>OZ016501.1:22484730-22739730 GCA_963966595.1 Physocephala rufipes
ATATATATATATATATATATATATATATATATATATATATATATATATATATATATATATATATATATATATATATATATATATATATATATATATATATATATATATATATATATATATATATATATATATATATATATATATATATATATATATATATATATATATATATATATATATATATATATATATATATATATATATATATATATATATATATATATATATATATATATATATATATATATATATATATATATATATATATATATATATATATATATATATATATATATATATATATATATATATATATATATATATATATATATATATATATATATATATATATATATATATATATATATATATATATATATATATATATATATATATATATATATATATATATATATATATATATATATATATATATATATATATATATATATATATATATATATATATATATATATATATATATATATATATATATATATATATATATATATATATATATATATATATATATATATATATATATATATATATATATATATATATATATATATATATATATATATATATATATATATATATATATATATATATATATATATATATATATATATATATATATATATATATATATATATATATATATATATATATATATATATATATATATATATATATATATATATATATATATATATATATATATATATATATATATATATATATATATATATATATATATATATATATATATATATATATATATATATATATATATATATATATATATATATATATATATATATATATATATATATATATATATATATATATATATATATATATATATATATATATATATATATATATATATATATATATATATATATATATATATATATATATATATATATATATATATATATATATATATATATATATATATATATATATATATATATATATATATATATATATATATATATATATATATATATATATATATATATATATATATATATATATATATATATATATATATATATATATATATATATATATATATATAATATATATATATATATATATATATATATATATATATATATATATATATATATATATATATATATATATATATATATATATATATATATATATATATATATATATATATATATATATATATATATATATATATATATATATAGTTATATATATATATATATATATATATATATATATATATATATATTATATATATATATATATATATATATATATATATATATATATATATATATATATATATATATATATATATATATATATATATATATATATATATATATATATATATATATATATATATATATATATATATATATATATATATATATATATATATATATATATATATATATATATATATATATATATATATATATATATATATATATATATATATATATATATATATATATATATATATATATATATATATATATATATATATATATATATATATATATATATATATATATATATATATATATATATATATATATATATATATATATATATATATATATATATATATATATATATATATATATATATATATATATATATATATATATATATATATATATATATATATATATATATATATATATATATATATATATATATATATATATATATATATATATATATATATATATATATATATATATATATATATATATATATATATATATATATATATATATATATATATATATATATATATATATATATATATATATATATATATATATATATATATATATATATATATATATATATATATATATATATATATATATATATATATATATATATATATATATATATATATATATATATATATATATATATATATATATATATATATATATATATATATATATATATATATATATATATATATATATATATATATATATATATATATATATATATATATATATATATATATATATATATATATATATATATATATATATATATATATATATATATATATATATATATATATATATATATATATATATATATATATATATATATATATATATATATATATATATATATATATATATATATACGTATATATACGTATATACAAATACACCGATCATCCGCAGATATTCGTTTCATTAAATATACCTAAAAACTTATGCTACAAATTTTGAGGTACATGCACACATGTATGTATAAATATCACTGTGCATGCAGAGCAACACACATTTCAATTAATTTAAGTAAACCCCATGCATACAAGTTTATAAATTGTCTCACTGTGCATAAAATTTTATTTTACTTTCGTCTAAAAAACAAGACAAGGAATTATAATACGTTGTTTATTTGATTTTTAACGCAATTGTTTTTGCCCTAAATTTTATTATTATAATATTTATAACATTATTTTAGAAATATACGGATGGATACTGTTATGCAAACATTACCACAATCTCACAATCGTTATAAGCAGGAAAGCTTTTTAAATTATCATCACGTATTTTAATATGAATTTATTGTTTATATATTTTGTTTTTGCTTCTTATTTCACCCTAAGTTTTGTTGTATAGCTTGCGTTTATTACAATGAATGAGAATTAATTAATTCGTTTATTTTTTAGCTTAGTTTTTAAATTTTCAGAAAACTATAACCGTCTCTCTTTGTTGCTTGACAAGTTGAAAGTACAGAACGTACCAGCTATAGCGCAAAGAAAACATGCTACGTGACTTTGCGTCTAATAATTTTAGACTAATCAATAAAATCACAGAAAAATTGAAAAATTAAATATTAATAACCCCCATCACCTGAAACCCGCCCCTCCCATGCGTATAAGATATGTTTACTCTTAAGCTGTCGATACAAAAAAATTTCTTCAAAAATTGTGTTATTCATTAATTTTTAAATGAAATACTTCACTATTTGAATATTTACAAATATTTTGTATTATACATAAAGTTAACTTCTTTGGGTATAATGAAAGCAAATAGTATTTATTATACAAATATTATACAGAAAGCAAAACAAATATACAAACGACAAATTTATCTATAAAATTATAATCCGCTAATCAGTAATACCTTTAAAATGTTTCAAATTAATGTATTTCCGATTTTTTTTCCTTTTTTGATTAAGTGCATTTAGATTATATTTTGAAAGCCGGCTCGACAATGTTTTAATGATGGATGCATAGTCGTGTTCCCAGCAGTTCGTTTTATTGAGAAAGATATATTTGATGAAGAATTTTAAATGATGTAGAGTAACGTTCTTTATATTATAGATCCAAATAAGTATAGGTTACCAATTAAATCATAATATTCCTAAAAACATTCTTGTGAATGAAAATTATTATTGGTTTTTGTTTTTGTTTTTCTTGTCGAGATTTGTTTGATCCCTCTAAGATTTTAATATCGTTTAACTTAACAAATACGTCATGAATTTTCAGTCGAAATCGATAAGTTGGGGCTAAATAAATTTTAAACTCTAATAAAATTCGAAAAAAGAAAGAATTAATTAACTAAAGGTCTAAAAAGGCGACCGTTCATTTATTGATAACTCCCTTATTTCACTTATTTAATTACTTATTTCACTTGCGTAATTAAATAGGGGAGCCCTCTTTAATTTTTTTCTCAATTATAAAATATAGTGGCTCTATTGAAAGATCGTATGCTACAATTGCGTAATCGCTATAATCTTGAAAAACGTCGTCTCGAGCAACTCTCTGAAGAGAATCCTGGCAAATACATACAATCACCATGGCCGCTATACGAGCATTTGGGCTTTCTTTCGGAGCACATACGATCACGACGATCCTTCAAACGTATGATGCCACGTCAATCATCAACTGATCTAAATATGAGCAGAGGCAATGATATGTCCCCAACAGCATCCGAATCAGCATATGCTGCAGCACCTTTAGCCGATGGAATGCTAACAGTTAAGCTAGAGAATGCTTCCGAAGGCGAAACGTAAACAATAATTGACGATTATACTAATTGTGATCTGCTTATTTATAACAACTCATTTCTTTCAGTGACAGCCAAAGTGCTGAAACAGGAGCAGTAGAGGATGATCAGGAGAAGATTAACGATATGATCAATGACAAGGATGCTGCGGCTGGGGCAGCGTAAGTTGTTTGAATCCTCAATAAATGAAATAGGTTTTGGGACGTGCCTAATATTAATAATTATTGTTATTTTTTCGTTCTATTTATAGCGTTTTAACAAACCTTCGTAACTACAGAGCCATCAACAACAACAACAACAATAACGCTAATCATAATATGGGTACATCACATCCACGCCCGTCTCACCGTCAATCGTTCATTAGCATACGTAATCTTGATTCAATGCGGCCAAGCATTCCAAAACATAGAAAAATATGTAAACGTTCAGAAAATAATGGCAGGAATTCCGTTGCTAGAGAGGAATTGGCTGACGCCATGACAATCATCGGAATTCCTGACAAGAAACGCTTTTTCGGTACCCGCGAGCAGAAATATGAAGCATTTGGCAACTTTGTCGCTTCATCTTTGGAAGAAATGCCAAAACAAACGGCATTGAAACTAGTGGAACGTTTTACCGCCGAGGTGGTGCGAATATTAATTGAAAAAAATTTGACTGACGACAAAAGAACAGGGTCATCTAAAACAAATTCGGGTGCCAACTTTGAAGATGGCAGTAATAGAACTCACAGTGCCATCGGTCAGACTTTGACTACATCAGTCGCTACATGCAGTGCCAATAACGGTGGTATTGGTGGGGGCAGCCGTTTGGATGATTCCTATCAAAAAAATCAACAGCAACAACAACAACAAATATATCAATCACGCAGTTAATTTTTATATGAACACTTTTGCGTGGACGAAATTGCTTTTATTCACCAGTTTTCTTATATTTAGTTTTACACTCTCTTAATGTACAAAAAAAATTCAGTACTCTCATATTTTGATTGACATCGATGCAATCAGTTATTGACTCGTGTCTCAATTAAATGCGTTCCACTATGATTTTTTAAAGTGTTCGTTTTAACTGTATAATAAAAGCGGAAGATATTAAAAGTTAAGCAAAGAGTTAAATTTGGTCTATTGGTCGTTTGCTTTTGATGCAAATTCAATGAATATTGAAGGTTTTGAGTAAAAAGCAAGGAGTTTCAGAAGAGAGTTGTCTTGATCCACTATCAACTATCTCTAGAACTTGTATTTGTATCGAAGTGAAATGGGGTACATTTTTGTTCTTTCTTTTTTTCGGAAATTGAAGGCAGGGGTGAAATTCTTAAATAATTCTCAGATATTTTTTATTTGCTCTCTCGAATTTTCTGTTAGCGATGATTTTTAAACGCAAGCTAACAAAACGTGTGCATGCTCTAAAAGCAACGATTTAATTGAGCTTTGAAACTGTAGTCAAAGCTACTAGTTATTATTAAAAAACTAGTAGAACGTTAAAGGTGGAACATAATTTAATGAAATTTCGTAAGTACGTATTACGTACTTTCGATTTAATATATATCAAAATTTTCATTAACAATTCGTATATATTTCGCGACTCTAAACGGGATTGCTAGTCGCTAATTTGGTTATAATTCATATAAGTTTATTATAGGTATAATGTGAAAAGTATAACCTTTTAAAAATATAAATTTTATATCAATTCCTGCGAAGTCTCTTCCCGAAGTTGGAATTTTGTGGTAAGTAAATCATAAAGAATTTAAGGATATGTATTATTTTCCTCTATTCTATCTGTAATAGAATTAATTCCCCAAGCCGAATTATTTTAAGTAACGTAATTACTCAAGGAAATTTTATGTAAAAATCTAATATATATAGATGGTAATCGGAATACATACTTTATTCTAGCACGGATAAAATATTGGTTATATCAAAGTGCGGAGAAAAGTCGATGTAATATGGGTCCCGAATCATCTCCTACAGCTATAAGCTATAGGAACAAACTATATTTTATATCGTGATGAAATTCTTTACCATTTTATCATCTTCATCTTTAAATACTTATAGACTCATTGAAACTAATTTTCAGTGAATATCACAATTTTTCGCGTTAAAGTCATTGTATGTAGGACGTGTCTAGTGCTTATTTGCTGTTTATTAAGTTCCAAATTGCACTAGTCCCGGCCTGCAGATGTTGACCAAATCTACAAATTGTTAATCAATCCCAAACAGATAATGAATCTTCCCAAAATCAAAAAATATTCATATTTGTGGGGAAAATCGCGCTTTTTGTAAACACCTAAAATAGTTAGCAATGAACGTTTCCCCCTAAGCGCCCATAAGAAAAGGTTAATAAATTGGTGCATTTTATCAGTTCAAATATTCATAAAGATTATGCATTTCTGAACCCCCTCTATTTTATGCTCTTGAGTGTTATTTTATTATACCCTGAGCATTTTGTACTTCATTCCTGAGCCATTTAAGGGTCGGAGAGATTAGTTTTTTACACTAACGTCAAATAGCCGAAAAGGTAAGGTCATTAAAATCAATAGGCGCCGCATAAAAACCTAATGTAAATTGGAGGATATAATTTAACCGAATTATTTTATGATGACTTTTTACAAAAATAATAAACTACATGATGATCGGGTTCTTATAGGTTTTTATAAATATTGCTAACCTATTATGACGTCAACATTCTGCACAAAGTCTTTTAAAAATATTTTATTTTTTTATTCAATTGTGTGCATAATTTTCGCATCAGCTGTCGAATTAGTTCATTTTTAACACGCATACCCGAGCTTTCGAAACCGAATTTTTTTCTCTCTTCCGTTTCCAAATTTCAGACGAGCCGTAGTTTTTGCAAGTTTTCTTTTAAATATTTTGTTTTTTTAAATGGTTTGCGGTTTCCAAGTTGGTTCTTAGTTTTTTTTTCGATCACTCAAAACAAAGCAATTTTATTAAATACTATATAATTATAGGATTGAGGTAGCAATGGTAAGCAACAAGGAAGTTAAGGCGGAAAAGGGGGTTGCTTTCGTTATTTGGGTAAGGCGATGCGTGAACTTTCTCTTAAGTTATTCTGCATAACATTTATCGGTCTCACGTAACCTATCAGTATTAATTATATAAATGAAAAAGATTCCTCATTAATTTTTAAAGTCAACCAGATAATTCCCGAAGAGTAAACGGTATTCAAAATCTACGGAGTGGTTGGTATTGCCATAACAGAATTCTGTGTGTGCCATAATATATTTAATAGTCACATAAACCCAGTTGGAAATCACAATTAGAAATTCTCGCGAAATTAGCGATTTCTTAAACATTTTTTCCTCTTGCACTCCTTTCAATATTTGCAATTAGATTATTCGTTTTATTTGTTCGAGGTTTGACGCCTCTACATTAAAAGTTAAATTGTTCACTCTTCGTGGAGGTCTGTCTTGCTTAATGTGATGCATGTTAGTTCAAGCCTTCTCATCCAAGGAATGCGGTTTCAGTTATGAAATCTGGATTGAACGCGTAATAACGAATTGTCCAGATTTAGCCTTTAACTTTGTGATCGGCTTTTTTCCGTATAGTCGCAATTTCAAATAACGAGTAAGAACGCTAATCCATCCCGTTCTTTTCCCAATTAGTATGCCCTAAACTCGTAATACAAACATTTGTGATTTAAATGTTACGACCTGTGGGCAAACCAAGCCCCTTTTAGTATTACATTTATTTTTTCTTGACTGATTTCGATAAAAACTCATCTTTAACTCGACGTTCTTCAAAAAAGTTCACGCATGATACAGTATAATAATGAGCGTGACACACCCACTCATTTTCCTTGGATATGGACGCTAAACAGGTGGTAAAATTTTTGGAAGTTTTGAATTCTAAGCAAGACTATATTACTTTTCTACATCAGGAACACCTCCTTCCATGCGTTACCAACGGAAGAACAAGATTAATATGCCCTCATCCTTTCGAGTGTAGAATATACAACTAAACTACTAAAAAGTTTACAAATTGCAGTGCTGTTATTCAGTGACTTTAAAATTTACATTTTCTTTTATTAGAATTATTGTTTTTAAATCAATTAAAAAGATTTCAATATTTTAATTAACTTTTAATTTTTAAAAGACACATGAAAACTTGTAAACACAGTTTTTAAAATTCGTAAAATTATTAAAGAATTTTTATATTATTTGCGATTCCTTCGTGATGTTAATTTAAAAATTCTGTTACTTATGAAGTTCCGCAAAGAACGACCTACTCGGTATTTCTGCTACGAATGAGTGACGAACGAAAGAGTCTCCGTTGGAATTGACGGCGGTCATAGAAGAATGGAAATTTCTATCACAAATGTGGTGCAGAATGTATTTCTGATGACAACTGTGACTTTTTATTTTTAAAGCCATAATTACTTTTTTAACTTAGTTTCGAGAATAAGGATTAGTAGTTCGTTTTTATCCTAAGGATCTCTGGTACGATAAAACCATATGAGCGAAAATATTTTTAATCCTTGATAATTACTAAAATAGAAAATGCAAAATCATTAAAGATATTACTTAACAGTAAACCATTAGCTTAATTGGTTTTAGGAATCATCAACCCCTAATCAAGTCTCATAATCACAATCATAATGTAAAATAGCGAACTATTGTCACCCGTCCAATTCTTGTTTGGATATAGTCCATTCGTTTGCGGGTCTTCAATGTGCCCAACACAATTAAATAGAATAACAAACGAAACGAAGAAAACACTAAATCTGCGACATAGTATTTTCCAAACAATATTTTGATATGTCTATATTGTCGCCTCACCTTAGGCATCGTATAATAGCTGAACACGTTTAAAAAGGAATCAAAATATTCCCACCAAAACGATAAACGGACCATACTCTCTTAACGTAAGAACAAAGTAATTACTGATAAATCCGTGGAAATGGCTGAATCACAAACGGTAGTCAGTAATATTTTTACAGACAATAGTTTCTACAAAAAGGTAAGATACTCGAGAACATTTTCTTTTTCCTTTGAATCTACGATACGATTGTAAGAAATTGTTTTACAGACAGCTTTCGAATTGCGGAATGAGTGATTGAAAAATTGGAATGACTCGATACAAAGTGAACAATTTCATTTCCATAGAAAAAAAAGATTACATTCTGAAAAAATGCGTTTCTGTTTTAATCTTCTTTTAATTCTTATTGATGAGGAAGAACATTGAGATTCATAAAGAGAGTAGAAATAAAATGCATCGCTTTTTCAAATATATTCGTATTTCTTCATCTGACTTCTGTTGTCGCGTTAATTCGATAAATAACCGAGTCCATAAAATGTATTTGCCTTGTTAGCAAAAGTTGTTTTAAGAGATCGAAACATGAATGCACATCAATGATGACGATAGCAACAACACGAACAGCAACAACAGCAATAATGGAAATACTAAACGTACTAATAACCGCGTGCCACCACCGTCACAATTCGTATGTGATATTATTCATACCATCGCGTGTTTTACGCGGTGTATATGCCGACGAAAAAAGTTCAGTCGATGTTGATGATGATCGCAAACGATGCATTGGCAAAGAGGTCTTCGGAATTCCAGAACTTCGAGAGCGTTGATAAGATGGCCGTACTAAGTATGTGTTATATGTCGTGGAAGCAGTAGTGCCCCGAGAGTTGCGATGATGTTGTGCTCCACTACCGAAACAACGCATGGCAGCGCAGATGAGGCTACACCAACGCCATGATTGAAATGTATAGAATGTTGGCGGTGTGGCTTTGGGTAACAAATGATAGCGACTGCTGTATATATTAGGATTATAATTGGAGCAAAATGAACTATCACTGCTATTGCCACTGTCGAAGCTACTCTGCAGTAAAGTCATTCGAAAGATATTGCCATTACTGAAATAAGATTCATCATTGTCAGTAATAATATCCGCCGCTGGAGCACCAGTTTCACTATCGAAATTTCGATCAATCGAAACGGCAGGCGTGATAATCATGAAATGGCCATATTTCGAACGATAACGACGGTTTTTCTCATCGCCAGCCGTTACGTTCGGGCTGGCTCTTTTTCTACCATTGCTTCCATTGCTACCAACTGCCGTTAGTGGTATTTGCTGCGGTTTTTGTGACTGTGCAGCAATTGAATTTAAAAGAGTTTGATTTGTATCAACAGAAGAGAAAGAATTTGTGGATGATATCACTGATGGTTCATCAACCTCATCATATTCGAGAGCATCACCAGGCGGCAACGTTGTTAAGCTTTTTAAGCAGACAGTGCCAGCTGGGGACGGTTGTGTTGTAGTTACTTGCTGATGCTGCTGTTGCTGCTTATACTGTTGCTTCAAATGCAATTTCAGCTGCATCGGCAGCGTATGTTGTAGCTGAAGTTTAATATTTTGTTGACTGGATTGCTGTTGCTGTGGTGATGTTAGAGTGGGAGTGGAGCCTACTGACGGCATCCATCATCTCGTTTCCTCGTTGCCGCCGCTTATGTCGTCGGGTTTAACAATTTGATAGGTTATCAGATATTCCGGATAAGCCTGGAGAATGAAAAAGTAACCATCAATTCAGAAAAAAGTATACTGACTTATATTCACTCGCTTCAGACGTTGTCAAGCAATTAAAGTCAGTTCATTTAGAGTATACTATTAAGCTCACCTGTTCACCCCTGTACACAACATATTCGGCAAAATGTAGGCCACCAGCTGAAGGTCGACCAATAACCGAATGATGGCCTGGTGGCGCATGTGCCATTTTCATAGCACTGTACTGAAGAAAAGATTTTCCCAAAGCAACTCGACATAGCAGTAGCTGCCTGTGATGATAATGATGATTTATTGGAAGTTATAGAAAACAAATGATATTAACAGTTTTTAAGATACAATAATAATTAATTACCTTGGGCAAACATAGCAGGATTTGTCTTTGTGGGAGGGGCAACCGATTCCCCCTCCTATACCATAAACATATTGATTGCTTTTTGAACTGTGCTCTGCGAAATAAATACCCGCACCAAACATTCCACCTATGTAAGCGTGTCGCTCATCAAATCCCTTTTGTACAATTGCGTTAATAAAAGGGCTTCCATGAAAGAGCATACGTTCATTAGCTTGCAACGAATTCTCCTCGGAGACTTCTTGTCGACGATGTACATAGCGTTCCCATAATTTACGATTTTGAACCTTTTGCACCTGGAAAAAGGAAGAGACCAATATCGTGAATATATTTCCTTTGGAAATAGCCTTGAGTTGCATGTTCGAAAGAAAGAAAGCTGCTTACCCTGATTATATTATAACGAACAAAGAAACCGCCAGCTTGCCCATTATCGCGATGTTCCCGAATTGTTGCCTGCATTTCCTCTTCAACTGCTACAAATTCTTTATCGTCTGACAACAGATCGACGAGAAGAGTCCCTGGATTTATATTGTTGCCGATACCTTCACGAAAGAAAATAAAACAAAAAACAGTTTTCTATTATTGCAAAACGTGAACAAAAGTTGTCTCACCGGCTGTCGTCCTTAATTGTGCAATTCCTTTAAGTATTTTATGTCTGAAGCCATAGGCAGACACTCCGACTTGTTTTAGATCTTCGTGGCCCATTTCGGCAAGAATTTCTAGGGTAATCTGCTCGCGCTCGAATAGCTCAATGAGATGTTCTAGCTGTTGACTACACAAAAAGCCCGGAACGTTAGTTATTGACTCTGGATCTGGAACATCTTCGGCCATATCAGTCGAGTTGCCTTCCGAACCTTGGGCCGGACTAATTCGTGTGGATATCAGAGGCACCGGTATATTCAATGTCATAGAAGCACCCGAAGGCAATGTTACCGTTTCGGTGGTAGGTGACATAACTTGGCAAGCTGCCGCAGCTGGAGTGACTGTTCCACCGCCTGATGCGTTCGCAGGCGATGGTGATAAGTTACTGATTAGTGATTGCTGCGATGAACTCAACGTAGAGTTCGCCAGCGATGTGGTCATTGCATCTTGCAAGAGACATTTCACATCATCGGCAGTGGCTAGTTCGATTGGTGTCTGTCCCTCTTGATTCTTCATATATGGATCGGCGCCATGCGCCAATAACAATGAACACAGTTGCGTCCGTCCTTTTTGGGCAGCTTCGTGTAATGGCGTGAAACCCCACTTGTCGGTAGCATTCACCACAGTCTTATGTTTGATTAACAAAGCGGCAATATCCAGATGACCGTATGAAGACGCATTATGAAGTGGTATCAGTCCGCCTTTATCTTGCGCATTCACATCTGCTCCGTTTTCTAATAAATATTCGGCGACTTCATAGTTATTGTATCCAGCAGCCAAATGCAGTGGTGTAGAGTTTCGTCCCTGCGCATCGCGACAGTTAATGGTATCTGGTGTTACGAGTCGCTGTACACGAGCCAGGTTGCCCTTCTTAGCGGCATCCAGAAGAGCGGAATTACCACGCAACAGTTCGGCAACATCGTGATCGGATTCCTGACGGAATATGTTTTATATTTTTCATTCAAATCTTATGGTAGGAATTTTGTATTGAACTTACTCTCACTAAATCCGACGGTGTAGCACCATCTCTGTTCTTCTTAGAGGGATCTGCTCCATGTTTTAACAATAATTTAACGATATCGTATTTACCCTTAGCTGCAGCTTCGTGCAATGGAGTAAATTTCCAGAGATCAGATACGTTTACATTCGCGCCATGCTTCACCAATAACTCAGTTACTTCGTAGTGACCGTAGGAGCAGGCGTTGTGCAGAGGCACCAGTCCACCTTTATCGGCGGCATGTACTTCAGCACCGTGTTCGAGTAAAAATTCAACAACGGGTACTCGATTGAAGCCAGCCGCAAAATGCAACGGTGTTGAATGTCGCCCATCCAGATCACGACAATTGACCGAGTGCGGATTTGCTAACACAATACGACGCACCGTATCCAAATCACCGGCCTTGGCAGCTTCCAACAAATGATTCTCCGTGTCTGGAGGATCTTTAAGAATCTTAAGTACATTTTCCGAGGCCAATTGCGCGGCAGTGTAACCCTCGAGCGATATTATACTCGTATCGATGGAATACGACAGCAGTAAACGAATGGCTTGCTCATCGCGAGCACATTTATGAGCAGCCGTTTGACCTAAACCATCAAGTGCATTCACTTTGGCGCCATTCTTCAGTAATGTATCCATGACATCGTAATGCAAGTGTTCGGCAGTCAAGTGAAGTGGTGTAAGGAATGCTTTGTTTTTCTCATTAAGAAGAGCGCCTTTTCTGATGAGAATCTCAGCAATCTCAAATGAATAATAAATAAATAGATTATTAATTAAACAAATATATAAGAAGTCATTGTAGTTGTTCAACGTGAAGAAAATAAGGCTTCCTTTTTTTAATATTAATAAAGAAATATCCGATTAATGCTTACTTGTTTCCGTTTTGGATCGATAGAAACTGCAGCCGCATGCAAGGGTGTGTCACCGGAATAGGGATGAACGAAGTTAACTGTTTCGGACGAAAGGAATTTCTTTAGTCGTGGAATGTCGCCTTTTTTGCAAGCATCCAGAACACAATGTCCTTTATATTCATCTATCAATGAAACAGATGTGAGAAAAACAGTTCTCGCTTATATCGCCAAGACAATCACTATCACTACACACGTCTATCACTTACATGTTATGCGTTCCCGCAGCTCACGTGTCGGTGCCGAGTCGATTGCAGATTTATTGTGGCAGTTAAGCAACGTTGGATCAGCTCCTTTGCTCAAGAGAAGACTGCATACTTCCACGCGACTTTTTGACGCTGCTTCGTGCAACGGTGTAAATGCCCAAAGGTCATTGGCATTTACATTGGCCCCTGCTTTAATCAATAGTTTCGTAACTTCGAAATGACCATAGGAGCAGGCATTATGAAGCGGCACCAGGCCTCCCTTGTCCTTTGCATGAACATCTGCGCCATTACTTAATAAAATTTCAACAATTGCAATACGATTATATCCAGCTGCCAAATGCAATGGTGTTGATCGACGTCCATCACTTGCATGACAATTGACGTTAAGCGGTGTGAGTAAGGCCAAAAGCCGATCCTCAGCGCCCGAACGTGCTGCCTCCAGAAGTTCATCTTTACGATATTCACCTGTCAGAACAGGCCGTGTCTGATCGTCGGCTAATTCGAGTGGTGTCTTTTGCTCTGAATTTCGCACATTTGGATTGGCTCCGTGTTGTAGAAGAGCAATACAGACATCCACTTTCCCCTTACTTGCAGCTTCATGCAATGGTGTATAATTCCAGTTATCCGTTGTATTAGGACTTGCTCCGGCTTTCAATAGGAGACGCACTACTTCAGCATGACCGAATGAGCAAGCATTATGTAATGGATGGAGACCCCCTTCGTCACACGCCTGAATGGAAGCACCGTTGTTTAGAAGAAATTCAACAACCTCACGACGGCCATAACCTACAAAAAAATTCAACGATCATTATACTAAAGATTTTAAATGTAATGCATTGCAATGATTTATGGAGGATTAAAAAGATATATTCTCCTAGTAATCATTGAACATTCATTAGAGGAAAATTCAACTTGTTCAACTTCTCAGTGAAATTCTCAAACTGCTAGACAAGGGTAAAATCATGACGGGAGGGATTGAGAGTGACATTTCAATCAACATCGATCTAATTAAGCCACTAATTTAAGACAGAGAAATTCATTTAATCTATAGTTTGATTTATAACTATTGATTTTATTAACTTACTGGTAGAACTCTTCGAAATTTCTATCGCCCAAGTTGACTTTTTTATAGAATTTATTAATTTTATTAATTTATTAATTTTAATTTTATTTGTATAAAGCGTTTCAAATTGCTTTGTTTGAGGAGGATTTATCCCTAAGAGAGATTGAGCGATTGTTTCTATCAAAGGAGTAAAAATATCTAAAAATCTAAAAATTGAAAACAATCACATTAAGGATATTTGAAAAAAAGTGAGACTCGTAAATAATGTCACAAAGGTACCAAAATTTGAAAACTACGAAAAGCATAAAGCAAAAGCTTTTGCAGTGAAGATCTGACATTTCTGGCCTTTCATTGGGGTATTTTGCTTATGTTAATTTTTAGCGGAATATAATATAAAAAAATCCACGTTTCATTCCTTAAATAATAAAACATCTCACAGAGATCATAAACTAAAGCTTTGGTGTTCCATTTAAGCAGCTTCTAAGTGCCAATTGAAAGGTTTATTTTAAATAAACTGAATACAAGGAAGTGGATACAGTCCCATAAATAAGTGCAAGCTGCCCAAGCAAATAAACAAAAATGTTCCCTAAAATCTCGTTCAATTTCGGGGTGATTAAAATGAAATTTCAACATTTATATATATAAATATAAAAAATATAAAAAATCAATAACAAAATAAAAATTTCAGAGGCTTTGGAATAATATTAAATAATTTCGGGTTCCGGAATTGGAGCCCGAAAAATTCTCCTACTCTCAAAAATTATGAAATTTCGAAAAGAAATTTACAAAAATAAGTTTGTAGAAAAAAGAAAATTTTGATTTGATTCCAATATGAATTAGATAACTAAAGCTGTGGGAGAAACTAACCATCTTGCAAACTAATAGATAAATAAAACAAGCTAATCAATGAAAAGAATTTTTTGTATAAAACGTTTTCAAAATTATACGAATTTATGAACGATGTACAAATTTGTTACTAAAAGCCGTTTCGTGCTGAAGAATATCTAATAATAATATATGCAAAATTTTTAAAAAGCGACTACGTACTTTTTTAATATTTTACAAATTTTTAAGTCAAACTTATTTGATTTCTTTTTAATCACAAAGAATGTATATAATTAATTTGAATTTTATATCCCATACTTGACGTGGGTGTTTAGTTTGTGCTTTAATTTGCATTCTCATCCAGTTCTAAAGTATGATAGCAATTTCGAGCATCTGACCCATCAGGAAGTTAGTTTAAAAGTATTTTCAAAATTTACCGAACCACCGTACCGAACTACCAAATGTACCGAACACGAGCAAAAATTTTATGTCTTCGAAAGCGAGCCTAAATAAAATATTCTATCTTAAAGTAGGTGCTGTTTTATAAATTATGTAAAAGGCATTATTTCTGAGCCCTGAATGAAAAATTGCAAGCCTCCGGCATGTCGTAAGGTTAGCAGCATAAAGTCAATTTCAAAATCTGTACAGACATTTTGGTAATACCCAAATTTCCACCTTATGGTGAGCGTGACGGACTAGTTTATGGTAAAGAATGTATTGTCATTGAATTCTGAGCCAGGATTGAAATTTCAAGGCTTGAGCTTACCGTGGAATTAGTTTAAAATTACTTTCAAAATTTAACCCGAACATGATCGAAAACCACGAATAAAAATGTTCCAATAATTGAGATCCTATAGTTTCAGGGTTTAAATTATCTCACATTAATATATATTAATGGCACCAAAAAGGGAACATAGTCATAAATATATAATGATGATTTTCACTTAAAGAATTTTTATAAGGTTTGGGTAAACTCCACAAGTTTCCATTGACTGCAAATACAATTACGCCAGTTTTCAAAAGTAAAGCAACAAACACAAACATATTCGTGTTCACTACTAGACGAATTTAAATAGACGATTCGAACTATTACGATATAACACAATACAAAATCGTTAGTTTAGTCAGAAAGAGACGATATTTTTAACATGAAATAATTATCTGAATGAAAAAGAAAAATACGTCGACCGACTTTTAAATCGTGTAAGCTGGCTTAGCAGGTAATTTGTTTTTTGTTTTTTATTTCTTTGTTGTTTTCGTGTCAAACTGCTCACAACGATGATATTAGAGTGGCTGTTTTATTATTTAGTTAATTTATGTTACCTAACACTTTTATATATATAACTAGTTTAATTAGTTTCATTAATTATTTAAGTTTCAGTTGCTAATCATCAATTAATACTTAATAGAGGCAAATTGAGGTACATACGAATATTTATAGTAAAGAGTTAGGAAAGGTTTTATTGTTGTTAAGATTTATACTGCGTTTCGAACATTTTATATCTAAGAAAGCTTTGATTGAGAGCCATATGGTGTCGCGTGTAAAAAGATGAAAAAATACGTTAATCGGTGATTGTTTTAAAGCATAAATGTTGACCATTTGAGCTGTGAAGGGGCTATATTTCATTCCCTTCACACCATTCCATTTAAATTAAGCCACAGTTTAAACCAGGTTGACACTTTTCAAAAGGATTCGGTGAACGTCTTAATTGATTTCCAAGTTTTTCAAAAATTGTAGTTTCTATTAATGGTCTGAATTTTATCAAGAAATTCATTTCTATCTTATCAACCAGATTTTTATCGCTTAAATCCAAATAGATCCGTTGAAGTTAAACCACCTTCATTAGAAGTCTATTTCCGTATTTGCAGATATTGAAACGACCAATTAATATGAAAAATAATAAAAACAACGAATAAATTAAAAAAAAAGAATTGCCTCTCACACTTCCTCTCCTTGTCATGGTTTAGAATTGTGGTTCTAAGACTTTGTCTCATCCTACAAAGACGGAGGAAATACAGTCTCGTAAAACTGATCAAAACGGTGAGAAAGAAAAGAAAGTAAGAGATTAATGAAAAAATGCAGAAATATGTCCGTATTAGTGACAAGTGAGATCTTCTTAGGCATGATTCATGCATGAATAATAATATGTTTTTATGTTTTTTCATTTCAAAATTTCCATTGAGGTATACGACGGGATTGGGTATCGAGAGCAATTGTAACTAATTTCCGTCATCCATTGTCAAGTTTGTTTTGGAGACAAAACATTGGCTTTGTCGATGTGTTTCGTCGAAATCAGTAGTTGATTGCGTTCCTCGAAAGAACAACAATTCTAATATTTCTAATACTAATTCTTCAAGTTTTAACCTTGGATTTCTCAAAATTTTGACGTAGCGAAAAATGATTTTCAGCCTTGACCGAATACAAATTCAGACTTTCAAATAAATTACATTTTCTTAGCCAAGCTATTTCTGAGGCGATAGTCTGAAATCTTTAATAAAACAATAAAACAGATGGTATGCATAAAAAATCTCTACTGTTTTAAATTTTTCAGAACGTTTGAATCTATAATTCTTCGACATTGGCGAAAGAAGTATCATACTTGCGTACACATCAATCGCATACGTGGTTCTTGAGAAAGTTGAGAGCATCCAGAAAAGTACTCTCCAGCACTGACTACTGCCAATCAGGTGAACGAACTCCCAATATTAACGAGAACTGTAGGACATTACGTTCTTCTCAAAAACACATGCAATATGATCTGAATAGTTTCGTTATATTTTGAAGTTTTCTTTAGCCAGTTTTACTTAGTACTTTCACTTTCACAGAAGTCCACGCTCACACTTTTTTATTAATTCAAATATTCTCTTGATAATTATAGCCTTTATCTTGCGGCATCGTATCATTTAATGCCTTCGGATATCGATAAGGTTTTTCCATAAACCCACTTGCTCACCTCATTCACTCATTCACGATTAAAATGTTCGAAATAAAGACAAAATCGTAGTGAATTTCTAAAAATTCTTTCTTCTAATCTATTGTATATATTATAAAGGAAATTAATTATTGTATTCGCAAACTTTTACGATACGATAACCTATGATTTATTTGAAATGTATTTAATTAAGTTCTTCCAAAATTCGGTTAGGAGGCATAACTCTTGAAAACGACTGTCTTTATAAAATTTAACATTTCCAGATCTGTGAATTAATTCTAAATCTATATAAAACCACTAACAGAACATACGCAAAAATAAACTAATACGCGATGACCGGCGAAGTGAAGAGTGGCTTTATTATTGAAATAAGTTTTACGAAAATAACACCCAATTATTAAAGATATTCAAATGAACTTTGAATTAGTGCCTCCTTTTAAACACACCGAATGAGAGTGAAAACTCTTATACTCTTTCCAAATGAACTCATTAAATTTTTTAAAGTACTACAAGTTAAGGTTTTTATTGTTTTAATTTTGTGAAAGTATCTTCTTTTCATTCCTTTATATTTAAAAAAGAGACCGCTAAATACTCCTAATTTATGGTTTTTAAGTTTTCTGACGAGATCACGATTGAGTATATATTAAGCTTAATAAGTTAAGTTTAATTAACTCTTAATCATTAAGATATTAGATATTATTATTATTATTATTGAGGTCGATTTATGTATCGTATTTTTTAACAAAGAACTATCACAACTATGGACCATAACTAATTTGTTTCTTTAAAAGCCACACAATGTTTCTCTCCATAAAAACGTATTCAAGTCGAATTTAATAATTTATATTATGGACAAATTAAAAAGTGGTGGACTCAACTAGATCAATTTAGTCAAAACAGTCCGTCTCATTTAGTCAGTTTTAGTCGAACATCTTGGCAATGCGAATCCATTTAATTTAATATGAATTACCTCTGCTTTCGATGATAGACAGCACAAGGGGGTCGTTATAAACCCTACACAAAGCTAAGTAGAGTTGAATTTCTGAACGAATAGACCTATCTTGACGACGATGAGTCGTCTATGAATTTACTTTACAATACCTTTTCACTTCCTTTTTCGGGAATAAAGGAAGCATTGTAAGCGCGAAAAATTTTGAAATCCAAATTTCATCACGAATATATATGTTGACCGTCCATTAATTAATTTTGATTAGTTTCTTTGTGATGTCCGCAAGTGTGATTGGATAGATGTGTGTATGCACACATATACCTCACATAGCTCTACAATATCTAGTCGTAAAAAGTTTCGGTTTTGGTTTTAAAACCGTTTCAATATATAGTTGTGCACCTTTCTTTTCGGGAACAATCGGTTGCGTCGGGGGGGGGGGGGGGTTGTTAATTTTTTCTCGTAAACGTTGATAGATAACTTTAGCCTATAACTTTAGAACGTCTAAGAGTAAAACGTAGATATTTTACATTTAGGACTGCTGTAATGTATAGGTCTATACCTGACCTAACATACCAGTTTTTCGTTATAATTGGTCATTAGTAGTCGTACAAGGAAGTCATGGGTTGCAGGCATCGCAGTTTCAATCTTTAGTGTCGACATAATATTTTTTATTAACCTAATTATTTTTTAATAAAGTTTATGCATTTAAAAGTCTTTGAAAAATATGGCTGAGATGTAAACACATTACAAGTATACTCGAAGCAATATGTAATTACGAACAGCTCTTCAATTACATTTCCGAGTTCTTGATTTGGATCATATTTTAATAAGTAAAAAAATCAAATTAAATTTGAGTCGAACTTGATTTTGGCTTCGAGCCAATTCAAAAGTAAAGTTAATTCACTTTGAATATCGAAAAGACTAAAATTAATTTCGCAAGTAAAGTAATTTCCTTCATGATTCTTCCCATAGACCGCCGAAAAAAAACAAAATTTACAGAAATAAATCTTCTGTTAATTAAAGAAAGGATCGCTGAAAATTAAAGTGACGAAGAATAAAAAAGTTAGACAAACATTTCTTTATATCATTCAAATTAAAATTAAAATTAACTTCCCGAATTGAAATCGTATTTCCAGCGTGAAACATGTATTGTTTAATATACAACCATCGTCCAAAGTCAGCAATGATGCTGGGAATGTTGAGCTAATTTCATTTCTATTATACCGTTAGTTATCATACTATGCAACACTCATCACACAGAGTGGATGAGGTGGATATAAAAGGTGGGAATTACCAAACATATCAATAAAATGCGGATTCGTATGAACGAAACCAAACTAGGTCAAACTAGAGATATGCTACGTCATGGGTAGATTGCGGCAAGATGGCAAACACCCTTTACAACAGACTTTTCGTCACAAGCCACCCACTTCCATAATTATACATTGCGCCTTTCCTATACATACCTGCTGCAAAATGCAATGGCGTCGATTTGCGCCCCGCCGTGTCGCGAGCATTAACTGTTTGGGATGTGATCAATTTCTTCACTTTAGCTATATCGCCAGTTTTACAGGCTTCAAACAACTCTCGTAGAGGATCATTGGCCATGACCGCATCCAAATTAACATTTAGTATAGCACGATTCCTACTGGAGGACATCTTTCCTTAATTTACAATGCTCACCGCTGCGACTGTGTTATTCCTTTATAAATTATGTTTTTCTTCCCCTTTTGTTATTGCCGTAACAGTTGCTCATTCGAAGCTATGAAAAAGCTCGTTGCCTAATTTTCGAAGGTTTCACTTATTTCCTCAGCCTTCTCTAATTAAAAAATTCGTAATTTCTTTCAAGGTTCTGCTTGATTTTGTGGTAAACATTTTCAATTTTCTATTTCACTTTCCCAAACACACCCAGTCATTGAGGGAAAAAGTTTATCACGAGTATTTACCAGAGCTTCACGAATTATTATCAGTATCGAAATGGTTAAAAATTATACACTTTCAATAATACATCGTTACTAATTAAGCAGTAAAACTTAAGTCGAACACTAAAAACCCAATCACTCTGATTCACGACTCTAATGAATAAGCTGCTCAGCCAGCCATATGAAAAACGTAAAATAAGAATATCATTCAATAAATCGTTGTAAGCTCGAGTTTTTCGCAATGGCACAGGATGTTTCAGATATTATTTTTTTGATTTACCAAAATCAGAAAATCAAATGTCAAGTCTCGCTTCGTTATCAGTTATAACGAAATGGGATCATCATTTCCCACAAAAAAGTTCGGCAAAGAACACACACAATTTTACGATTCTGCTTCACACGCATAGGACCCAGGCATGCCAATTGTGGTTCTCTTTGCATAAGGTGTGTATAATTTTCGAAAACAATTATGTAAGCAAAATTATGAAAACTTGAGAGTTCTGTTGAAATTTAATTAGTAAAATAGTTAATCTGGCGTAATAAAATAATTAATAACTAAGTTAATAATTGATCAGTTGTAATGTATTAGTATGGACCTGTTTTCACGTTTGTGGCCCTACTGGATAAATTAGAGCAATGACAAGATCCTCAAGATGTGGATAGTTTTATGGAAGAAACTTCGGAAATACAGGCCAAAATTTTTCCCAAATGACTTGGTCGCCTCAATTAAACTAGTTACTGATATATTTAAAGGAGTTTTGGGTATAAGTTCAGAATATTGGCTTCATCTAAGCTAAAGCTGATTAAAGCTATGGGTTCGGTTTAGGTTTTTGAACATGAAAAACTGTCAAATGTTTATGATAATAAACTGATTTTATATTGAGAAGCAGCTGTGTAGTGTGTTAAATTTCATTTGAAAAAATAAAATTGGGTGAGAATAAATAGATAAAATACATAAACACTAATTTACCGAAACCAGAGTTGAATTGGAAAATTTCCTCTCAGGCCGAGAGATACGAAAGGATATGGTAATTTATATATAGAAAATTATCAACTCAAGAACTGCGTGAACCGTGTACAAAGCTAACCTCATAAACGTATGATATATATTTTTTGAAAAATTTGTGTTAATCTAGATCATTTAGATCAAATTCTATAATCAGAATTGTTCTCGTGCGTGATAAGCCAATAACAAGATGTTTCACCATATATAAACAAAAGTTTTGTGATTTTTGCAAATAGGTTTCATATATGGTGCTTCCTAAAAGCGACTTTGTTTATGTTTTCAATAATTACAGCGGAATTTTCTGGTTTTGGCTTTAGTTCTGAGTCGAAAACAATTCTTGCATAAAATCGCTAAAAACCGCTTTCATGAAATGCTACATTAGTTTGGGAGATTAAAATAATTATCCAATTTTCTACTCATTATTCAACAATTTTTTAATGATCAAGAACATTTTATCGAATTATATCTCAGTAGATCAAACCGTGTATGCCAAATATATTAAACGATGAAGTACGAAAATATCTTGAACGCGCCCTTTACAAGAAACTCCCGTTTTCATTATTGTTAACGCAAGTGCATATTCCTTAAGAAATGTGTACCAAATTCCAAATGAAATTGTACCATATTGCAGATGCGTAATCCTATCTCCCATCTCTGATGCTGATTCTCTCTGACAGTAATGCTGGTAGGTTGAATTCGCATTTGTGATCATCGATTATATATTTAATTGAAACAAGGATAAATCCTTCAGAAGTAACACGGTGGCTTAACCTAGGAAAACTATTTTTTGGTTTGCTGTCTGTGGCCCCGAGAGATTAACAGCCATGGGAGACAAGCTTCTAAATACCACGCAAGTTATCAATGGGCTTGCGGTGCTGTTATCCTTTTTTGTGGGTTATAAATATGCCATAAAAAGGAATATTGCAGGTACTTTTGATAAAAAAAGGCCAGATGGAGACAGTGAAGATACAGTTCAAGAAAAAGTAAGAGATTCGTGGAATGTAGTATAATCAAATTAACTCTGATACCCTCATAGATATGGACTTTTTCCAACAACTATAAAATGGTATTGGTTGTACGAAACGATCTTAAAATGGGAAAAGGTAAAATCGCTGCACAATGTTGTCATGGTGCCGTGGGAGCCTACCAGAAAGCAGTAAAAACAAATCCAGCTCTTGTGCGAGCATGGGAAAACACCGGCTGTGCGAAGGTTGCCCTAAAAGTGGAAAGTGAGCCAGAACTGATAATGGTGAAAAGGTCAGCCGAAAGGAATGGCTTGAATACATGTTTAATTCGGGACGCTGGACGTACACAAATTGAACCAAACTCTATAACTATGGTCGCAATTGGTCCCGGCAGAGTGGAAGACATCGATAAAGTGACTGGACATTTGAAACTATTATAATTTTCTACAACAAAATATTATAATATGATTAATTTAAAGTCAGAAAAATAATACGATAAACTATTTATTGCATTAAAAACTTACAGTACGATTGATTACTTTCCTTATAGTTGTTCAAAAGACAAATTACAATTTTTATAATTAAGTAGAGAAGAAAAAACTAAACTAAAAATTTTAAATCTGTAGATCGACACGAAAAATGCTTCGTAATAAAGAATGTTTCAAACTATCATATATACCAATTGAGAGTATGTAACTGCCAAATGTTTTTGTGATTATCGTTTTAAATATGTTTAAATGCCTACGAAAATCCAAATTATATAAGTAATAACTACAAAGGAGAATTTAGCAGAAAATTAAATTCTATTTATAATAAATACGTACAAAATTTCTACCGAAACCGAGAATTTGTTCTTCATCAAACTTCTTCAACGTTGATTAAAATTAAAATTTATATATTGTTTTATTACGTTAATTTGAATTGGCGAGGGACGACATGGGTCTATGGCCAATTACTTCCAAGTGTGGAAAAAATTGAAAATTATATTTTAGAACTGTTGTTTGGGAGAAAACGACAGGTTTAAAGCAAAATCAAAATTTGGAATATTGGACTACTAATCCTCATCTCCAGATAAAATTCGCGAGAATTTTATTTTTATAATCCTGTGCTATATGTTTTCAAATATTTGTTATATATGGTCAGAAGCTTTTTAAACGCACTCTGTAAATGAAGTTAGGATATAGGCTGCTTAGAGTTCATTAATAAATCAATATCATTTGTTATTTTTTCGTTTTCTCAGTCTTTATTGGATTATGAGCTCAAAATAAAACTTGCTGAATAAACAAAATCAACTAAGAGCATGCATTGCAAATGTTTATTTATAAAAGAATCATATTTAAAACCAAAATCCATCATCCTCGTCATGGTCCTCATGAATTTCTTCCTTTCCTATATCCATCGAAATATTGTGTGGTTCTGTATTAATATGGAGATCATCATAATTCTGTCCGATCCTCTCATTTTTCACTACACCATCGTCATTGTCTTCATCACTTTCGGAAATAGTTAAGTCTTCATGGATGCCCACATTTTTATGATTGGGTGGCATACCCAATGGCAACTGTTGTATTGGCATGTTTTCATTCCCACGGCCACTCAATTCTAAATTAACTTTGTTATTATTAAGTTTAAATTGCTCTGATATTTCACAGTTATCGTTATTACGATTATTTATATCAGCATTTCCAACATTTCCTCCTAGACGATTATGCATACTTAGAAAATCTGAAGGATCGTAATTTGGATCCAAATCCATGGAATCATCTATAAGGAAAAGAGAATTACTATGAAGTAAGTTTTATAAGAAAAATGAAAATTATATTGTACAAAGCGTATTAAAATAAAAATTGAATGCTATTTGAAATGATTTAATAAAACAGAAGGAACCTTGTGAGTGTTGAGTGTAAAATCCAACTCCACTCAACTGTACCATTGCTTCCGCTGCCTGTTGGCTGTCATCTTCGGCTTGTGGTCCTTTTCGAAATGGCATTTAAGAAATAATAAATGGTATTTGTTAAACCCTCAAATTGATTTCAATTACTATTGCAAAATATTTTTCTCAATTATAAATCAATACTTCATTTAAGTGTGGAGAAAGTAATACGAACTACAAAATTATTATCTTGTGATTTTACAATGATTTTTATTTCATTTTTCAAACTAGATTGGTATTTCTTATAAGCAATTCTCTTACACAAACCTGCTAGTAATTGCGGCTGTTCTGGTTTTATTTCAAACTTAATTTGTGATGCATCAAGGCCATCAACATTTCCTTTAACAGTGGTCTGCATGCGTTCTCCTTGATCCAAAATATTGGCGGCACTATTTTCATCATCTGATACTTCTTGGAATTCTTCATCATCCGTGGAACATTGAAGATCTAAACATACAACAATATACGTATATATATATCATATAGATAAATATGAAAAATACATAAAGCACTTATTTTTCAGGACAAGATAAAAAAAACGGAAAGTATTATAACGACAAATTAAATCAAGTGTAAGACAATTCAGGAAGGATTAAATAAAAATGTTTAAATAACCAACAAGTAAACCATTTTTAGAATCCTAATCTGATTCACCGACGCGGTTTTAAACTGGATTTTAATTGAAACATTTTTATAAGTTTTTGTCGTCTTAACTAAAAAAACAATTACATAATTTTGTGAATCATAAAATAACCATCAAACGAATTAGGAATTAATAAACTAAAACCAATAACAAATTAGATTATTAATCCATACATATACATATAGTTCCCAAAAAGCAAAAGCATTATTTATAGCTCTCAGAAAAGTAATTGACAATGTGGAAAGCAAAGAATCATGAATGGATTTTAACATAGTTAAAAAATAATAATTTAATTACTGTGCTTGTTAATTGAGAAAATCAAAAATGCATTTCTATATTTACAAATAGTTGTGTTTTACTTATTCTTTTGTAGTTTTATTATTTGGATTTGCCTTACCTTCTTCCAAAAAGGAATTTTGTGTGTTACTTAAGTTTGAAGCTAGGCTGTCCTTGCGGGGACGACCACGACCACGTTTTACACCGCTCGGATTTGGATTTACTTTGACTAGAAAATAAAATGCAACAAAATATTGGGACTACTCACACCTATTGTTTTAAAAACTGTGTGTTATTGTGTGATAATATTTCTAAAAGTTTCGTATCGAATTTAGTAAAATTAAAATAGCCAAAATAGCAAGTAAAAAACGAACGATACTGAAAAGTAATAATAAGTTTCGAATTTTGAATTTTCATGTTTTATAAATTAATTATGATTGTGTGATTAGCAGAAAAGAGGACCGATATATCGGAGATATAAAGAATTTTCCAAAATTAATAGCAAAATATTTTCCTCATGCAAAACCCTTTCGTAAAGTAATTTCTGATTTAATAAAAAATACTTTTGAATTTAGCGGAGAAATATATTTGGTGAGAAATATTAGTTGAGAGAGTGGATATTGTGGAAGTATTAGTTTCATGAGTAAGTACAGTCAAATCAAATACACACTAATCATATTTGCACCGAAACCGATGGTTAAAACTTAATATTAATAAAGAGGATATTTTAAGAGATTATGTTTAAGATTTTAAAATTGATTTAAAGACGATGAAAGATTAAGGATACATTTAATGAATACTATATTTTGTCTAAAGTATTTCAATGCAACATTTTCTTAAAAATCATGAGTCAAAGCCATTACGAATCAGACAAAACGTTTTACCGAAAAAAATAAATCAAATCATTCGCTCTTATTTCGTTCCGTTTGAGAAAGAAACAGAGATAGAGATAGAGGCAGAAGGGGTTTGATGAAACTATGAAGGCAGTACATACGACCAACGGGCCAATTTTGTTTTCAATTAGCGCCCCTGTCGAAAATTGGCGACTGTCTTACAGCGGAGCAGAAAACACATTAGGCGAAACAAAAACAAATTGGCATGGCATGGCATCGTATTATACCTTTATTTTTGGCACAGAGCTCAGAAAAAAATAAGGGAGGAAGTTAAAGAGTCGTGTGTGCGAAAGAAACGAAGGATGGAATGGAAGAGAAAGAAAGGAAGGTAGGTAGTAATGAATGACGAAGAAATGGGAGTCAGAGTAAGATACATGAGAGGCAAGAACTCATGCTTCTGCTGCAATATTCGCACTTTTGTCTACGACAACGTACAATAAACAAGACAAGAGAATACAATGATTTGTTTTGTTTCATTGCTAGATTTGAGTTGCAATAAAGACGTTTTCTTAACTTATGAATCAAGAACGTTTGCTCTGATTCGGTTTGGAGCCAGCCTAATAAATGAAAAAGTGGAAGAGTGATCCTCAACTGTTACCAACCACACCCATAAAAAATGAGGAAGAAACATACCGTCCTCAACAGTGTCACGTTGTTTTCGTGGACGTCCTCGACCGCGTTTAACATCAATCGGTGGCGGTGGTAATGGAGGAATACTGGTTACTGGAGCAGAAGGCAGAGCAGGAACAGCTGCAGCGGCAGATGTTGACGGTGCCAAATTAATAGGAATCATGGTACTACGTGGTGGTTGTCCCATCGAAGGAGGTCGCTCATTTCCTTCAACATCGATGAAATCATTTTCGGGTGTACTAGAGCGACTTGTTCGATTAAAATCGTAGAACTGATCATCGCCACCCCAGGCTTCATCCAGATCGGCATCAGCCCTCGCACGCTCTTGTACTTTACTAATATTATGCTCTAATTGAGTACAATGATCGGCAAACTGTTCACATCATTACAAGGAATAAGAGGACATAGTTACAAATGAAATAAACAATTAAAAAAATTACTTACTTCGTCTAAGGCTATGCAAGCATAGTCCAGAATAACTTTGGCATTCTTTGTAAAACGTGATTCACTGCCATTATATTGCTCACAGTTGGTTGCGATTAGTTGAATGTCAGCCAAAAATTCGGCGCGAGAGTGATAACGATGTGCTGTAAATACGCAATGAAAATGTTCAAATATCGATTATGCTTTGACATACTGACGGTTACCATTACACACCTGCAACATTTTTACCAATTGTCTCTAAATCCATAGGTTTTTTAATTATTGTATAGTAATCCTTAACTTGCTTTTTATTCACTGGCTTCAGGAATGGCCAGCTCTCTTGCATAAGTTTAATTTTGCTGTGCAGCTTTTCAAAAATGAATGAGAGAGCTACCTGATCATCATCATCTAAAAGTGGATTAATGGCCTTTTCCAATCTCATCAGTTTGTCTTCTTTCTCGGATAGCTGCTCAAAGCACGTTTGCAACATACGTTGCGCGGCGATTGTAAACGAGCTACGTGCGCCATTGTAAAGTGTTGAATTTTCCACAATTTGATTTAGATCAGCTAGGAATTCTTCACGACGGTGATAGCGTTTTTGCCTAATCCTCTCACGCATTGTCTGTAAATCCATAGGCTTTGTTACGATTCGATAATAATCAGGAACGAGCTACGACAAAAATTAATTTGATTATATTTGTTTTTAAATTATTAAATATAAAATGGGTCTCTTTTGCATAGTATAAAAATACCTTGGCATTAACCGGAAACATGAATGGAGTGACATCGGGCATTGCCCTCAATTCATTTAAGATTTCCTCCAGAATTGAAGAAAGTACTACGACTGGGTCCGTGCGCCTTCGATTAGCAGTTTTATTATGTCGTTGAAGATAATCGCAGTGTAGATCACCAGCCATGCGTCGCTTTTTCTTCCCCGTAGTATCTTTTGGTACTTTGAGTAAAAGTGCCCGTCGACGCACATCTTCATGTCGTTTTAGCACCTTACTGCTCAAAGTCACTTTCGTTCCATCAACATTAACTAAATCATCCTCCTCACAATTGATTTCCTTCTCCAAATCTTCTTCCTGCTCTTCAGCAACGGCAATGTTAGTTGAGGGCGCAGGACCCAGAGTACCGGAATATAATGGACAAGCTTTGTTCGTGCGCATGTGACCAACCTAAGTAAGATTCGAATAGTGATTAAATTAGCCCTTGAAAATGATGGCTTAAACTGTACAAGCTTACCTGCCCGCAGGCGCCACATTTTAATTTTAGATCTGGTTTCAATTTGAATTTTTTACGAGAGGGACTTATTTCTTTGTGACTGATATCCCGTTCTTTATGCGCCGAGCCACCTGAAGTCTTAGGATCGCCTAATGATGTGGGCATGCCACCCGGTTGCAGTTTTTGATGTTGTGCTAATTGAGCGAGTCGTTCACGTTCCTGATTTCGTTTAATACGACGCAATTGCTCTTGTATGCGACGTTTCTCGCGTTTCATTTCTTCCTTTTGCTGTTCATCCAAAGTGGCAAATTGTTTGATGAATTGTTCATCTTTGGTTGTACGGATTTTAACATACGCATCGATAACTGGTTGCCGTCGTACTATTTCAACGCGCGTGTATTCTTTGCCTTCAGAATCTTTAAACGTGCGCGTGATTTTAAGGATACGCCTTTGATTAGTTGTCGCCGCCGGTTGAGAGGAATTTTCATCTTTTCCATCTTTGGATTTCATATTTTTATTGTTGGCACCTTCCTGCTCTTCCATAATTTTCTTCAGCAGCTCTTGACGCTCTTGTTCTTCGCGCTCCATCGACAATTGTGTTGATGTCTTTTTGTTTGATAGCATATTTTCTAAATTTTTACCCAATTCCTCAAGATCTGACTCCTCAGACGCTGATGATTCATCTTCATCTGTTGAAAGGACTTCTGAACTGGCTAATACACGATTTTGTAAATCGAAGATGCGCTGACATTCTTCCTTGTAACGTTCTTGATGCTCAGCTATAGAAAAACGATTTCCACGCGAAAATTTGTCCATTCCTTGTTCTCCGGCTTTAGCTTTCTCTGTGGACAGTGTACGAACCACATCGATGACCTCCCAGCGTGAAAGCTTCTTAATTTCCTCTTCAGGAACTTTAAACTTTCGCAGTAACTCCTTTGCTCGTTGTAGTGGCAGACGACGCAAATCGGCATCAGTGCCAGTTACGGTTCGCTTTGGTTGTGATTCTTGTTCTTCTTTTGTTTGCTAATAATGAAAAACAAACACGTTAGTTATGAACACTTTTATAAAAATCTTCTCTACAAACCGTTGGTTTATTGGGTACACGGACATAAGAGAAGCCCTCCCCGCAGCCAGTAGGATCTGCGGGTCCAGTTAGCTGTAGTAAACACTTACCACGCATTGCTTGTATGTAAGCTCTAAAATAAAACATGAGGTTTAGATTTTTTAAACTCAATAGCATATAAGGAAATTCTTCTTCTTTAAGAAGAAATATATATTATATATTTTATATATTTTAAACTTTATATAATCTTCTACCTGGTTGTATTCCAAGGAGCTACTTTAACTTCGTCATCTAATTTGAGTTGTGCCTCTTCGTCATCATCTTCCTGAGGTGCAAATATAAATTTTTCTCCATATCCTGCATCCTGAGAAGATTTTAATCTGTAAACCAATTCCAAACCAATCCACAAAACACCTACACCTACAGACCTTTAAACGCTGTTCCGATGCAACCATACTGAAATAGGCACAGCACTGCTCCGGCGAGACCATGGCACGAATTTCCTCCTCAGACGGCAAACGAAATTCAGGTTTAATGACCCACCAATTCGAATCCATGCCTGTTCGTTTGAAATCTGCGCACTGTTTCAGCCGTTTGCGAATACTGCTTTCGGAGTGCGCTGGAAAAGCACGTTTAATATCATCCATTCGAATTCTCCGCGGATTATCGCGACTTTTCCAAAATAGACGATAAATGAACACCTGTAAACCAAAATATTAATTACTTTATAAATATTCACTGCAATTAAATCTCAAGCTTCTACAAATTTACTTGTAAAAAATCCCTTGTAAAATTGTTGGCTCTTTTCGAATTCGGTCCTGGTACTTCATATAGAGGACATTCTTGACCTACAGTAAACAATGCATTTATTTCACGTATCCAGTAGTTGTTGCGAGTGCGAATTATTAGGAAATCGGTGAGACTAATATTGTGTGGATATATTGGAGCACGATACATGTTATTCTCTAAAGCCTGTATACATTGACCTGGGTGCAAAATCCCTAGGAAGGGACTTGTATGGGCGAAGGCAATTTCGCCATATTTAAAATCTTGAGGTCCACTATCCTTGCCGGCTTTCCGTTTGTAATAGTTTTTAATTTTGGAACACATACCGACCTAGAAATGCAAAAGAAAACTATTCTCCTTATAATTTGTAAAAATATATTGAGGCGGTGTAAACGAAATTTCGCATAATGCATTTAATTGATTTCTGTTTAATTTCGATATTTTAGGTCGGCTAAAAACTCAGTCAGTTTTCTGTTTCTTAAAACTATATTTACCTGGTTCATTAATGGTGGATGTTCTTCACAGAATTCTACCATAATAATATCACCATCTTTGCCGCTGAGATCCTCGGGATTTCGCATAAAGAAGACATCACCACCACCAGAGGCTATACGCTCTAATTCACGTTGCTTTGCTTTCTTGGCAATATGTTTGATTAAGGGCAAAACGGGATGCGGAATAGGTTGTGCCAGTGTACCGTGAGAATACTTTTTCAAAGCGGGTCGATGGAAAGAGCGCAATTTCATTGGTCCCATGTGTGTCTAAAATTATTTCGATCATTGAATTGTGTTCATGTTTCAGTAATAAACCCGTCTGTTCTAACGCGACAAATAAATTCTCAACAAATTCGCATAGAAGATGGGTAACACGTCCTCGTAAAGCTAGTGTCAAACTAAAGTATGGAATAAATTTGATAGTTATGTCGCCAATTACTAACGTGATCTCATGAAGTTAAATTAATTGCGTAAAAAATAAAAATCGCGTCATAACAAACCTGAGTACTTTCACCACACGATACTGAATAGTTACTGAAAGAAATACTTACTGGTATAAAAGGCGAACGTAGTTCGACAACCGGAGTCGAGTGTTGTATCAAATTTCCACCGCCAACTTTAAGACGTAGAGTCGGCTCAGTTTTAGGCATATAATAACTATAAATATCCATTTAGTCCATCTGATATATCAGTATAATAATTTCAAAATGTCCTCACTCACCTATCATTTGATATATTAAACGGATCCCGATCTGGACTTTTAGGAGGTGGTGGAGGAGAATCCTCTGCTAAAACATTTATTACACCTGCCTTACCCAACAATATCTTTGACTTCTTTACATGAGGATGTGGAATTTTAATTTTTGGCGGTGGCCCAGTGTTTTTATTAATTTTCGAGGGATCAATGTCATCCGGAATTCCCAAAATTATGTTCTCATCGTTCGGGTCCAATGTTAATACCTTCGGCTTTGGTATCTTCGTCATTTGCTCAGCATCCCAAATTATTTCGTCCTCCCACTTGCTATAAATCAACTCTTCATTTTCAACCGGAAAAATACTATACCAAGTGTCATCCACCGATTCCACAGGCTTATTCTGTATACTAAAAAAATTATTTTTTAAAAATATTATTCTGGACCAAAATACAAGATTGGGATTTACATTTGGCTCGCTTTTGATTTTCCTGAAGAGCCTGAAGATTGCTTACTTCCCGCACTAGAAGTTACCGGCATTGTTTTGCCTGGTTGACTGAAGGCACCAGCTGTGCGCGAACCACTGGATGGTAACCAACCAGCTGCGTTCGTTTTTGAATTCAGCTTTTGCAATACCTTCGCCTTTATATCATTACCATCCCAAACTACTTCATCTTCCCAATGTAATTGGGAAACCATTAAAAAGGCATCATCAGGAATTAACTCCGTTTGAGATTCTGTTTGCTCCGTTGGCACTGGTATTGCACTTTTCGACGATTGATTCTTTTGTGTTGCCACAGTGGGTTGTTTGATTTTAAAGCCATAATTAAAACCATCGCCTGAATCTGGTACTTCTAGCATGTCGTACCATATTTGAGCAGGGCCATAACGCCAGTCAGCGATTTTAGGTTTATTTTCACCATTATCACCACTATCTGTTCCCTCTGGCTTAACGTCCTCATCGTTACAAATACGCAGAAATTTCTCTTCATCATCTGACATGCATTGTTCCGGTGGAGGAGTTGGCGCGTAATGCAAACCAAAACCCCTCTTGCGCGGTTCTTCCGAATCACTTGTTGAATCAGAGCCAGGATTATGACTCTGAATAAATAATACGCATTATGAACTGGAGGGTTTCTAATCAAATGCAAATGCGACCGCTTACCTTATGATCACGTGACTGCTTGCGTTTACGCCTGCGTTTCTTGACATGACGCCATATTTGAGGTAAGCTGGACGGTTTTCCAGGACCAAACAGTCTTGAGAAACGCAATACTTTATCAGGACGAAAATCCGGAAAGAGTTCACGCACATCAACATTTGCATATTTCGATGGAAGCATTGCAGCGAGTGGGGTGTCGAGCTTTTTTTCAGGAGCTGATATTGTTATTTAGTTTTAACACGGAAAATTAATTAAAACGAATCAATGGAAAATTTTATCACTTACGTTTTTCTGATTTAGTGTCGACTTCAACATTAGTGCCATCTTTGGATTGCTTCGTATTGTTGTCAACGGTAACTGCAACTGTCCCTGTGCCTCGAATAGGAACACTTGGTGGTGGCATCAATTCCTTATCATCTTTATGAAGATCTTGTGTAAAATGTTTAAATCGATTTTTAATTCGAGTATATTTTTAATACGAAAATTATCGGTAAAATAAAATTACTTGAAGCGGAAACTTTGCTAGCTGGTATGGCATCTTCCAAATCTTCTAACTCTCCAATAACTGTCGAAATAGGTCTAGGTGGAGGAGTACGTGGGCAATCCTCGGATAATTCTGTTATGTCAGAATAATCAATTGCATTCTCATCCTTTATTACTTCGCCATCATCTTTATCAATGCTTTCGTGAAATTCAGCCCCTTCAATTAAATCTGAGTCCTCTTCTGGACCTGCTGTTATGTCGTCGTCATCAGTGGATGCAACTTCTTTCTCTTCCGGTTTTATGACTTCGTTAAGCATTGAGTTAAGACCCAGTCTGAAATAAATGTGAGACACTTGTTGTAGCAAGAACATAATTTCGAATGTAATTTATTTACTTCGATAGTGAACTCAGATGGTCCTTAAATTCGGGGTCAAAAACATTACACGATTCATCATCTACCAGTTTTCCATCCGAATCTATATTTCCAAAGAGAATACCCGTCATATCCAATCCAATCCCACCATCATTACCAGATCCATCTTCATCACTATCAGTATCCATTGTTGTTAAATAAGCAAATTCGTTTATATCTCTTTATATATTTTTCTAACACTAATTGCTAAAATTATTTATTTTCCACAATTATATGTCGTCTAAGGACTTTTCACCACTATAGTTACCACCATGAATTATCTCTAACTGACAGTAGTACCAGCGCATAATTATCTCTTTCTTCTCCAGCTTGAGCTACATAAGAGAAAAATATCCCGCAACACTGGTCGCACTAATTAAGAAAAAATAAGGTGGCGCTGTTACATCTGCCGGCGACATTGAAATAGTAGCGAATTTCATATATTTGTCGTGCTTGCTGGTCTCGTTTTCATCACTTTTAATATTTAATTTTCTTTGAATTTTCTATTAAAATAAAAGATGAAGTTATTAAAAAACATTAAATTTGGTGCGAAGTCTGTAGAAGATGTAGCTAGAACACGATAGATGCAGCCTCATTCAATTATTTGTTAAACGTTAGATTTGTCAACCTTAAAAGCACGCTTGACAACGGAGATTATCGAAATAGATTAATATTGTGAATAAATAATTGGAAACGGAAACAGATTTGTGATATTGCAAAATAAACTGTGTTTTTTTAGAATAAGAAATATTATAGTTTTGCACTTGTGTTGGAATTTCTCACATAAATTTATTTAGGAGTAACTCTAAATTATATATATTAACAAATTATATTACTATTAAATTCTTTAACATTTTTTGTTAAAATTAAATAAAAACGTCATCTTTCAGTTTGAACTCTTCGATTTGACATTAAAATTGACCCAAATACAATTATTCTCCCTTTAAAACCAATTTGTCTATTGCTCAAATATCGCCCTTTCAACAACAAACAGATAATTTTATAACGTCGTGTTAAACTTAAATAGAATGTCAATACGTAAACACAGTTCCGTGAAATATTTTATAAAAATCTGCGATGTGTCGCAAAAAATGGTTGCTCATCATTCAGGTTACCCTGGGTAAATAAGATGATTAAAATATTAATTTAAAATTGATATATGACAATTTTTAAATAGTTACGTTCAATTATTTAATATACATTCACTAAATTCTGTAAACTCCTCAAATCCCGCATAACTTTGTTTATTTGGAATGTATTTGAAAGTGTGTGGTCAAATATAACCAAGTGAGATAACTTGTTTCAGGACATAAACAATGGGCATAAGCCCAAAAAGACATAAGCAATGTAAAGCAAATTTCATGTGGGATTAATGGCATGCAAAAGCTACAAACCATGTAAAATCAGTGAAAAATAATCCAAAGAATGAAAAAAGATACAAATAAAATTAATTTTAATTAAACAATGATTGAACATTAAGAATGATACTTTGAAATTAATTTACTTTGGTAAATTAATGATACTTTGAAAAAATTAAAAATTTTTACACATTTCTAACTTTGAATAAATTGAGTGAAATGAATAGGTCCACCCTGCGGATAACTTACATTGCGGATGTTGTCCACTTGCGGATAGTTTACATAATGATATATGTAAACTTTAAGACCATTTGGCTCTACGGCCGTTGACATTTTTATTAATGGTATAATGTAAATGAGGGATCGTGTACAGCCTGTGGTAAAACTGTCTACCCTTGTACTTTGACAGCTTCAACGATAATTTGAAGTTTTGATCGTTTTTTAGAGAAAGTGGTATCACTGGTTTGTTTTTTATTTTTCCTTTGGCTTGTTATTATTTATTTTTAATTTAAAAATGTCGAAGCATGATTTTCAGAAGCGACTATCAAAGTTGATTTACTATGAAGTTAATTTATGCCAAAGAGAAGCCAACATCGCTAAAATAGTTTCCAAACACAACAGCTATCGGAGTGCGTAAACATTCATATTTGTTGTTCATAATAAGATTTGATTCCTTTTCCTAATCGTTTATCGTTTGACTATCGTTTATCGTTTGAATAATATTTATGAACATTTTCCTTGCAGCAAAATTACAAGCCCAAATTTTTCAACAATTGGAACAATTTCATATTTATCAACAGGAGGTAAAAACTTTTAAATCCATAAATTCAAGTTTGTGCGAATTTATTGCTGAAGAGAAGCTAGCTGAACAACAGAGTCAGCAGCGCATAGATGCCATGAAGGAGGATTATCGTATGGAAACACGAGACCTGACAGAGAAACGACGGAAATTACTAACTGCAATGACTGAGTAAGCCAAAAAGATTGCTTTAAAAAATTTTCAATATACTATGAGAAATAAAATTGCTTGTCAATTTAGACTGGGCTGCTTAAAAAATTTAACTAAAGTCTTTATAAATTCGCGCCATATGCCTGAAACGATCTGTGGTGTTGTAATGCAAGAAAAAGAAACTACCTGCCAATTGATTCCTTTTAAAATGGACAATCTAGAGGGAACCCATGAGATTGATGTGGACCAACTACAAATTTTGGGCTCGCAGGATGGGTTAGGCTGGAATGCTTTGCTGATGGGAAATGCAAATAATTCTACTAACGAATAGGATACATAAAATAGTTCTTACTTAATAACCAACACAATATTAATCATTTTTATAATATAAATCGATTTTACAAGCAGTTGTGTTTTAATTATACTACGGCATAAATTTGGGGATCTGCTTTTTAAAGTATGATCATACAAGCGCATAGAATACATCAGATTATTATATATAGAAAAATAAAGATTCAGTATTGTTATATATTTGTCGCATTTTTATATATTGAATTTTAGTAAAATACTGTAATAATAAGTAGAATAAAAATTCATGAATAATGCTTCAGTGTTATTTCCTTTCTTCCAATTGTAACCAGAAATTTGGTGGGGTAGTAGTTAGGCCACTCAAAGTTTTGGACAAGTCTGGTAATTTATCTTCAGGTCCCAAAGTGAAGTTAAAATTCTGACATAAACTAGCGACCAGTAGGAAGAGCATATTTCTGGCAAATGTTTCCCCAGGGCATAAGCGTTTTCCTTTAATGATCAGATCGGAAGAAGTTAAAGTAAGAAGTATTTTAATAATGTTAACAAACCTGCACCAAATGGTAGAGTTATATCTAATTTCAGTGACAGGTGACCGTTTTCATCCAAAAATCGATCCGGTCTGAAATTTTCAGGGTCAACCCAATCACGTTTGTCGTTATGAAAAGCATATAAGCTAGGTATAACAACAGTATTCTGATACATTTGCATTAATTAGAATTAGTGTTATTTGTTATTGTAAATCTCGTATTACCTTTGGAACTTTGTAGCCAAGTAGTTCTGTATCTACCATTGCCAAATGTGGCACATCCGATGGTACCAGAGTTTCAATCCTCATTATCTCCCGTATTGTCGCCTCTGTGTAGTGTAAATATTTTCGATCGTCTAATGTGGGTAAACGACCAAATCCAACCACTTCATCGATTTCCCGCTGAATACGTTTCAAAATATTAGGTTGAAGAAGTAAATGTTGGATTAGAAAAGATATTTGTATCCCAATCCCTGTAGCGGCCGGAAAATGGAAATCAATCATCGCTAGTACAAGCTGGTTTCGATTAAATGAAATATTAGAACCGTCTTTCATATCTTTCTCTTTCGCTTTCCATTTTTTAATATAAACATCTATAAAATTACGCTCGTAGTTTTCATCGTAGGTGTCGATATGCTGATCAACGATATTACTGAAAAACTTGTGTATGAATCGATTGCACTCCATTAGTTGATCGTATGAGCTCCATTTAGGAAAAATATGACGTATCCATGGCATGATACTTATCATTTTACCATAATCATCAGTGTGCCTTTGAAAAGCCATGATGTGTTTGGTTAATTCGTAAATGACCGCTTGTTCCGATCTTGGATAACGTATTCCTTGTGAAACATAAAACATGCTATTGGCTGAAGGAATGTTAAAGGTGATTGGTAATAAAGTTCGATAGCCATTAGATTTTACAAACTCTTTTTCATGTTCGTATCGTGGACCATTTCTGATTAAATCTAATAGACCGTCGATTTCTTCCTGTATCACTTGTTCGAGTTTAGTAAAACGGCGACCAAAACCAAAATCACGAAGTTGACGTAATATAAAGCGCCTTTGTTCTTTCCAAATGGGACCATCTCTAAAAAAAATCCCTTTAAGAGCAATTAAAGAAAATTAGAGTTATTACTTTGCAAAATTCAAAAACATTTATGTAAAATTAAACTATTAAAAATGTCTGATTTCTACAATATTAAAAGTTATTATTTTTAAAATGGATGAAAGCTTTTAATTGATACATTTTCAGATTTTTGTTTCTGATTTCAGATTCTTTTTATAAATGAAATTGGTGGGAATATATCAATATATCCAATTAGGCGCTATTTTTCAAATATTTTAACTCTGTTGAAAATGGTTTTGATTCCAGAATGGAAGCTGACTGCATCAACTTATGGTTCATTCAACAAAAAATAAATAATATTAAAATTAGATGGACTTTGAAATCGGGTCAATAATTTATTATTAACGAAGCAAAATAAAAGTTTATATAGTAATTGATTTTCTTATCAAAATCCATTTATGGCGCTATTTCCCCCTCTATCAATTTAAAATAGACTTTCCCCCTCTATCAATTTAAAATAGATTTCCCCCTCTATAAATTTAAATGTCCAAAATAAATATTTATTGCTATCCAATCGGAGAAAGTCGCTCGTGACATTGCTGGCTAACAAAGCTGGGTAAATTCATTTCGTTTCAAATTCCAAATAAGTTTCTGAGGAATTAGAATTTTGAAATTCTCAGCCCAAATTGCAACCAATTTATTTGATTAAGGTCAGGCAGAGTGAGTAAATTTGTTTGCGGGATGTCGAGTCTGACTCCAATTGTCAGAAAAACTTTTTCGCGATGCTTTTGATGTTCCCGTCAGAGGCAGTATGGACGCTTCATTTGTTTCTTGTTTCTCATTAGAGTGTATATTATTTTCACATGTCGCTGCGACCATGTATGAGGGAGATTTTCTATACATTTGTAGCTTTAGACGTTTTCCCGAAAAACTCGTCCCGGTTTTTCATTTACTTTACGGGGTAGTGACCAAAATATTTTTTGTGGTGAATAAACTAGAATCAAGAAACAAGGATTCTTTGAATGTAAGCAAATTTTTAAATATACCGATAATAGAACTTGTATTCCGAATAATGTCTTATTCTACATTATTTCATTTAGATAATACGACCAAAGATGAACATTTGTAAAAGTTTTAATACCTTACACTCGAAGTGTGGTAGATAAAGAAAAATATATATATTCTTGCTCAGAATCACATAAGTCGTTTTATCCTTGGTGCTAATTTTAACGTTTTCTCGTCTCTTATCGCGCTGACAATTCGAGCTGGCAATGATTTTAGACATTAACTGGAAAACCGTAGGGGCAATTTCCAATGTTAGTCGTTAATTTTTTAAAAGTTCGTTAATGACTCGTCTCTAACGATAACACTATTAATATATCGGTATTCCCATGGTACGGCGGGAGTAAATTAAATAGAAAGCCTATAATAGCAGTAGATTCAAAATCCCCATTGTCGCATATACCGGTGCGATTTTTGCTAATAAAATGCACGACGTTCTAACATATCAAAAGAGGTCGAAAGGGTTAATATTGTTTGAAATGTACTACAGACCTTCAATTTTTAGGTCTGGATCGCGCATAGCAGCCAAATATAATTCTGGTCGGCCATCAAAGTCTTGATTAAATAGAATTTCTCGTATAGCTTGCTGATTATGCGCAGCAACGACGGGATATGGACCCATGTGGAAACCCAGTATATCCGTTTTGTACCATTTACTCAATTTCAGTACAGCTTTATGCATATATTTGAAATCACTTAACATCATAAACAAATAACTTCCGAATAATGGTATCCGTGGAGGACCTTGAAAATTCAACTTTATGAATTAGAGAAAATGTTCGCAGCATATTATGACCTACACTAACCGGGCGGAAATCCTTCTGGTCGACTCACCGCATATTTGTACGAAAGGAATAATAACAATATAATACAAATCCACAAAAGAATTTCCGTTAACATGGCGAAACCGTTGATATTTAAAGTGCTTTTATAGCAACGTTTTTTAAGCTACTACATAATTTTAAATGGAAATCAAATTTATATGCATTTAATTTAATCTTAAACTGCAATGATAATTGAGATGTGCGTATTTATATAACATAATACAGCAATATTTAATAAGCGATACTTTTTTATTAATAAATTATCATCACAAGCGAACTCGCAGACACACATATAAGATAAGTGCATATAATGGGCATTCTTATCTGAATGCAATAATCAATAAAAAATAAAGCCTTCAAATATTCTCTACTACACTTCTTTAATATTCCAATATTATACCATACAAAGCCAATTATAGACTTCTATTTCGTTCACCGAACCAAACTGTATTAGGAGTGATTAACAAAATCTCGAAAAGCAAAACAATAAGTTAAAAATACAGACTGTACAGTCTTTGAAAATGTTTGAATTTGTGTTCTTTATTATATAAATTAGCGCATATAGCCTTGTGGTGATAAAATACGAAAATTACTTTATAGCCTTTATCGAATTTTGCGCAGTTCATGAAATCTGATAATCACTATGAAACTTGGTGTTGAAAGCAATTAGATAATTTTAAAGAAGACGCATGTAATTCAATCAAAAATTACTATTGTAGTAGGGAAGAAGTTTTTATTAAGATTGGAAATATTTGATACACAAAAGACTGCTGATATCTTTAATAGCTCTTTTAATATATGGTATGTTTTTTAGAAAAGTTAAATATTGCCTTCAATACTTCCTTGTAACTTTATAAAAGCTTGTGTAGCTTTATAATAACAATAATAACAATAACCAATAACCATGTCATAATAGGCAATAACTTAGAATAGTCTAAGGTTTATATTTCAATATTATCGAATTTTTAAAAATTTTTTTAATTTAATCAAAATTCTAATTCATCAAATTTTTGCCTGACGAAATAATAAATGTCATCAATGTTCTCGGTCCCTTTATGGCATTGTGGATATTTTATTAGTTCAATAGTATATCAGTTGTCCCAAAAACAGTTTATATTGCTCTAAGTTATTGGAAATTTCTTTTGAAAACCTTTTTATTCTTAAAGTGTTTCTCACTGCTTCAGATGCAGCTAGGTATTCAGCTTCAGTAGCTGATAAGGCTATTGTTCGTTGTTGTTGGGGTCTCCATTATACTGTGCAATTATTAAAATAGGTTAATATGATTAGAGTTGGTTTTCGATAATATTTACCGCGGATTTTGTAATATATCCGTTTAGTTTAAAGTTTAATCCCTAATTAATGGTACCCTTAACATATTTCAATACTCCTTCTACAGGATTGAATTGAATTTGACTGTATCTGTTAAGTATTTTAACAGCATATGCAATATCACGACGCGTTAAAACAGCTAAAACCAACTATCAAGCTATCAGACTATTCAGTTTATTGCATATATTTGACATTTTCTTTCCTGTATTTCTAATAAAACTTCTGTTATAATTTCTTTAAGGTTTTCATTATACATTGATGCTGATGGGGAAATGTTGCTCCATCTTTAATTATAATCACAAATCTAAGAAATTTATTAATTTTGCATGTTTTCATTTCAAAATTATCCTAATTCCTTCAAAAAATAATGAGTTAATTGGTTATTGCTATCAAGTTCATCATCAAAAACAAATTTCTAAAATTAGTTTTGATTCTTTGCAATTTTATTATGAACACAGAATAATTAAATTGACTAACTTCGATTCCATATTTGTTTTTAATTTTACATTTTAAATTAAAACATTCAGAGCTTGTTTCGATCCATTCATTCACTTCCTCTCCAAATAACATTAATAACTACTGTAGCTATCGTGGGTAGCTTAAATTTTCCGTAACGAATATCCGTTTTACTAACATTCAACTTCCGCTTTAGAAGAATATGATATTAGCGCGTTTACATTATGTGTAATAGATTTTACGTATAATATTGCCATTAAACGTTTATTCGAACTATGAAACAGAAAATCACCTAATGGATTCTTTTGCACATTTAACGATTTTCCAACCATATTGCTATTATTTTTAATTATTGAATTATCTCTATTATTATTTCAGTTATCAAATGCAAATGAACTCACCATAAACACGTACCTATAGTTAGGTTTTAACCTATACAAATTTCGTTTCGTTTTTCAAAAATTAAGGGCAAAGTAAATATCTCACGCTTGAAACTATATCTTAACCCACAATACATTATAGTTAAGAAACTAACGTATGTGTCAGGCCAATTAAATGGTAAAAGTTGACTATTTTATAGTGATCGATATTTGTAATTATATATAAAGTAAATAGAAAGATTTTTTATAAACTTTAAAGAAATACATTTGTTTGTAACCGCTACCAGACTTCGCTGTACATAAGAAAAGTCCAGCCTGACTGCTTTAAATTAATAGTAATTTGTCCGTGATGAGTTAATTCATTAGGATTTAATGCTTCAAGTAAATATTTTTTCGAACAAATTATTGCAACCCTGCATAATATTTTACTTTTATGCTCTGCTTTCCGCTAAAGGAAACTTGAAGGTAAATTCGAATTATTTGAGATTGCTGGTGTTTGAATTGTGTTGCCATGTCCAGGAATAAGGAAAAGACTTTAGCACAAAAATTAGCCAAGCGGATTCATCCGGAAAGCACCCGGATGCCGGTAAATTTATATAAACCTTTAGAGCACAATTATTTCATATAGGATTTGAATCATTAAAAGGATATCGAAGATGCCTCAGGCGCTATATCGCCATACTTTTCACCTATTCAAACCCGTCAACAGCGTAAGACTTCTGCCAGCCATCAATTGAAGGATGGACCGAGTGATAAGCATCAGAAATTTAGTAAGCTAGAGCAAATATCGAAGGCTCCACTTTCAAAAAAGATTCACACGAAATCTTCGTTGAAGCTTCAAGGTTCAAATGACAGAGGCGAGGGAGCCAATAGTTTAGAGTCAGCTTGGAAGCCCAAACATTGGGAGCAAGTTTTACAAAATATACGAGCAATGCGAGAAGATGCAACTGCACCAGTCGATACTATGGGTTGTCATAAATGTGCCGATGAGGATGCCGACGATGTGGTATACTTAGTAATTTTTAAAAGAAATTCAAGATTTTACAAGTTCATTCATCAACAGACACAGCGTTTTCAGAAACTAATTGCTCTCATGCTCTCTAGTCAGACAAAAGATGAAACTACTTTTGAGGCTATGCAGCGCCTTAAACAGCACACTCTGACACCTCATTCTCTGGTAAATATGGATACAAAAGAACTTGAAGAACTTATCCGACCAGTGTCTTTCTATAAGGTTGTCTTTTTTTATGCAATTTTTTGGGGGAGCTCTTTTTCAAAAATTACTATCTTGCAGAATAAAGCCAAGTATTTGCAACAAACATCAAAAATTTTAATAGAGAAATACCAGAACGATATACCGAAAACTATAAAAGAACTTGTGGCATTACCTGGCGTAGGCCCAAAAATGGCCCATATTTGTATGGCTACAGCTTGGCAACAAGTCACTGGAGTTGGGGTTGACGTACATGTTCACCGCATTGCCAATCGATTGGGTTGGGTGGAGAAAGAAACAAAAGAACCTGAACACACGCGTATTGCTTTAGAGAAATGGTTGCCCCGCGAACTGTGGCGTGAAGTGAACCATTTACTTGTCGGTTTCGGGCAGGTTATCTGTACGCCACTTAGGCCAAAATGTAGCAGCTGCTTAAATATGAACATTTGTCCTGCGGCGAGGAGTTACATGAAGTCTGGTACTGTTGCAAAAGATTCACCAGTTGTAGACGCCGATGGTGTTAAATATAATTCAGCGATGAAGAAATCGAATTCGGACAGAAAGAAGATGCGAACGTAGATAATTTTTAGTGCATGCTTCAAGTATTGCAACGATTCTGCAAACTTAAAATATTCGGCTTCGTTGTATATCTTATGAAATATGTTATTTTGAATTATATACTTTTTCTTCGTTTCGTCAACAACCTGCTCCATTTACTGGGTGATTCCACAACAATGAATAATAGCATTAAGGCTTAATTAATCATAGTCTTCACTCTTCAGTGATCTGTTGAATTAGTTCTTTAACGAATTTCGACTCAAGTTCTCGAAGATTCGCATCGTCTTCGTTAGTATTAATATGTTTGCTACACAATTGATATAAGAATTAAAATCCAACACATTTTTAGATTTTCCCATAACTCTATTAAAACTTTTGTGATGGCACTTATTAATACAGCATAAATATACAATAATAAATTGAAACATTTTACGACTTAATGTAATCTTAAAATGCAACATCTGAAAAGACCTTTACGAATTTGTTGTTTTTGATTAAAATATTTGTACAATATTTTATAATATTCGGTTTTAACTTCGAGATACTCAGAGGATATAATTTAATACTAGAATTTTAGATTTTTCTTGTTAATTGAGTTACTTAAGTCGATTAATTAGCACTCGGTTGTGAAGTTACAGTTACAGGATTCAAAGAGCTAAGACTATTTGTGAAAGTTCACACGGGGGCACAATTTAAATACTTGTAAACAACTCTAATCTATTTAATTAAAGATAGATTAATCACTGAATTATAACGGGAAAATGTTAACATTGCGAAAATATCGTTATTGAATATAATATCGATTATTAGAGTCTAATGAAAGCATTTATTAAACCTTTTTAGCACAAGGAGATGCTTAACTTGTTAGATACAGACTATAAAGTGGTTTGTATTTTCAAAAAATGTGTGATTCTGTTAATGCGTTTCCCAATTCGTAACTAATACTATAAATCGGTGATGGGACCAGCAGCTCGAAGCCTTGGCGATGAATGTGAGAAATTATAATTTGTGCTTGATGTTGGCGTCGATTGGCTTTGCTGTAGAATTTGCTGTTGCTGCGTTGTTGAGCCCGAAGAAGTTTCCTGCAATTTCGACTTTAAACAAACACCACCCACATTTAAACCACCACAGTCTGTAGTACCCGCACCATTTGACATATGAGTACTAGTAGATGAAGGAAGCAGAGGAAAAGAGGAATTCTCGATACTAACTTGCAGACTCTTAACCAACTTCTCAAGTCTAAAATTAAACGAAAACAAAGGCAAGTGAGGTTTACGTGTTAGCAAACAGTATTAGTTACAAATTTTAAATGCAATCACAAGTGTATTGAAGAATAACGTTAAAACAAATTGGTAATGTGAGAAGTTAGTCCAATGAAATTTTATTAACTACAGAAGTTATTAATTAAAAAAAAACTGTTATTAATTTTATGAACTGAAGAACCACTCAAAGGCTTTAAGAGCTCGGTCAAGATATAGGTTAAAATAAAACGTTTAAAGACCGACACATAAAACAAAAAGAAATTAACTTATTTTGAAGTAAGGGATAATTATTTAATATAAACAATTCGAATTTAGTTGAGAGTTGTTAGGCAATGTGGCATTATCAATGAAATGCATGCGTCATCAAAAGATGCTGTAAATAAAGCAAATTAGACCCACGCTATGATGCGTTCGCTCGCGTCTTTTTCTGTAGATACTGTCATCAACGGTACGTGTGGTAAATCTTCTGATGCATCCTTTTGTTTCAGAGGTTCTTCCTGTTTTGGCTTCTTTAGGCGCGTCCTTTTATGATCATTGTCGTTAACATCCGGGGTAGAGACTAAAGCAAATTTCGGGGGCGATAATGTACCAACACTGCCGCAGCCACTACCACCATTAAGTGTAATCGCTAAATTTCGGTCAATGATATTGTCATGGCAACAAACATCATCGCCACCACCACCATTATCTTCAATACCCCCAACACTAACGCCATCACAACTTGAAAATGAATTTCGAAAATCAGCTTGAATCTGTGGCTTTATAGGTTTTACCGATGGAATATCCAACGCTGCAGCCGTTGTTGGGGTTTCCACAGTATTAAAAATATTCTCTTCTTGCTCTTCCACCGAGTATGATGACTGTGCCGGTTGATGATGAATGGTGCCATAATTGAGGTTTAACGAATTAGAACGTCGGGACGGTGCAGCAAAATGCTTGTGACGCGGTCGAAAAGTTTCATTTTCATAAATTATGTCTTGTGCTGAATGGCGGTTATGAAAAAGAGAGGCAAGCATTTGGCGCATATACTTGTTTTCAGCTTCAAGATGTGTTAAGCGTTTATTGGACTCCTTGCGATCGGCACGCAAATGTTGTATTTGCGACTACGAAGATGTGGTAGAAAAATTTTGATTAATGGGATTGTTGACGCAATTGTATTTAAGAGAATTTACTTTAATTTTACTAACCTTCAGATCTTCAATGTCGCGCATCATACGTAGACTACCCTCATTCAAGGACCATTGTCGTTCTTCAACCATGCCCTTAACCCTAAGTTAATTAAATTCAATATCCGTCACATTTTCGGAATAAATAATAGAAATTGTTGTTGCTTCAGCTTTATGCGCACCTGCTTAAAAGGGCATCCTCACGAACTCTTGCGGCTTCTTTAACTTCACGGACAATATCAGTCATCATACCCGGTGTATAAGCCCCTACAGTACAGAAAAGAATCATGCATTTTAAACTCAAGAATTTTAACAATAGAACATTTTTTCTTTTCCTTTCTTTTGATTTTGTTTTTTCTTTCTAAATTTACCTGAGTGATAGGTAAGTGCTGGACTTTGAGTACCAAAGCCTCCACCGAAGGCCATTGGCTGGCTATGCGTACTTAATCCGCTCAAACTATCTCTACGGTGTCTCATACCCCAATGTGGTGCGTGCTTTAAAGCTTCAATATCAACTGAATACACAATGTTAAATAGTTAACGAAATAGTAAGAGAAAATTAAGAAAAATTGTGTGGAAATATCTAAAGAAAGAAAGCTTTTCAGTATTAAATTATAATAAGAAGAATTTAAATCAAAATTGAAGAAGCTGTTTCAAACTTTAGAAATAAAAATCTGTGGAGGTTTACAATTAAGTTTTACAGTTTACAAATTATAATTTTTTTCTAAGAATTTATTAATTAGTGTAATAAGCATATGTATTTAAAATAAATTAGTGGAGTGTTGGTGACGATATTCAAGAAATCCCAATCCCAAATTTCGAAATTTTTAAAAACGGTATTTTGATGCTCAGGAGCTAAGTTTGCGGAATTTTATCTGACTTCTGATAGAGAAAATTAATTAATTTTCTTTCGTATATAATTTGTAAATAATTGATGAGAAAAATAACTTCGCGAGGTTAATTATATTTCAACATATTAAACAAAAGAATAAATTAAAAGAAAAAGATAAATTAATGTTAGAAAAAATAAAAAAGTTTAACAATAATAATACAATACTAAAAAGATTGAGCAAAAAGCATGTGAGGAAAAAATTTCGAATTAGATTAAAATAAACAATTCAGGCCACACCGAACTATACGTAGTCCTATAAAGTTTAAAAGAGTGGGAGGCGAATATGAAATTATCGTCTGTAATGGCAAATTGATTGTAAATGATCTTTGAATGCACGTTCTGATGACCAAAATACAATGCGTACTTCGTTACTCAAATCTACTTATAAATCAAATTAATCGAATTAAACGTATTTATTTCTTGACTACATTCAATCTCGTTTGGGAGGGAAACATTTTTAAGACTCGTCAAAATCTGCTCTCGAGGTAAGGTAAATAAATTTTGTTCATATGTATCAGATTATATTGTGTTGAAAATTTCAAATGATATGATGATATCGTCACTTTGGTTGTTTTCATGCCTTCCTTCAATCAGTAGTACCTCTTCTCAATTGATTCAACAATAATCGGATTTTTCTGATCATTAATTAAAAAAAAAATTTTAAAAACAAAAACTTATTAAAAATAAGATCGTAAAACATAAATACTTGAGATCTAGTAGTCGCCAAAAGATCTTAGTGGAAATTTAGCTCAGCATAGGTCAGCCTTCAGAAACTAAACCTTCAGACTCTCTTAGTAAGGTAATAAAAATTTGATTTGGAAATTGGATTCAAATACGCTGACCCTTAGGCATTTTGATAATAATATTCATGCAATCGCGACGTTATTTTTTTTCCCCAAAGGCCTCTACAATTTTGGTGAAGGAATTAGTCAGTGGATGGAAGTCACTGGCCGGTACTAATTATTGTCAAACTAATTAATTATTAAAAAAGAATTATTAGAAAAAAGGATATCGATAATTCTCTACATTTCATCAGGATTTCCTTGTTTCTCCAATAATTCTCTCCTTTGGCACCTTTTTATTCTCATATAATTTCAGTCTGTGACCAAAAGGAAGTTAGTATTTCTTGTATTTACCCCCCCCCCCCCCACATTTTTAACATATTTTTATTGCAATGTTTTGGAACTATTTGGCTTGGAGTTAAACCGGTTTCAGCAAATTGTCTTTTTTCCTTCTCTAGGGAATACTCGATCAAAGGAGATACTGAAGATAATACTTTGACAAAACCGACTTCTCCCAAGGGGGGAAGATAAAGGGAGATAGTGACAGAACTCACCCTTAGTTTCATGCAAATTTCGACATATTTTCGTATTGGTTTCATGCAAGATATTTATTTGTTCCATCAAAGCCGCATAGAATTTATTATTATCCATATCATTTGCCGATGCATAATTACGCCGATCCGGCGTATTGCGACCGCTAATTTTAGAATCATTATCCGACGGATTGAGAAGGCAGGGATCGCTGAATCGAAAACTGGAATAGAGGAGAAAGAAAACGATTAAAAACAAGAAAAACAAAAACATGTAGTGGCAGTAGGAATAATTGGTATAGATACCCCCGACTGATATTCGTATTGGTGTTGTTTCCTCCATCCAAAATATCTGCGGTATTTTGCTCATTATCCATCGAACCGCCACCAACAATATTTACAAGCGGTGGAAGACTGGCAAAGTCTTGAGCACCATCGTTCTGATGATACAATTGATTTGTCGAGGGGTAGAGAGTGGAGTAGCGATTATTGAAAGATGATGATGATGATGATTTCATAAAATTCGGCATACTCTGTAAAATATTTTGTATGATTTCAATTATGAAATTGTTTTACGAGAATAAGAAAGACACAAACCTTTTGGAAGCCTAAATTGAAGGGAGTTTGAGAACCGCAAGAAAGTATTGATGGTGTTGAATGATTATTACGCATTGATAACGGTTGGGGCTGTTGTTGTTGTTGTTGTTGATGGTGGTAATGGTGATGTTGGCGTTGGTTTTGATTTTGATGCATTTGATACTGATTTGTGGTTTGAGAATTAGGAGGGAGCACGTGTTGTTGTTGTTGCTGCTGCTGCTGCATTGATTGTGTATTAGAATGTTGCTGATGTTGCAAATGTTGCTGCAACGTCGTTTGTGGTTGCTGTTGCTGCTTTTCGAAGATGATTTTGTTTGTTGTTGGATTTGGATTATAATCCAAAAATTCCGAAGAAGAGGAGAGTTGCGTATTCGATGAGTCTTTGAGGCAAGTTTCAAGCCAGGCATCGAGATGATCCTTCGAGTAGCCGGTATTGGGCACTGAAGCATTACGTGATTTCAGCTTTTTTCGTTTACCAATATCGTTTACTGAGGAAATAATAAGAAATATTTGTATATGAATTTTATATGCAGTCAGTGTCAATATTAACTGATATTAGAAGACGCGTCGGTCTGTTTGTCTTGTCAGTTTTTCTGATCGCCTGTTCGGTCTGTCTGGGGAAATCACGACTTCTGAAGGGAAAAATAGTATCGTAGAGAAATTCACACGAGTATTTTTTGCCAGCAAAGAGCGTGAGGACAATTGAAAGTGGGGAAAACCGTTAGATGTAGATAGTTGATGTTTTGTACTTTTGGCTGATTTAGTAGCTAAATCTGCACGCCTATTATTTATTTGTATGTCTTATTTTTTCTATAATCAATTATGCCAAGAAGACGCTTCTCTTTGATCTTACACATAATTAAAAAATGGTTAGCCGTATAGGGGTGAAACTCTTTAATTTATCCACGCATTCGATTTTTTAAACATAAAAATACTTTTTGGGGCAATTGAGGTCTAAAAAAATCTCAACAAAGATTTAGCTACTGAATTACCAATTTGGACCTTTTAAAGATGCATAACCATATCAATATAAAGCAATCAATTAAGTAAGGTAAGGCTCTCAAAATCCGTGAATTATTCGAATGAAATTAAATTTTAAAAATCTGCTGCTAGATGACGCTATTAGTTTTTTGCAGCAAGCAGAATTGAGCTTAAACTACGAATGAAATTACTGCGAAAAATTCGTAGGATCAAGTGGGAGTCTAATCGGAAAACAAACGAAATTACGCGGGCATTATACTATGTAGTATTCACATCCCCACACAGACTCTTTCATCGATAGAAAGGTTTTAATTTTGCTTACTTAGATTTTTATAATGAAATAATTTGATTAAATTCAGAATCAATATTTTTCTCCACTTCACGTAATTGAAATTGTTTAATTGTTTAAATGAAATCTGTTCCGCCGTATTCGCTACAGAAGCGACGCTGTAACAATGCAATAAAAACACTGCATTGGGATAGCATTAAAAACGGTCATTCGATCAACTGCGAACGCGGCACGTTCATTTCATACTCAATTAGATACAGAATTTCGCATGAATTACGCTTGACTACGATTTGTACGGTTTCGAATTTCTCGTGGGTAAAATAGTTGTTCGTTTGTTTTTAATGTAAAATGCTTTTAGAATAAATAAAAGCCTTTAAAAGAATTTTTTTAGTAATCATTATATACCTTCAAATTGCATGCCAAACCCATTTCCCAATAAAAAGATTATCTGTTATTGTTATTTCATGAAATTACTGCAAATATTCGTAGTCTTTACAGATAATACGATTTGTTGCGCAATTTGCCAAAACAGATTTATTATTCAAAATGTTTACTAATGCACGCCTATTATTTGCCTCGAATATAGATATTATCGCAAATCTCAAAAATAGATAATATCATCATAACGTCATCGTGAATTTTTAAGCAGTATAATTCTCCAAGTATTGCACGTCTCCACAGTAGTTCGTATTTTCACACAAAATTACCAGAATTCGTTGTTGGAATAAATTTGTGAATTCCTTTCTGAGGTTTTCTTCTTAGTGTAAATATTCATTTAAATGGGAGGCGTGGCAGTATGCTGAGTTTCTTTGTTTTCTATGTAAAAGTACTGCAACAAAATTCGCGTTTAATTTAAAAACGCCAACTTCACCAATTTTCTGTTAATGGTGGTTTTTTTCACCAACCTTACCACGCCTACTTCTGGAAGTTTATTTTAGTGTGATGTGTTGAATGTGTGCCTAAAATATTAACTTTAAACGCACCTGCAAGCAGAAAAATCGATTTATAAGCTAATCGAGTTCTAAAAGCGAAAGGATCTGTTATCGCCCATTTTCAACAGCACTTACTTTTTGATAACAAGCGATATCTATGGCAAATTTCATGACAATATATTCTCATCTTCTTTTCCTTGAATTTATGATTTCCGGAGATACAGATGGACAGGAGCTGAGCAAGAATATATACCCTTCTACATCTATCACAACTCCCCTAAAGGATAACAAACACAAGAGAGTATAAAAATATCGCAAAAAAAATCTCGTGCGTGTAATACATGATTTCTTTGTACGATTAACCAATCGTAACCCAGATGACAGCTTCAGGACTGAATAGCAGTATAATGTAAACAATTTTCAAATTTTTACGCCTACCCGTTTTTGAGCACAACTGATTGTAAGCAGAACGGGAGGTTCTAACATTTGGATGTTAGAACATTACCAAATATAAAATTATTTAAAATCTTTACGACTAGCCTTTTTTCGTGTATTATGCGAGATACACGCGTGCATACATACGTGTACTCATACGTACGGACGCCACGAAGAAACTAGTCAAAATTGGTTCACGGATGATCAACATCTGTTTTTTCGTTGAAATTTGAATTCCGAAGTATTGCGCGATTAGAATACTTCCTTTATTTTTCAAAAGGAAATAGAAAAAAGTCTGTAAAACTACATCGTTATTACTAATACATATACTCAATTTTCAAGACGTAATTGAGATACTTGTCCTTCCCAAATGTATTGAATTTGACACCAATTCTGATGCGAACACACAATTTTAATGACATTCTCAAAAGAATGCAGCCGAATCCTTGACTATGGATATCATAGAGATACGCGATATAATCGTATATTTTGATAATAGATAGAAGAGAATGATTTTACTCAATTTCCGTATAATAATTGCAGTCTCTGTCTTGCTTATTTGTTTAGGGTTAACTCGATCTAGAATATGTCCTCGTATTTATTTCAAACTGCTGACATGACTTTCAAAAACAACGAGTAAGACAACTGATAGTAAGTGTTAATTCACATAAAAATACATATGAAAACATTTATTTCTTTGCATGTAAAAATATCCGCCCCTTTTTGAAAAAAAATATGTAAAAGAAGGAACTCTTTCAGCTGCCGTTTCTTATCTTTTATAAATCTGTAAAAAGTCATTTAGCTTTCAAGAGTTATTGAAGAACATTAAGAGGAATTTGTGAGTAGTGTTCCAGTTAAATATCTTGAAAGATGAATTGGAGCCATGGTTTGTGCCCTGATGGGATCATCAGTTTTAATTAAATTATTTGCATTGTAAACAACATTATTGTCAGCGTTCTATTCAAAGAGTGCTAGAGTGATAGGAAACATGTAGTAGTAGTTGTAACGCTTTACAGAAAAAATAGTGGAATGTGATTTAAAAAGACAAATGTGATGGTTGAGATTGAGTATGGATAAGGTTGATGAATGCTTGTTATTCTTTTGCAAGTTTCCCTTGACGATATACCGATTCTGGCGATATGAGTTACATTCGGTGTATTTTTGCCTTCGGAAATATCTTTTTATGATTTGTAATAAATGATATTTGAATGTTTATATTCCTCTATATTTTCGCTTAATATCAATAAGTTAGATGTAAAAATAACATGTCGCCAGCTGAGAATAAAATGATGCTTAAAAAACGGTCAAGTAAGACTACATTTATCGTAGAGGCGTGAAGCAGTGCGACGCTTTTCATGGATATAATTCAATGTCTCTTAATTGACGTTAATTTATGATGAATTTGGATGCAGTCGCGAAAGACCTTTACAGTAGAATACATTACTTGCTTACTTATTTACTTTACTTTTCTAAAATGATTAAAAGAAAAGAAAATTACATTCTAAGCTTTTCTCGAATTGTTCTCGTTTTTGTTAAAAATCAGACGTGATGATGTGGTTGTTATTTGTACAATTGACTTTTCTCCCATTACTTTCCAAGCGAAATAATATCATTGTTTGAACCTTCCTTGGCGGTGAAATTTATGCAATTTTTAAACATAAAAATTATTAGTCTTGACTGACTTGACTGTTTCAAATTCACAAACAATTTCAAACGATAGAAGCACTCTTTACCTACGCTTGTGTTTTAAGGTCACGTTCCCAGTTTGAGACGACAATATTCTCGATTAGCATTCGCGAATTCAACAGTTTCTCCGATTATACAATTTTGCTTAATTCGGAATTTTTCTTTGGCGAATTTAAAATGCATCTGATATAATCGCTGCTTTCAAAAATAAAACTTTAATTGTTTAAATAATTTTCCTAAATTGATAAATCCGTAATTAAACTAAAAACCATTTACTTTGCTTGGTAATTATAAACTTAATTATCTGCTTAAGCTACTGTTTTTATGTGATTCCCGTGTACGGTTTTCCTTTATATTTATCGCATAGTTTTAATGTAGTTTTTTGATGCAGTAATCACTTAACGACTATTTAACAAAACTTGTCTGTCAATTTAACGACATTACGCGCAAAGTGAAATTTGTGGTTATTTTAAAGTAAAAATCGAATTAAAAACAGTAAATTATGAAGACTGTTTTTCTCTGTTTGTATATTTTCAATATTTATTATAAATATATTATAATTATTTATTATTATATTGTTATATTAATAAAAATATTAATAAATAAATAAATCAAATTTAGTAACAGAGAGAAATTTAAAAATTACAATAACTTCGAAATATGTTTTTAATTCATACATTTTTATTTTAGTTAAGCAGAACCACCCTTAGTAATTAATTTTCCCCATTCTCCCTTATTAATTGTAATTACTAAAGATAATTATTGATTATTATTCATTATTTTCAAAGCTGTTTTTAATGCGTTTTACTTCTATTGTATAGAATTTTTATTAACATTCAATCCACAATAATCAGTATATACAGATGTTATATAAAAATAGTTTATTACGTCTCTAAACTACGTAAAGGTATTTTGTTTATAACGCATCTGCTCGCACGTGTTTTGCATTAGAATTGAACTTAATCTAAAAATACAAATAGATTGGCTTTATGCGATAAATGTGGCAATTTTTATTAATGAAGAAAATAATAGGAAGGTATTTTAAGGAGTTTAAATTATCCCTATAGGAATCCAGATGCAGTTTCGTATTAGCCGATATTTTTATATACTATATGGAATAAAATATATCTATCCCATATTTTTCTATCATCCCATATTTTATTTGCTCTTATCCCAGATTTTCGATTTGGATTATAAACATATATATCTTTCAGGTAAGACCCAAACAACGATTACTAATTTATTTACTTCCTTTGAAAATTTCAAGTGTCCGCAAATACATTTCCATCAATATCGAGTAATTCATTCTTTATCGCTTTTAATCCCATTAATTTGAATCATTTTCTATTCATGTAATTACCGCATTTAATACCTTCGTTGTCATTCAGTGTCATTCGTTATCGTTTTATTCAAAATACAAGACCATACAATAACATTTTTGTGTTGTTGCGTCGTATTTTTAGCAATGACTGCCCGGCCAAAGCTAAGATAATCCGGTCTAATTTCATTCTAATTCTAAATAAATTCTTTGGGAATTCGAAATTTTGAATTTGGTTCGATTGCAAAATAAAGTAATGCAGCAAATGATTGAATTTGAAAATGTTGGATATTTTAAGTGTTTTTTAATTCTAGGAATTTCGGATAGACGTATTGAATTGTTTTGCTTCAGAAAAAGACCTTAGTTTCATATTAGGCGACGCTGTATTGCAAGCAAGAAATTCGATTTTGGTAAAGTACATTTTGCACGTGATATATACACATGGTCATGAATTGAACTTTGGAGAGACGATGATGGGAATTCTACCAAAGACGTTTTATTTCATAATTCTAGATTAAAAAGTCATGTCTCTAGAGCTGTCCGAGTACACCTATTTCGATCAACAATTAGTTCTCCGAACAATAGGGGAAGCCCAAAAAGAGAAATACTTTTGATTTCCTGGAATTGGAGTTGCAAAGCGAGACTGAATTTCAAGAAGAATAAATATTTATTCTCCTCTTTTGCCACGGACAGCCGGTAATCTATGCTTGAGAATATAAAGCCTTATGCCTTTGTTTAATATACGATATTACATTACTTTTTTATATAATTTATAGACATTTTTTCCCTTATGGTTTCTCGTGACCGTGACAAAATTTAAGAAATTTTTCAAATATAACTTTTGGTCGAACTCATATAATTCTTAATTCCATTCTTTGGAAAAGAAATGAAAATCTTCCAGTTTTGATGTGGGAGCAATGACACGAGAATTGCTTTTAAATGAATATAATTTAAATTTTGTGTGTGTATGGAAGTATGTTGGTTACTTTCATTGAGCATGTGTAAGAGAATAAACAAAGTTATGCGTGACAAAGAGCGAGATCGACCGAGAGAGGAGTCACCAGAAGTTGAAGAGGGCAATATATTGGTCATAGTAAGAACAAGAATATCACAGTTAGATCGAGAATAAGTATTTGTTAGTGTATGACATGTTAGCAATTGTATTTAATATGGAATGCATATGGATTTATTAGAGAATGGAAGATAAGCAAATAGAAACCTAAAAAAACATAAAACATTATTTATTTTTGTTCCTAATCTCGATACAAGCAGTTGGTCCCTTCGGAGACATTTGATAGAGACAATTAATTCTCTTTGTCATTATGTTTAAGTGATTTTAATGAATCGATTTAAATTAAATCGAAGATTGTTACGGCAGTACTAAATGTGTTTATAATGCAAGAATGTCATTTAAAGAAATCCTTTATAAAAGTGTACGATTTTAGAGATTTTGAAATGATTATACGTCATTGTTTGCCACTCTTGGTTTGGAGCCAAACCGGTTTTGGTGCTATTTCAATACCCAATTTCGTTTTGTTCTTTGTTGTATTATTTCAATTGTACCCGTGTTCTTTATTGGTTTTATATTAGAGAAAAACCTGAACGTGCTTTTCAGTGAATCGATCTTTGAAGCGATCGCTAAATGATCAAATGATTAAACCCTTTAAAATATGTCCAAAACTTTGTTAGTTTTCCCCCAACCTTAAAGATATGTTTGTAGAGAGTATTCCATTCCTTCCCCAACGACCTTTTTTATTTCTAGTGATGGAAGATATTCACAAATCCAAGGTTTGTGATTTGCTTCAACTTAAAATCCATGCAAGTTTGTACGGGGATAATGTTTGTCTCCTCTAGGTTTCGCATTTATCAAATTTTATTGTGGAAAAAATATCGTACACAACTCATTCCTCTTTGTCAAATGACAATTTGCACACCTTTATTAAATTTTATTAAATTTCTTTCTTTCACAAATTGTGATATTTATTTTCAACTATTTTTTAAATAAGTTCGAAATTCAGAGCAAGATGTTTGATGGATGAAAAATTTAACATTTGAAAAATGTTTGCAAGATTTAAAGGAAACTGAGTTATTTTTCAAAAAGCTAAAGCATTGCAGTTTTGAAAAATATGAAATATACGAAGTCATCTTGTATTATATGCATTTCTGATACGCCCATGCTTTTGTTACGAATTAAGAAACAAAGTGAAAAACTATTTGCATTCCGGTTTATTGATGGCTATATCCTATAGTTTTTTTATAACGTTTTTTAATTCGTAGTACCTTTTCAACAATTACAACCCATTTGAGATTAAATTCCTTCTGTATCGTATCGGACATTGTTAAGGAAAAACAAGTATTTGTCTTCACAGCTGGCAATTCCATATCGGTTCGGTGGGTTAGCAAGCCTTTTGTATTATACGTTGGCAACCCGAAATTAAAACCAATTTAAATAAAACCCGCATAAAACGAGCTGCAGCTGAAACTTACCTCGATGACTCGTTGTATTTGTTGTTAAGTCTCTCGCATGTGAATTACTTAGATTGTTAACATTATCGCCGGTATTCGTATGGTTGGCGACGTTGCCGTTGTCGTTGCCGCTGCTATTGCTGCCTAAGGTAGTCGCCGGACGAGAGGTCGCGGATGTAATTCCTTCACCGCCAACTCCTCCAGCTATTTCACCCTCAATTCCTCGATCACAACAACTAGCGTTGTTTGCTTCAACTCTGCTGCCATTGAATGCTGCTGCTTGGTTTGACGATGGTGTTGTCATTATGTCAGCGATTTACTGTGGGTAGTATTTTCTTTTTTGCTACTTTCAGGTTTTATCTACGTTCAGCGTCTCTTTTTTTCGTGGTCTCTCAATTGTCGTATGAAAAAAACTGGTTTTTTAGTTTTGGCTTTGGGGTCTTTTAATACGATTGTGAATACTTGTTATTGTTTTTTGTTTGTTGATGCAAAAGTAGTTCAAATTTAGCCATAGCCAATCAATTCTTGAGTCTGCTTGATGGTTGTTCCTTTTTATAGAAGAAAAAGACTTGGGTTGGTGTCAACTCCAGCTTTTTTCGTTTCTAAATTTTTCCTATGAAAATGCATCCCTTTGAAAGACCAACAAAATATTCGAGTGGTAGAAAAGAGAGAGTGAGGGATAGAGAGAGGGGGAGAGAAGCGAAATTATGGAGGAAACGCGTATATGAAAATAAGGCACTAACCACCGTTTTAGGTGGTGCCTTGTATTTATTTAGGTGTGGCCTAACCCTTCTACTCTAAATGTTTTCTGTTTCATAAAATCTTCTCTAAATAATACAAAATAAATAAAATTTTTTCTATAAGAGTTAGAAGTTAATGAATATGTATCCTTGTCTTATTTCAGGAAGTTTCCCAAAGGAAACAGATGGAACGAAATCTGGAACTAACGAATCAAATATGGCTTTATTTAAATTTATGGAAACTATATCTCCTTAACTACGAAATCAATACATTTCTATTCTAGAATATAATTTTTATGTTATTATTCTAAACTATCGCAAACTACCGCCCTTAATATTAAAAATTATGAAACCATCTTTGATAATTAAATTCCTCAGAAATTCTCTAATACGTTCGTAATAAATAAAATACGAATAAAATAATTGAACAAAAAAAAAACAATAACCACAAACTCTCATGAAAATCAACAAAGCAAGACAAAGGACTATATAACAAAAGAAAAACAAAAGAAAAAATAGAGCATGTCAGAATTCCAGTAAATTTTACTTTTATTTTCATTTCACTTTTGTGATTAAATGCTGTCTGATTTTGATTCCGATTTATTTTTAGTCGAGAGCTGTATTCGCTCGATGTATGTGTGTGAGTGTTGTATAAGTTTTTCGTCTTCAGTACGAATTCCTTAGCGTCTTCTCGTCTGTGGTCTCATAATTCATAAACACGTGGCGCGCGATTAACATCGGCATTTTTTCAGCACATGCACACGCCTACGAATTCCTAGATTCTGGCGCATCTATGTTAAGATTTCTTTAAATAGATTATACGTATATGTTCATTCATTCCGGTATGAAAAATTGTCCACAAGTCAGGCGCAATATCTGGGGAGAAATTACCGCTCGAATGTTACTACCACTGTCCGTATATTCTAGGTCAGATTTATATTTTTGCTTAATAACGGTTTTATGCTTGTTCACCTGATATCGTTTTAAATCTCGAATAAAATTTCTTCACTGATTTTGCTCTGAATTTAATCAGGTTTCACAACCAAAATTCAATCAGAGAGGAACACCTTCTCGCTCTCTCCGTTCTCCTAATTGAGTCAGCGTCTGTTTAGCGGTGTTAAAGTTAAATTTGTAGAATATATTTTGTGTCAATTATAAGATTGTATGATTAATCGTTGTTATCAATATCGATGAAGGGATAAACCGAATTTTAAAATTTAACGAAAACGTTTTATCAAGATCGGGATAACGCAATGTCTACTCGTTAATGCGTAAGCACCCGACTCTTTAAAGGCAAAGTCGAGTGGCGTTAGTTTGTGACGTCAAGAGAAACTGAAAATTAATGAATATTTCCAATTCTTTAGGAAACCGATGCTCTTCATAAGAATATTTTCTTGTATGAAGTAAAAAATACTCTCTTTTCAATTCGAAGTAAAGATTCTGTATGAAAGTATCTCTTGAATACGTAGAAAGGCTGACGTTGACATCATTATCATTAATATTACCATCATCATATACCATCTTTATTATTTGTTCCCCATAATATGACATGAATAGAATTTGATCCAAGGTTTTAACTAATTTTGTGTCGAGCACTTCGAGGAGAAGGAAATGAACACGCAAAAGCATTTCATGACAGAAGAACAACCAGTTTAACAAGTATTGAGAAATTTCATTCCTAGATGATTTTTATATCAATTTAAAAGAAGCACCTTTTTTCAAACAAAGCTATTTTATGCTGATCGGTATCATATAATACTACCTTATACCATCATCTATAGCTTTGTTAATCCCATAATGGTAGTCACGGTGTACTAAATTTGAATAATTACACTTTTCAAAGCATTTAATTCACAATGAATTTCACACTTTTTGGCTCACAGAAGATAATTGTTTCACGGTGCATACAACCGATCTATACTCGATATATCAAGTTTCACAACTTCTTTATCTTCAGCACAATAGTTTTCACAGGTGTTGAGTATCATAGTTTTTTTCTATTACAACGAACGGGATGTATTTCCTTTCCGGAAGTTATCAAACTGCGGTGAACTCTTAGAGATTGAAGTCATAACTTATAAATTTTAATAGAAGCACAAGAAAATTAAGAAGAATGTTATTTGCTATCTTGCAATTTGTTCTATAAAAACGATTGAGTAGAAGAGTTAGCGTTTAACGAGTTCTGATTCTGTGGAAATGACAGGGGGAGGTATTATTTCTAACCCTACCTAACTTTTTGATGCCTGACTCTCTTCTTGAGTTTTTATTAAAGTTCTGGTAGGTAGGAAATTCTTGGAAATTTTCTAAAATTTTGCTCTTCAGAGATATTTAAATCAGCCAAAATAGAAAGTTGCATTAACATTAAGTCATGCTAAATAAATCCATGAACATAAACCGTGAACCGTAATGAAGAGCGTGGTATGGAGAAGTTGACATAGTTGCCAAGAGATACCGACAGAACTATGTGAAAATGAAAGGAAATTCTCTTTCTAATCCTGAAAACATCGCAGATTTTTGGCATTACATTTTGCAAACACTTAGAAGCGCATGGCAACTCTCTCCGGATGAGCTTGAAAATAAAGAGAATTGCTAACGACTGTGCGAAGATAGTGCATACATTGTTCTAAACAGATTTATTTTTCTATACGAACGAGTATTTGTTGGCTCTGTCGAAAAGACGATACTTTTATGAATTGGAAATTTCTCAAGGTTTTTGCATTGTTTTGGTTGGTGTTTTTATTAAACCTGAATGCTGTTTCGTGTTTTTTGTTGTTGTTGCAGCTGTTTGAACTTGTATTTTGTTATTGTTATTACCGCATTTTATAAAACCATGTTTTCGGATAAAAAACAATATTTGAAATTAATTAAACATTGCCTACTTGTTAAATTTTAATTGCTGAGCTCAACAATTTAATCAAACATTACAACTTATATTACTTCGGGACGGCTTTTTGTTTGTATATGTGATGCACTTATTGAGTACTCCGTATTACTCTTCCAAATTTTTTTTCATCGCACTTAGTATTGATTTTCCATAGCTAATACACATCTGCGGAAACTCATAGGAAATCACTGAGAACATTGTTTTTCACAACAAAAACACTTAACAATTCAAATAGTTTGATAGGAAGAAATTATTGACTTGTGGAAATATTGATATTTTAATACTGTGCTGCATAAATTAAAAAATGCAGACGAAACAACTTCCAAACAAACAATTCGAGCGCTCACGAGAAACTAAACTAACTGTTTGGAAGAGCACAGAAATGAAGCAATTATTTGGTGGTTGTGGAGCTTGTAGGAATTTGTGGAAGGTTGTTACCGATTGTGTTAGCGTCATATAGATGTCACTGCTGGTTTTTTCAAATTGAAGATTTTGGACGATAGCCAGCACCATCTACTTTAGAAACATTTAATATTGAATAGAAAAGCAATTAAAATTTGTTTTTGTTTTCTATTTAAATTATCCACCTTGCGGTTGCTTGCGGAAACAGTGTTTCGAACTTAACAACTCAGAATCAATCTGTTATAGAAAATACAATCGGATTAATGATACCTCTACTCATTAACTTGAATTCGGCCGCGCTTTTAGCGAAATTTTTCAGTTTGAAATGGATTCGATATTAAACGAAATATAAATTTATAGTCGGCGTTTAAATTAATTTAAAAATTAAAGGATTATTTTTAAGATAAAAAACTTGAATAAATATAAATTTCTGTAATTCGAAATTAACCCACTTATATTCGTATACTTTTGTATATTTCTATATAATAAATTTTATCTTGAATTTGGAATACCAAATTTATTTTACTTACCCTAAAATGAAATTGACAGTTAGCATGTCTTTTCCTTCTGTTCGTTGCGTTGTAGGAATTTCAAGACAATTCACAGTGGGTGTGATTTTAATTTAAGATCGTTCTAACAGCGATAGCTTAGGTGATTGTCACTGAAGCTTCCCAAAATTGCCGATAGTAATTAATAAAAACGAAATCAACAAAATAAATAAGAACCGTGATTAAATGAAATCCATCTCTTGGAAAATTGGTCAACTTCCAGAAATAGTTATTAATAAATTCATTTTACAGGAAGAATAACACTCTTAAACACCCTGTAAGACTGAAATATTTCAGATTAACGGATAATTAGTGTAGAATGTGAGCATTTGCACTATTATGTTGTAGATGGCGCCCTTTTCGATTTGTAAGAGTCAAGCATAAGGAGATTCTCCCACAGTCGTAACTAATGCAATCAAAACCAAGGCAGAGAAAGTAGATTTGATTGCAAAATGTCAAGCCTGAGTTTAAATAAATGAGAAAAGGAAAATGAGCCCAGCGACAACGACAAAAATAGAAAGTTTCGGAATTTTCTTAATGTCGACGACAGAGACAGCAGTGACTTGTATTTTTTTCTGGATTCCCGTAAGAGCCTGCAATCAAAGAATATAGAGTAGATGGAAGGTGCATGACGAAAATGTTTCGAATTTTCAGAACAGATGCGGTCGGTCGGCAGGTAGCGGGTGAACGAGCAACATGTTAGAAAGAAAGCCAGGCAACAAACACGACAAGCAGAAAGGAGCCGAAGCTGCCGAAGCTAATTTAATTCGTTGCCCGAGTTGCTTCTTTTTAGCTTCAATATGTTTTGTTTTATTCATTTGATTCTGATTGCGTGTTCTTGGTATATGCTTTCATTGCTTGATGAACTCTCAAGCAATATGGGTCGTATGAATGCGGATGAGAAGAGCGGAGCGGAATTTAATATCTGCTTAATAAAACAATTTTCTTACGTACTCAACCTTACTTTAATTATTTCATATTATTGCAGGCGATATTTTCACTCTCGCCTGGTCGGTTTTGATTGGGTTCTTCAATCTCATTTTATTTTTATTTTCATTTTCTTTTTCATCTTTCAATTTTCAAATTTGCCAATTAATTTGCAAAGGTTTTTTGATTTTTTGAACTTTTGGTTTTTTGAAATTTTTTTTGAACTAATGAGATTTTTTGAGGTTTTTTGAATTAATTGAACTATTTTATTAAAGCTCCACCTGCTATAAAACTTATATTTGGCAATGCTCTTATCATTATTTATTAAAATCACATTTTCACATTAAATGTGGGAAAAAAGTAAGCGTCCATTAGAAAACCAAAACTGGGAAGGTTTGCAAGCAAACATGAAGCGAAACATGAATATTGCAACAATGTAGCTAAACTGGGGTTCTAATATTGGAACCCCAGAGCAAAAATTTTTTGCGCTGCAACATATATGACATGCACCTTCTATCTACTCTATATTCCTTGCTGCAATGTATTGAAATGTTGCTGCGACCAATTTTGCGTGCTTAAAAAAATTTGTTGATCTCTATGAGGATTGGAGACGATATTAATTTGATCTGAAAGAAAATGCTCTATGAACTTTTTCTCTATTATTTATAAAAACGAGATGATAATTCGATTATGATTAATTGCGTTTTTACTAAATTTTTTTCCTTCTGGAACTAAAAGTCGTGTTTCCGACAATTGCTTGATGTTTTTTCTATAAATCCAAATATACGATTATATCATAGATATAAATATACATTTTACAAAAGGTGAATAGTTAGTCACTAATACCACGTTTATAAGTCTGTATTTGTTTTTGTTTGAAACAGGTTGAGTAAATATACGCATATACTTCAATACTATAAGTAATTGTGGGGGCGGAGTTCAGATATGTATTAAATGATCGTTACGAATATTTTGTTGTTGTTTTTTTCTTTGAACATTTTAGAAAAAAAGGTGCCCACGTTTTCTACCAAGTTTTCAAGACTGCTCGACATCGCATCATGTGAAATACTGGAATAATTTCGACGTCATTCTTCAAATAGCGATTATTTTTTAATCGCTTAACTATCGATTAAATTGTTGTCAATGATCATTTGTATGATACGCAAACAATCACGTTGCCGAGCAGCGGTATTGCCGACAAGTTCTTCGATGAATTTACTGGAATCGATATTTGTGTTCGGTGGTATGTCCTGTGTGCACGATATGTACTTATTAAATATTTCCGTATTCAAAGAGCTCGGCAAATAGCCGTTAGGATTATTATCGTTCTCTTGCAATTGCTTGCGCAATTGACGAGCAGTATTTAGTAACAATGCCTTGGACTGTTGGTAATTGCGCATTTGTTTTAAATTACGAAAATCGGCGCTCGATAATTCGATGGAGTTTTCGCTAGCGCCAGCAATATTGAAGTCAGCAATAGTTTCTACGGGGTGGCGCTTATTGTGTTGATGATCGGCTAAGAATTTTCCAAGAAGAAATCCTAGAAGAAAGAGGAAAATGAAGAGGTTGGTTAAAAAGTGATACGAGAATAAAAAGTAGGTTGACTAAGATTTATTGAGAGTGTTGTTGTGGAGAAATTCGATTGTATAGTGGGTGGAGGGTGGGGGGATGTAAAGAGGAGGGTAAACGTCGAGAACGGCATATACCAAAGGGATCAAAGAAAATAAATTTCAAAAAAATCACCCGCAACAAGCACGTTGTTATTCAGCGTCAAAGAAACTGTTAACAAACATTGATAATTAATCGGTCAGTCTTCAGCCTTTTTTATTGTCTCGGATTAGCACGTTTTTTAACGGGCCAACTGGTTGTCACTTCAAGGATATCAAGTGTCAAGCCTGGAGTCACGCGGCAAGGCTTTACAAATGGTGAAGAAAACTCTCGTAACAGAAAAAGGTAGTGTTGGGGGAGGGGTGGGGTGTAAAGATTGAAATTATAGCTGCAAGTGATTGTTGAGATGGAATCAATTGACAAATTAAAAAAAACACACAAACACATACACACAAAATGCACTCGTTAATGTTCGTTAATGGGATGAGGTGAATAAAGAATCTTAGCAAATATTTATTAACGATTCAAACTGTCTTTTTGAACCCATAATGATTCGAATAAAAAGAAATAACTATTAATTACCTGATACCATGGTGCAAAAAGCGACCGTTATCAACAGCATTAGACACGTGCGTTTCGTCATGTATTCACGAGGATTTCGTGAGCCATTGGCATGGACTGCTGTTTCGTAGCTTAAGACTTGATGCATTTTGATACGCTGATTTTTCGTATTACTTTCAATATTAAAAATATTATAAACAGATTTAAAGGATTCTAATTAAATCCTTGCAGGTTTTATAATTTCACAAATTGTCATATTTTTTTGGTGAAAATAACAAACCCCGAACGACTACTAAATATTCGTCAAAGAAAGAAAAATCTCAAAATAAATCCACCAAATATAAATTTTCTCTCTCGCTCACTTACGCTCTCTCTCTATCTCTCTCTCCCTCTTCTTCATAGACACCATTATTTTCATTAAAAATGCAATTCGAATAGAAAAAATTGTTCGTATGTTAAGAAAATGTCATAACCGTTAAATAATTAGTTCATGCTAGCTCCATCTCCGAGCTCCATTTACTCCGCCCCTCCCTTCACCCCCCTCCGGCATAAAGAAGCACAAAAAATATTTGAAAGGATAAAGTAAAACGCCCGCATCTGAAACTGATGCATCTAATTTTAAAAAAACAAATCTGCATTTGGGGAATATTTGAGAACGAAGAAGAACAAAATAGTGGAGCCTTCTTCAGTTCAGCAAAACACTTGTTCTCGCATTCGTGCCTTGTTGTGTTTTCGTTACTGCTGCTGCAGATGTTCGCTGTTATTACTGTTGTTGCTGGTGCTATCGTTGTTGTTGTTGTCGTTGTTGTTGTTGTTCCTCTTCTTCTTCTTCTCATCATCATCGTATGCTAATAGTGCTTTTGTAATTTTGTAGGTACTACTGCCGTTAACGCAGCATACACGATACAGCACGCGCTCATGCTTGTATTATGTTGCTGCTGCAGCAGCATCGTTTTTTTTTTTGGTGAGGGCAACAAATTATTGAGTGGCGCTTGCAATGAAATATTGTTGACAAAAGTTAAAATGTTGATGCTGTCGTGGCGCTGCTGCTGCGACTTCTGTGCATGCATAACGTGCCTTATTGTTTTTGTTTTTTTAGGCATTTTTTGAAGCGATTGGTGAAGTGTTGGTTGGGAGGGGGGAGTGGGTCGGACCGAACGGGTTAGGTTGCGCTTGACTTCTTTTGCTTTGGAAAAAATTTTGTATTTCGCCCCCACCCCTTTCGGTTCTTGGTTTTCATGATGTTATTCATCTTTTATTTTCTAAGCTTGAGAATAAATTTCAAAATTTCTTCAAATTTAAAAGGATCATTGTCGTTCATTGCTTTCAGGTTTTTTCCTCATTTCGTTTTATTTTTCTTTCGACTTTTATCAATTATGAGAGGATTTTGTGAATGGATATTATCTAAGCGAGAGTGTAATCCTTTACGATGATGATCTAATTTCTTGGGCAAGGATCGTGTGAGAATATTCTCATATCATTAATTCCAAATAAATACTTTCGTTCGTCATGCCATCCATTCTGTATAAATTTAATGGAGATAATCGAAATGCAATTAGATGCTATTTGTTGTTGTAGTTGTTGTTGTTGGCGCTTCAATCGCTTCGATTTTCTTGTTCTCTAACACTAGTTTACAGAAGCTTCATCTCAATTAAATTCCAACATTATTTGTTTAAAAAAAAGCAGGTTCGTGCTTAGACTAAGTTGCGCCCTAGATTCTATTTACCTTAATCAATAAATATTATTAATTTAATAATTAAGTAATTAATAAATTTTGAGCATTCTTGGATGAAAATTGTCGATATGATTGTCTTTCCTGATTTTCGTGCGAATTTCTCGTTTTCGACCCAAAAAACTGGCGGGTGGCAACGAAATAGTGAAATTGACAGTGTTGTCACTTATATTTATTTCGTGACAATTTCATTTAGAAATAGAAAAAATTCTTTTTTTATTTTTACTTTTATACTTTTATACAGAAAAGAAATTAAATACAAACCATTCAGTAAATGAAATTAAGTTTAATTCCTCTAGAGTAAATCCTTTCCTTTTTACCTAAAATTATTTTTTTATCATAAGAAATTCCTTTCTTTTATGAAATTAAAATTTACGTCGGATGGTTTTATTTTAAATTTGAATCTTGCAATAAATATTTAATAAAACTTTCTCTTCAATCCTTTCCTTTTCCAAATTTGCTCTACTTCTTCAATTTAATGCGGTTTAATGAATCGATTTCACTTTTTTTAAACTTGAAAAACTATTTCAGAAATATTTGCCCGAGGTTTAGGCATGCTTTCTAATGAAACGATTTTTTATTCTTTGTTTTTTTGTGGTAGTAAATGCAGCCCTGGATTATTTGTTGCTAACTTTGATTCATTTGCCGTGGTTTGTTTACTACAAAAAGGATTTTGTGTATATATATATATATATGTGTGTGTGTGTGTGTTGTGAGTGCGAGTGTGTGAATGTGCGTTTGTTGCGGTTTACGTTTGTGCAGCTTCCGCATGTATGCATCAGTTGCAATCAAGTACCAACGAAATACGGGCTATCCTTGCTCGGTTAACAACCTTTTCGTGAATACCAAACTTTCACTTACTTTGTTCCTTTTTTATGCTTTACGTTTATACTATCTTGTACATATACACAAACACACACTTCTGCTACAACGTATTTTCTCTAGATTTTGTCAAAATTCTTATTGTTCAATATTTTACATTCATGGTCGTTGGTCCTTGGTCGTTGGTGCTCGATTTGTTTCTGTGCAAATTTTTATCGTTTTGTAGTGTGTCCAAAAATTATATTTATATTAATTTTTAATTTCTTTTTTTTTAATAATAAAATTTAAAATTTTGAATTTTGACAATTGCACCAGAAGGAACAATTTTATTGCTGCTTTTGTACCGAACGAAGATTCCCACGATACTAAATTTTAATTAATACTACTAAAGTTTTCTTACTGCTCTTCTAGTTCAATCGAGGAATCAGGGATTCGTTGAGAGCTTTTTGCTGAAAGCTTTCAATGAATTGTTCTCTGATGTAAAGAAGGAAGGTAGTGTTAGTGCTCCCGATGGTGGAATTTTCTTGTTTTTATTTTTGTTTTGTTGTTGTTTTTCTTAATGCTTTAATCACAACTGTTGATTCAATTGCGCTTTATTCTTTTGTTGTGATTGGTAATGGCCTCTGGAATCTGTCGCTTTTGTGGCAATCCTAAAATTATAACAATTTATATTAAATTTTTGTTTCAAATTTTTCTTCTAATAGAAAATCAATACAATTTCTTGGATAACTTCTAAGTAAATAATTATTTATTCAAACAAACGTATCTGCTTAATAATATTTGTTGAAATAAATGCTATTAAAAATTATCCTTATTTATTTAGGCATGAAAAATAAATGATTCCTTTTGTTTTAAATTCTTAAAACTTCTTTCTTCATTTCTTTATTTCTTAGTTTTTGATTTAGTTTAAAAAACAATTTTTGAGTAAAACCGTTATGGTAGAAACAAAAGCATAGAAGCTTTTTAAAAGCTTTTCTCAAAATGTATTTCGTTTCTTTTCATTTAACGTTCTTGTTTTAGAAGAGCATGCTTTTCCATGCAACGAACATGTTCGCGAGCATTGGATTTGCGAAGTTTGAAGCATTTAAATTGAAGGCAGGGAAAATCTAAGAAAATTTTAAATCCTGAAAGTAATTAAAATTTTGAATCCTTTGGAATAATTTTGTTAAAAACCGAATTTTGAAATGACAAAACACTAATTTTAAAATGATATTTTCTGAAAATTAGTTTCTTCCGGAATACAAATGAAAAATCGAAATTCAAGTCACGTAAATGCAAACTACACAATTTCTTAAAAAATATCGTCAGCAATGATGTCGATCTTTTGCAAAACGAGAAAGAATTTGTATCCTTACGCGCGTGATTAAACCAAATACTTTCTGAAACTAATTCATACCTCTGTCAATTTTGATGTTTGGACAATAAAATAGACTTCTTAATGTTGACTCGACTTAACTTTGATTAGTGATAAAGATCACAATAAGAGAAGTATGAATAAAAGCTTTGTGATGAAATTTTTTGTGTATATTTTCCAACCCTTTGAACGATTTGGTATTGAAAGAACTTATAGAGCAAGTTAGGATACTCTCAAAAACACGCTTAATTTATGGATAAAAACGAAGCTTGCCTAAATTTTATGACATGTCATACGTATTAAAGTCATAAGCGCAAGCTTATTCGTCACCGACTTTTTGATTTTTTATGATTTCTCATTTCTCGTAGACATAGAACGAATCCTCACAGATCAGAGACATTGTGGTTGTTTGCAATTATTTCCGCTTGCGAGCGGCCGTAAACTGTGAGGGTGAGCCAAATGTTCAGGAGTCTGAGCCAAATTCTCGCCTGAACGCGAGCGAGCACGAGACACATGAAAAACTTATCAGAGCTCCGGCTTCCGAGCGAGAACCATAGGAAACATTTTCAGGGGTCCGGCTCACTCGTGCTCTCACGAACGAAGAAGAAGAAAGAAAATAATGAGATTGATTAAAAAAGGATTCTCGCGAGCGAGCATTTTCGAACTCTGGTTTGTAGTATTGAAATCGAGTTATTTTCAAAAACTTTCGAAGACCCCGATTAGCAATGTTAAGGAGAAAGTGAAGCCCTATTGCAGAGGTCATTATTTTGATACTATTATTTTAAACGAGTCTTCGTTCTTCGTTACGAAGGCTATTCTAATCGAAGATGCAAGGTAAAGGTGTAAAGACAGTAAAGAAGCCAATAAAATTCAGCCTTTTCACCACGATTTTTTGCTTCAACATTTCAACAGTTCAACAGATATTTCAACAGATTTCAGTATGAAGCAAACTATGTAGAATACTTTGTAAAAATTTCATCTGATGTTTTCTTATTAATGCTCATTATTATTTATATAAATACTACTAGCTTCTACAAACATTACTAACTAACAAACTGTACTAACTTGTACTTAACTGAAAATACAAAACCTACAAAATCGAAGCCTGTTAATTGTTTGGAATAATATTATAAATTTATTACTAATATTAATATATTTTGATATTTTATTTATTTATTTGTTTTATTTATAAATATTCATTTATTCATTTATTCATTTATTCATTTATTCATTAAAATAAATAAAGATTTGAAACTAAGCCTATCTACAGCTTTATAGTTACAACAGTATTAATTAGTTAGATAGATATTGTAATATTTTATGTTTAGTCGTATTAATAGAATCAGAAAAATTTATAACTGAATATACAAAATTAAAGTCAATACAGGCATTACGAAAAGGCTCATACATTAGATATGATGACCTACAAAAACTAAGATACAGGAAATCATTCCTTCTACTATTACTACGAGGTATGTTAACTTGAATTTTGCTTAACATATATGGACTATCCATGGCGCCTTGAAGTAAATCCAGTATAAAAGTACTGTTAAGCATTTTTCTTCGATTAACTAATGAAGGTAAGTTAATAAGCTTCAATCTGGACTCATAAGGAGGTAATCTCCGAACAGGATCCCATCGAAGATTTCGCAGGCAGAAAAGCAGAAACTGCTTTTGCACTGATTCGATTTTTGAGATGTAGAAATTATAGTATGGGCTCCAGACGGGCGAAGCATACTCCAAAGTAGGCCTTACCAGTGAGGTAAATAAAAGTTTAGTAATATAAGGATCGTTAAATTCTTTCGCCCAACGTTTTATACATCCTAGTACACTGTTGGCTTTACTACACATGCGGTTTATATGCACATGAAAGCGTAATTTATGATCAAGAACCACTCCAAGATCATTAACAGTTTCCAATATGTCCAATTTTTTATCTGTAATAGCATAATTGAAGATTACAGGACAGGATCTAGAAAAAGTCATCTGGTAGCATTTATTTAGATTCAGGTTCATGCAATTTACATTGCACCATCTACTCAATTGATCCAAATCAGATTGGAGAAGCACGGCATCCAAATATATTAAACTAAGCAATCATAATTCCGTAGTTTTTAAAAGCGGCACGAAATTTTTACAATAATTTACACTAACAATTCCCGTCGGAAGGTCGTTAATTATTCTCTGAGGAAATCCAGAAGTGACATCAAATTTCTTCGATAAGTATTATTAAGTCAGTAAGGATCCAGCATATAAATGATTCAGGAAAGCCAAAAGTTCTCAAATTTATTATCAGTTGCTTATCATTTACAACATCAAAAGTTTTATTTAAGCCGACATAAATGATTACCGCCAACATAGAACGACATAATTTGGTGATGGTCTCAGATTCCCAATAGGTTTGACGTAGTAGATTTCCTCACATCTCCTTTGTAACAACCGCATAGAGCTTCAAAATGCATGGAAGAATATTGTCAGGACCAGGAATTATGATAGTTTTATGATACTTCAGAGCAATAAGAACAATCGGCTCATCGACCATTGGCGGAGTAAAAGAGGCGAGAATATATTGTAGGGTTTTTCGATTTAACTTGGAAGATATGGCGTCCGTGTGGCGGCTTATATAAATTATTAAATATGCTTCTAGTAAATAGTTAATTCAATGAGTTGAATCGGTTGTAGTTCCAAGGTTGATGGCGATTTATAAAATATGTAACAGGATTTTGTTTTCATACCCTTTAGCACACGTAGTGATGAGTGTGATCCTCATTTGAAAACTCACATAAAAACCAAGAAGGATTAGTAGATGGCTGAACCGTTTCAACGTTCTCAACGGGACCGATGATTTAAAAACCTCCAATGAGACGCCATTGAACGTTTTAACTGCCCAATCCAATCAAACGGAGACAAATTATCCAGGTCGAGAAGAGAGCAGCATTCATGATCGTTTAAACCTGACTGGTTCGTAAGCCTAAAACAGAACTTCTTAGTCAGTCTCATTTTAGACTCCAGTTTCTGAGACTTTAGACAATAAATTAATTTTCAGTGTTGGATTGAGCTAATCCTCAGGTAATACAAGAAGTTTATAATCGAAAATGTCTTTTTCATCAACAAAGTTATAGTCCAAAAGGTGAATATTTTGGTTCTGTATATAATTTATTTGAAAAAACTTTTTAAATCTTTCACGGTGGGACGATGGTGTAAGCAAAGCTGTGTCGAAAACACGTGCCACCCAGTAAATAAAGGACCAATTGAAGTCATCCAGAACAATATATCACGCTGTTTGGAACATAGATGTCATCACGTTCACAATGCATCTGGTATGGGAGATATGGACATACCAGCGGCATTTGATGGGATGTATGAGCAACAAACGTAGATGCCTTAACAATCAGGTTAAACAAAAGCTTTTGATTATAATTTGTGAGTATTATAAAACCTCCTCATTTTTTCCTTGTACGTGTGTAATCTCTTTTTCTTTATAACCTCTTTTTTATACAACCTCTTAATTGATTTTATACCTTTAGTTAACATTAATGTCAATAACTTCACCTCATTACATCTGTATTAAATTACATATAGTGTTTTGCTTACTGTATAATCACGGACTTCGAACACTACCGGTGTTTCGTAAAACAGTACTATAGTCAGTTAATGTTATTATTTGATATAATATAATTTAAATGGAAGTAGGTCACAAAATCAAAGTAACATCTACTTATCGGTGTTCCTAAGCAAAGACGAAACAATGTCCAAAAAGGGGCTTGCCATCCACCTAAGTTAACAAACCGATACTTTATTTGCAGTTTTTTGTGGAATAAAAACACTCTTGCTATTTAAGTGATAAGCGAATCATTATGAAAAGCTCACATTCTTGTTCTTTTCAAGTGTTAATGAACGGGGTCTTTTTGTACGGTTTCAGTTTATTGATTATAGAAATAAAAAGTGTCATGCTTATACGACATCACATACGTGATTTAAGTATAATGAGCTACTATTTTTCCAAGAGTCATTTTTTTCCAAGAGGGTATTACATGGTGCGATGAAGCAAAATAATTGCTAGTAGAAACTGCTGTTAAAAAAGTAGTCCATTAATATTAAAGTTATCAATGTTTTCTTGAGCTTATTGATAGCCTAGCATAATCAGGAATCCTGCACTATAGCTGATTGGGAGCTTAGGAACCTAAGAGAAATGACGAAGTTGGGTTTATAAAATTTTGCTAAATAATCGTGATATTGTCGTTAGTATTGTCTTACTTCGATAAACTGTAGCGTGTCTTTACACCAAAAATAATTCCTCATTTTGCATTCATTGTTACAAACTGTTTGTAACTATGTAATCCACTGAATGTATTTTTTGTCTTGTAGAACATTTCTTTAGTTTACTCTTTGGCCAATATCAAGCCATTGCTAATGCAATTAGCGCCCTTAAGTTCAGCATTCTTACCACTTTCTCACAGTTTTACGCGAAATCTTCAATCATTCACATCGGTCGTAAAATACTAAAGAATTACTTCTGCGCGAAATATGATATAATGAAAATGTTATCCTATTGTAACCAACTAAGGACTAAAAGGACTAAAAAGGCATCTAATCTATATTGTGAATATTAATTAAAACTATATACTGATCTTCTAACCAAGAATTATCTCAGTGTAAAGGAACTGTTTTAGAAAAAGATTTTCATGAGTTCGAAAAAAAACCAAAAAATATTTTCATAGTTTTTTCGAAGGCATTTAAAAAGGTTTAATATATTTTAGTGCCTTACTCATTTAATGAAAGTATGTCTACAATTACCAAGAATTGTTGTAGACGTTGTGGATAAATGAAATGATTATATCTACGCATAATTTGGTTTTCCGATAAAAAAATTACTTTTACTTTTCTTACTTTTAAAATTACTTTTAGATATTAAAATTACTTTCACTTCCTAGCACTTTGCAGTGGAGATAATGTAACCGTGAAGCATTTTCAAATTCATACTTCAACGGTAATATTCACCTAGATCCTCGCCTTAAATCCATTCTGATTCGTAAATCCATTTCGTCATGATGACATATGTTTCATATCTTTATAAATCGTTTAACGAAAAAATTGGCTAGATGCAGAAAGTTGAAATTTCGTACTATAGATTGTTGTGAAGATTCAGTTGTCTATTCCGGAACGGTTGTAATCGATTGTACCGAGGCAGCACATTTCATCAAGGATTGCATTTACGTAGAACTCAATTAACAACCGAATGACATTTTAACCCTGGCTCAGAAATAGATGAAAATGCAATTTACATAACTTAATAGCTTGCGACGGACAAATTTGTGATGTTCTTCAATTTGAGACCGCTTTAAAAGAAACATAAAAGTGTTCTTCGTGTTCGGCAAAAATTTTAAAATTGCTTTTAAACTCACTTCCTGATAAGCGAGAGGTTCGAAATTTTTATCGTCCCTCAAAATTGAATACAAATGCAATAGTAAACACTAATTAACCAGCCACGCCCACTTTGATATAGGAATTTTAATTTTTTCGGTGAGGCAGAGACTAGATATTTTAATCGTGGCTTAGAACTGGATAACAATGTAATATAAACCATGAAGCCGCCCACCTTGATCCCCTTCAAAAAATCCACTACACTACTTCACTAAAATTGATTTCAAACCAGTTTCTCGGTGAGATAGATTCTTATAATTTGAAACGCGGCTTAGAGCTGATTCCAATAAATCAGAAAAACGCATCATTTAAAAACGGTTTATATAAACAATTCTTTTATTTCATTAGCTTGTTTTATTTAATTGAAATTAAAATTGAAAACAGTACTAATATTCGTTTTTCATTAATTTTTCATTGGATTTAATAAATTGTTTTCTAATGTTTTTAATTAAAAAAATTTATTCCGTGAATTTTCTCAATAAAATCCTATACTGAAACGTTTTTTTTAAAAAAAGGCAACAACAAAAAGGAATAATTGAATTCAAATAATTTGAAAAGAAACGGTATGGCGACGGCTGAGCCCAAAAAAGTCGATGGCGACCCTGAAAAGGGTGCACCACCTTCGGATTATGATATAATTATGGCTGATGAGTATGTTCTGAGTGAGGTGGAAAAGAATTTTATACTGGCTGGTGAACGTGGTGACATTGCTGGAGTTAAATCGTAAGTTCTTTTGCTTTTCAAGAAAAAATCAAAATAAACCAATATCGATTATAGCGCTTTGTTTTCTTGATTTTGATTAATTTTATAACTGCTATTCTCATTTTCCTCACCTTTTTCTTCACCAAATTAGTTCTTTCCTTAAATGAATTGTTTTTTTAAAATTTTAATTAGAATCATCGAAGAATATCGTGATCAACCGAATAAATTCAATATAAATTGCGTTGATCCCATGAATCGTTCGGCTTTAATTTCTGCAATCGAGAATGAGAATTTCGACCTGTTGGTGGCGCTGCTGGAGGCGGGCATAGATGTGGGTGATGCTTTACTGCACGCCATTTCCGAGGAATACGTGGAGGCTGTGGAAGAACTTTTGCAATGGGAAGAGGCTCATCACAAGGAAGGACAACCCTACGTAAGTAAAACTTATTTTTAAGTAAAAGAGATGAAAAGATGAACATTATGTGATGATTGTTGTTTTGGTTTTTCAGAGTTGGGAAGCAGTTGATCGGTCTAAATCAACCTTTACACCCGATATAACACCATTAATACTTGCAGCTCATCGCAATAATTATGAAATTCTTAAAATATTATTAGATCGTGGAGCAACGCTACCGATGCCGCATGATGTCAAGTGAGTAATGGATACTAACGATTTTATGAAGGAAGAAGAACAAGGAGGAGGAGAAAGTATACGTACGAGTGTATAAGTGAGGATTATATTGCTGGTAGTGAATTTATAAATGAGGTTTAAGTGACCCCTTAAGAACAATCAAAATATTGAATAGACCACTAATCGATTTTCTTTCGATGCTTAAGAGTCTAAAGGGGCGATATGCGGTTTTCGATATAGTCAAGAGGCTACAGTTATTAGAGGATATATTTGCCGTATTGTATTTTAGTCGACTCGTCTAATTGGAAAGCTTTCGCTAATGCAATGTCATGACTGAAGTTTAATTTTGTGGCCACGGTTTGGTCATCAATTGAATAATTTTTATGCAGTTTGGGTTAAAGTTCTGAGCATGAGAGGAATACAATATTATGTCGCGATACTGAAGACTGCTTCCTTCCTGCTTCCCATTAGGTTTATTTTGCATTCTCTCCCGGTAGAAACATAATTTCAGTTTGAATTCTTCTCAATTAGTCACGTCTTTTTATTTGCTCCCAAAGCAGTTTTACGTGATATCAGGCTGATTTTATGAGAGTTCTAATTTCGATTATTGTTTAATCAAACGGACGTTAATGCGCGCATTTGTCCGTAATGGAATTCAGTGATATTCTGTCTATTTAAAAACTTGTTGCACTTGATGAATGCATTAATCGTCTTCAGCAATAGCGATTGGTCAGAATGGCAGCAATATGTGATGAAGGATAATTATCCAACATCATGTAGAGAATTGTAAGTTAGTGTACGTGCGAATTCCTAATGTTGTCATACATCCGTCATACATGTTGCAACTCAACTTTGAGTCTAGGCTTTGAATTGGTTTTATAACAAATATAACAATAATTTTATAAAAAATAAAGATTTATTTCAATTAATAATATTAATTAATATAATTTATTATTAATACATATTAATTTTATAATATTTATATATTTTATAAAATATTAGAATTTTAATTAATGTTAAACTTTTCAATAGTTTCATATCAGTTTAATATTTATATAAATTAATAATTACTTAAGACTCGGTGGGTCGGTGGCAATTTTAAATATTAAAATTTAAGAATTATTAATTTTGCAAAATCCGCAAAAAATTATTCGTTAAACAACATTTTCCGCTTATGTAAAATTATTTAGATGCGGCTGCGATGACTGCGTCAACTCACAGGAAACGGACTCGTTACGGCACTCGCAATCGCGTATCAATGCATATCGCGCCCTCTCTGCCAGTTCGTTAATCGCACTGAGCTCAAGGGATCCAATTTTAACGGCATTTGAACTCTCTTGGGAGCTAAAACGTCTGCAAGCCATGGAGTCTGAATTTCGAGCCGAATACACGGTAAAGAGAATATTTGAAAACGCATTATTTTAGTGATTTTTAAAAACAATTATTTTTGTTGTGCAGGAAATGAGGGCAGATGTACAAGCATTTGCTACATCCCTACTAGATCATACACGTACTTCCGCGGAACTAGAGGTAATGCTGAATTTCAATCATGAACCCTCTCATGATATTTGGATGCCGGGACAACGTCAAACTCTGGCACGCTTAAAGCTAGCCATTAAATACAAACAGAAGACGGTACGATTTAATGCGAGTAGCCATCATGATTATGAAGTTCGTTTATATGTGTATGTGTATCGTAATTTCTTGCAGTTTGTTGCTCATCCGAATGTCCAACAACTTCTGGCCGCCATCTGGTACGAGGGTCTTCCCGGTTTCAGACGCAAACAGGCTTCGCAGCAAGTAGTCGATGTGGTCAAGATGGGCTGTATGTTTCCAATGAACAGTATGAAATACTTGCTCTTTCCAGAATCGGAAGCTGCCAAATTAATGAGGAAACCTTTTATTAAATTTATTACACACTCGTGCTCGTATATGTTTTTCTTAAGTGAGTCGAGAAGAGTTGAATTCATGTATCAAGTGGCTTAAGCCGCATTTCGATTGTGTGTTTTAAAGTGTTGCTGGGAGCTGCTTCTCTGCGAGTTGTGCAGCTCACTCTCGAACTGTTGGCATTCCCATGGATGTTGGACATATTGGAGGATTGGCGAAAGCACGAAAGAGGATCACTGCCTGGCCCAATTGAGTTGGCGATAATCATGTATATAGCAAGTAATTATAATAATAATGACAATCAGAACTATAGCAATTCATAGCAATTTCATCGAATTATTCATAAATTAAATCTCATTGAAAATAGGCTTGATTTTTGGAGAGTTGAAAACTCTGTATTCGGACGGTCTATTCGATTATATCACCGATTTGTGGAATATAGTCGATTTCGTATCGAATATGTTTTACGTAACGTGGATACTTTGTAGAGCTACGGCGTGGATCATAGTGCATGTACGTTATCCCAACGAGGCTCTCTCTCCAAACAATCGAAACGTATATCGAATTAATAAGAATTTCAATTGTTTTAGCGCGATTTGTGGTTCCGCGATATTGACCCATACTTCCCCCGTGAACATTGGCATCCATTCGATCCCATGCTTTTGTCTGAGGGTGCTTTTGCTGCTGGCATGGTCTTCTCCTACCTTAAATTGGTTCACATCTTTTCAATAAATCCACATTTGGGTCCGCTACAAGTATCTCTAGGTCGCATGATAATCGATATCATAAAATTCTTCTTCATTTATACATTGGTTCTGTTCGCTTTCGGTTGCGGCCTCAATCAACTACTATGGTATTATGCTGAATTGGAGAAGAATAAATGTTATCACTTGCATCCGGATGTGGCAGATTTTGATGATCAGGAAAAAGCGTGCACAATATGGCGCCGATTTTCTAAGTACATTTCGAATTCATTTTAAAAATTTGTTCAAAACGTTAAATATTTTTCTTTCTTCTATTTTTATTGTTTTAAAAAAGTCTCTTCGAAACGTCGCAATCCCTTTTCTGGGCTTCTTTCGGCTTGGTCGACTTGGTGTCCTTCGATTTGGCCGGCATTAAAAGCTTCACGCGTTTCTGGGCATTATTGATGTTCGGTTCGTATTCCGTGATCAATATAATCGTGCTATTGAATATGTTGATCGCTATGATGTCTAACTCGTATCAAATCATTTCGGAACGTGCTGACGTTGAATGGAAATTTGCACGATCTCAACTATGGATGAGCTACTTCGAAGATGGTGGTACTGTCCCGCCGCCATTCAATTTAATTCCATCTGTGAAATTATTGCGTAAAACTTTAGGTCAAAAGACCAAGAAGCGAACTAAGAGTTTCATAGTAAGTTATATAGAAAAAAATATATTCATTAAATAACGTTAGCTAAATACAAGAATTTCAGACGTTAATTTGCAAAAAATATGAAACGTCTTCTTGCTAATTTTTTTGTTATAAGATCTGCTTTAGATACAATAATCTAATGTTAATTCAGTTAAAGCATTAGAAATTAATTGGAGAAAGACGCATGTTGTCAAATTTGGGAATACATTTTAAGTCAAAGCAAGTAAGAACGCCGAAGTATATTCACCCTACACTCAGCTTATTTAGAATTTTATTCTACCTATACAAGCTAGGTGGACGACGCCTATTATTTTCGTTTACCTACAAACATTTATGGCTTAACTCTGATAATCAGTAGGCGGATTACGTCTATTTTTTGCAATACGCATTAAACATATTTGACGTTAAGTTTGAAAATGTAGTTTGCTCAAGAGACCAAGAAATTCATTTTTGACCATCGATATACACGTCGATAATCATCGGACGTGGCACCGAGAGATAGATAAGTAGACGCACCGGCAGGACAGGATGGTATAAAGCCTGACTTTCGGTCGGAATACAAACATTCTTTTTAACGTCTCTCACGTCACCTTTAAAGCGTGCATACCTCCCTTAGGGTGTAGTGTACAAAAAATATCTTCTAAACTATCGATAATGGTCACTTCTTCTAACAAATTGCCGTCACATAATCATGAAATCTATTTCTCTATCACCCGATTTCTTCCGTTAGAACGGCGGAAAATGTCCAAAGGTGGAGAAACTAATATTGAAATAAATTGAGAATAATTAATTGTAATTCTTTCGCCCCCGAGAAGTTATTTCTATTCAGGTGGGTTTCCTTTTTTATGCTTCCAGAGATCGAATGCCAAGAAAGAACGAAACTAATTTGCATTAAGTTTTCTAATTGTTTATTCATTTCTTCTCATTTCATCGTTTTACTACTATTTTTATTTTTATGGTATTTCTAGCGTAAAACAATGGAAAAGGCTCACGCACTACATGATAAAGTGATGAAACTGTTGATACGACGTTACGTCACTGCCGAGCAGCGACGCCGTGATGATTTTGGCATCACTGAAGATGATATCATCGAAGTACGTCAGGATATTAGTTCGTTGCGATTCGAACTGCTGGAAATCTTTACGAACAATAAATTCGATGTGCCCGATATTGAGAAAAAGACGGCAGGTGAGCAAATGATGGATGTGGTGGTTAGTTAGCAAAGTTAACGATTCTTCATCATATAATTGAATTCCAGCTGCGGCGGGAACTAAAAAGAACAAAGTGCTGGAACGTCGTATTCTTAAAGATTTCCAAATTGGTTTTGTTGAAAATCTAACACAAGAAATGAATACCGCTACGGAAGGCACTAAAGATATTTTCTCGAGCGTAGCAAAAGTCATTGCAAAGAAAAGGTCTCAGAAAGGGTTCGTACAATTCAAATGATAAAGTAAATTTCCGAAGGATAGGAATCATTATGGTAATTACAGAGAGAAAGACTGGAATGCAATTGCGAGAAGGAATACTATGTCTTCAAATCCTATCGGTTCAAAACGCTCCTCCATGGAACGTCACACCCAACGAAGCTTGCGACGTAAAATCATCGAACAGGCCAATGAGGGTTTGAAAATGAATCAGAATCGGCTTGTCGGTAAGCGCTAGAAGAGATTTCGAAAAAAGAATAATATAACTATAATCTATTTCCGCGTAGAGTACAATCCGAATCTGGGTGAAGTTACTCGTGCCACACGAGTCGCTTACGTTAAATTCATGAAGAAGAAGATGGTTGCCGACGAGGGTATGGAAGTGGTAAGACTGTGGTGGAGTCAATGAGAGATCAATGTATAAGTTACGATTTAATTTATGAACAGCCACCAGAAGCTGCAAAAACAAATGAGAGTAAAACTGAGAAACCAACAGGCTCCACGACTGATGCTAAACCGGCCGATCAAGGCGCCAAACCGGCAGACGCGAAGACAGCGCCAGCAAAACCTGCAGATGGTAAACCTGCTGCAGGAAAGGCTGCAGATGCCAAACCCGCAGGACCAAAACCCGCAGATGCCAAACCCGCAGATGCCAAACCCGCAGGATCAAAACCCTCTATAAAAAATGCATCGGATAAAACAGATGCCCCCAAGGCAGCCGCCGAAACTAAATCCGGTGATACGGCCAAACCTGCCGCTCCTGCACCACCTGCGTCTAAGCCTGGCGATGCTGCAGCAAAGCCTGCTGTCAGTAAACCAGGAGAAGCTGCTAAACCAGAAGCTGCCGCGAAAAAAGAGGAAGCCACAAAAACTGAAGCGGAGAAACCCACAAGTGCGGCATCGGCAGCCGCAACTAAAGGTCCCGCCCCAAGTGCTCCCGAAAAGATTAAATCTGAAACGGCCGCGGCTAAAGATGCTGGACCAACTTCAGGAGCGCCAGCAACAACTAAAGCATCTGATGCTCCAGCTGGTGGTGAAAAGAAGGACGATACTAAGAAAACGGATGAAAAGGCAGAACAGAAGGCAGCGTCTACTGAAGCGTCTACTAGTGATAAAAAAGATGGTGACAAAAAAACCGATGACCAAAAACCTGACCAAAAAAAGGCAGACGATACAAAACCGGACGATAAGAAACCACCCCCCGCCAAGCCTGCCATCAAGGTAGGACAAAGTAGCGCAGCGGCTGGCGGTGATCGCGGCAAGTCAACCGTTACCGGACGCATGATATCGGGCTGGTTGTAAAAGGACATGAAGTGTGTTGTCTGAAGCAAACTATGACGTAAGAGGCGGATATATTTTGTAAGCCATCATTTCTTGAATGCGATTTTATTTGAGGTTTAAAGTTTTAAAGAAATAAATAAAATCGAAACGATGATGCGAATTTATTTTTTCGAAGTATTTTATTTAGTTTGAATCGTTTGAGATGAAGGGAATGTCTGTAAAACGTGGAAATAAAATGGAGAGAACAAAATTATAAATAAACCTTCTCTCAAAATTATACTTTATGTTCTTCCCTGCGGTAAAGCATAATCCATTTTTATCGTGGTACCGGTTATAAAAACGATTTCTTCAAAAAATTATAGAATAAGAAAATTCCTGTACTCTCCCCCTAAACATTTCAGAAAAGAGGAGCAGATTTTATTTGTATGCTCCTAAATTTCAATAAAAGCTTGATAATTAGTTCACGTCTTGTTTTTAGTCCATAAAATTGTTTGAGTTCCTTGATGTGCGTTAAATAAGCTCTTGGTCGTCTTCAAAATCGCTGGGAGGTATCAACAAGATTTTATAATTTTATTTGACTTAAATAGACATAATTTAAAAGTATTGAAATCTTAAGAATAAGCCAGAATTTTTTAAATGGACATAATTTTAAAATGGCTTTCGCGGATTTCATACGCGTAAGTATTTGTGCTTTAGACCAATACTTTCTCTACTTCTGCTCTTAGATTGATTTTACTTTGTTTTTGCTTCTGGCCTAAGATTGCATCTACCAACGGGTCTCAGAAATCAGTCATTTACAAAACACTGCATACGAGGTCTGTTCAAAAAACATTGAGAAGGTTCTGCTTCCAGTTTTCTTTGCTATGAGGTAGAATGGCAATAAAGAATATTACCTGAGATCCGCCAGGAATGCTCGGGTTTGTGGAAGAACAAATATTCAAAATTGACTTTAGCACCATGATGACACAAAATTGCTGACACATCGTTGCTTGTACGTGTACGTTTGACAAAACACATCACAATAATGACACAATAACAACAACAATCTAAAGCGAGCCTGAAGATATCTAAGCAAAATATCTGTCAAAAACTAACTGAACTTCCAAAGGGGGCGACCCCGGAAGAATAATTGAAAGGCATCAGATCCAACACAATGCCACAAAAAAAAAATGGAAATCGGATATACGTAATCGCCGTAAATTCACATTTCGCGATAAGTTTTGAATAGAACTCGCATTAAATACTTTTTACTCACAGGTACAGGCACAGACTCCCCCTTTTAAAGGATTTTTTGTAATAAATTTAATAGAACTTAATACGAATTATTGATTCAAAAAATGTTTTAAATTAATTCTAAAGAAGTTTAAAAATATTTAAAAGGTTATTAAAGATTATTAATTCGAATGGTGTAAATTCTAATTATAATTTATTATATCCTACCTCAATACGAAATTTTTCATACTTACGTTTTAAATAGACAAAGCTTAAAAGCGACTTCCATTTGAAATGGCAATCGTTCGAAGAAGAACTCCGCCTCAGCAACTAAATCGTCCTGCAGCACCTCTAGCGCAATAGTCAGCGCAATTGGTAAAGCGACATGCCGTTGAGGATATGATGATGTTAAATTGTCCTCAACATTAGCCACGTATCTCACCTGTTGCAACAAAAGAACAACATGCAAACAACAACAACAACAACAACAACATCAACAGATAAACAACACCAGCAGCAACCACATTGAAAACTCCTACAGAAGTGAAATTGCAATAATAATAACAGCAATCTCAACGGAAACAATTGGCCGTCGGCAATGTCTGTGCGCTGCTCAAGGATCATTAAAAGTGTAAAGGCGTGCGTATTTTGTTGTTCAAGATTTAGCAAAATACAAAAAAAAACTGGGGAGGGGGGGAAAGTCAAAATGAGCAACATAATGGAAATGGTGTTTCTTTATTTAAATAATGCTGCTTTCACGCTGCGGCGTATTAAAATCATAATGAAGATGTTAATGATGCTGATGATGGCGATTGCAACAAGTAACCCTAAATGTTGCTACTTCTTTGGCGTGGTGTCTTACTGGGTGTGTGTGTGTTTGCGTTTGAGTTTAGTCGTACGTTTAATTGTGTATGTGTGTGCTTGTGTTAGTTCCTGTGTTGGTACTATCGATACGTGCATTTGTATGTATATGTGCTTATGTTTAGTGACGAATGGCCGAAATGGCAAGGATGCTGAGATAATGATGACGATAATGAAGCTTCCGTTTGTTTGCATAGGTTGTCATCGTTTCCTGCAGGCGATGCTTTTGTTTTTGAATATAAAAGGACATGATTTTCTCCGTTTATCTGGCATAATTTTTCGTGTACGACCAGTGGACGGTACTGTCAGTTCACCAAAATAGAAAACAATACAATCCTAAAGTAACATCAAGAGAAAGTTTGTTAATTTTTTTTGCTGCCACTTGGCCAAAAGTTCTCTTTTTATTTATAAATCGGTAAATTGATATTGTTTAAACGCGATCGGTTTTATTTCATCCGAAAAGTTATTGATCGTTTATATTAGTTTCTAGTATTGATTGATAAAAATGAAATCTTTTAATCGTGCGAATTTCTTAATAATTTTACTATTTGTGATAATGGCAATAACGGGTTTTTGTGCTGCTGGTGAGTTCGAAATTATATGGAATTATATAATTTTTTGAACGATAGGAATTACTCCAAATAAAAGATTCCATTCATTTCTTGTTCAAATTGAATTTGTGTACATAATCGCTTTATCTTAGAAAAAGAACAAAAGAAAAAACGTTCCTGTTTAAAAATTATAAAGAACTTAACAGCCGAAATTAGGCAATTTAGTAAACTTTAAAGAAAAATTAGTTTCTTCCAATATTTAATGCAAACAAGTGTAGCGTATCGCCTACTCCTGATAAGTTTTGGCGAAGATTCTAGTTGTTTTCCGCCACATGGAATGAGTCTTATTCAACCGAAAACTTACAGAACTTGAACTTGTTGAATCTTTCAACACCTTATAAAGCCATAACGAATTCTTCTACAAAACCATTGTGGGAGTTTTGTTAGCATTTGTTTATCTGTTAATAACCAGTGACGGGAGCAGCTTTACTTCCTTCATAAGAGGCCCATTTCACTCAAATTTTGAACGCATAGATCCATGCCTTAGACTGCTACTTAATTTACCTTGTTTTTCAATCTGTTAAATCTTTACTTCTTAGTCTAGATGCCATACCTTAGTGTTACTAATACATTTTACGAGTCTAATAAGGATCGATCTTAGTTTAAGCTCATAGTGGACCAGTCAATCCTTCCAATTTCATTTCAATCTTTCTTAGCAAATTTAATCCAATGATAATATGAAAGCATGTGCAAGAAATCTAATCTTAGAGAACCCTAAATTGGATCTCGTTCGAAAATCTTAATTTGTTCGAGTGTTATCTCAGTTTAAAGTATCTAGAAATACGGTTGGTTTTGCACAGATTTCTGTATCCGTCAATTATTTTCCCAAGCAGTAAATAAGTCTGGAGATAACTTCTGAGATTGTAATTTAAGAAAAATAAATCCATTTTTAGCAAGAATAGAACAAATATATTACAAATATACCCTTAAAAATATAAGAATAGAACAAATATATAATAATATATTTACAAGAATAGAACGAATATACCCTTATCCCCTCGAATGTAGCGCCGGTCTGAAAAGAAAGCAGGTTTTATTTTATGAGACTTTTATGCAATTCGAAGCTTCTTATCAAAATCTGAAACCGCTTTCGGCGATTTCTTTGTTGACTTTTTTTATTTTAATCAACCACTTTTCAATTCTTTTAAGAATTTGAACAAACCAAAAATCGACGAGGAGGTGGAGGGTCATCGGGTCTGTTTGCTTTCCCACGAGTTGGTCGATCTGATACCAATTTGCCATCCAGCTTGCGAGGCATGGAAACGGGCTTAGATGTTGCAACAGTTTATGATTATTACGAAGGTCCGTATAAGAATTTAACAAATATATTTTTTGTTTTGTTTAATTTTTTTTTCTTTTAATTATTTTCTTTGGATTTCTGTGGAATTAATCTTGATAGATTTGCCAAAAACCGATATGAAACGAGCTGGTTTGATAGCTTTTCCACGTGTTGGACGAAATGACCTCGATATACACAGATGGGCGCAATGGTTAACCCTTGAGGACGCTCTAGACAAAAGAACTCCGTCAAGACCTATAACAGGTTTATGGTTTGGACCACGTTTAGGCAAACGCAGTTCCAGTGAATCGGAAAATGCATTACCAACGCGGACTAGTAATCACTACTGGAAGGTTTCAACTCACACAGGAGTATAAAATCTTTGAAAGAGAGCGTAAACGGAAATAAAGTTGACGATTTTAGATCTTTGAACAACGGCCAAACTCTACGATTTTTACGATGGGCATGAAATTATTAAAACGGGCACTTCTACAACCCAACATACACACGAACATAAACGAATATGTATATATACATCAATGCACACAAACACTTTTAATAAACCACTTTTAATAAATGATACAAAAACAATTTTTTTTTTGAAATGAAGAACAAAGAGATCAAAAGCTTGCAAGTCTAAATTTTATGAAATTGAATGAAATAATCGGTAATGACTTAAAGAGGAATAAATTTATTGCACGCATAAATTTCAAATAATATTGTGATAAAAGTCTTTGAAGTATTTTGAAATTTGTAATTAATATTTCTCTTTAATTTGTTTGTTTCCTTTCTTCAAATTTCGTTTGTGCTAAAGGAAATTTTTATATTTGGGCTGGTAAAGACTTTTGCTGAAAATTCATTCGATTATCTTTGAAAGTCTTTAATTTATATAAATATTTCCTTTACCTTTAAGAGTTTCTTCACATTAAATTCAGATCGAAACTACCTTTTATATTAATAAATCATATTAATCACTATCGAGATAATCGTATTATTAGTAATGCTATAGAAGCTAGAGAAATTATCTTATGAAATTTGTATATCCTTCAAAGAACCTTTACATGTAAACCACATATACATATTATTTACATCTGCATACATTTACAACGTGATATGGATATGATTCAGTTGAACGTTTATAAAACTTAAGTTGGATTGTAAATTTTCGAGATACACACAAATTAATTTCTTAATGATGAATGAATCAATGAAAAAATCAATAAAAAAAATTTACCTTTAATAAAATATTGTTTTCGTTATGCATCTATTTAGTCCTTCTTTTTCCAAGAACAACAATAGATAATATAACTTTTGTAGAGTTGAATCAGAGAAGTTTCTGCCGTTTAAATACTCAATAAGTTCTAGCACTTGAAGTAGTTTAATAATTTAAGAGTATAAACCAAGATCTATTGCAGATTTACGGCATTGCCAATAATGACCAGACTGGATTAATTTCAAACTTATGCTATTATACGTAAGGTATTTCTAATAATCAGAATAAATACCAAAAAAGGAATATCTAATTTAAAAATGTTTAAAATTACAAAGTCCAAGCAAAATTTTTAGCATCTTAATCGGAAAATTATTTTTTTGAACTCTAAATACAAAACATCAAAAATTTCTAGAAATTATTTGAAGACCACTTAAAATGAACTCATTATTGTACCGTCTTTGTTGTCTCAGATTGATTTGAATACACAGAATGCTTTCGACTCCTTAAGAACACTGATGCCTCGGAATGACTTCGCAAGCACTTCACGCGTCGATCGGTTTTTGACCAATTAAAAATCATTCCCACAAAAAAATGACTGGGAGTTCATGAAAAAAATGTCTGGAAAAGTATCAATATTGCACGTGCGTTTTTAGTTCCCGTAAGATTCCACTATCGGGATTTAGAAAAAAACGCCTTTCTTCTCTTCACCGCCTTTGAAAAGCCTACAAATAATTTTATCAGATAAACAATTACAGACAAAATTCGACTAGTTTCAATGGGGTTCACGACATCATTCGGTGTAGCAGGTTATATATCCAGAATTAGGTTGAATTAAAACAAAATTATATTCAATTTCGAAATTGAATTTTACGATCAAAATTTGCCTTTCGAATAATATACTTCCTTTTGCGGATTTCCATACAAGACAAATTCATAAAACAAATACAAAGGTTATAAAAAACAGTTAAATATTACGGGTAGCGAGCTCTAATTATCTCGGGATAACAAAATGCTTTTGCTCGCATAGTTTGGTTATTCGTTTGAAAAGCTTTCGTTTGTCAAGAAATTCGCTGTAAGCACACACTTGTATGCCCTTACAGACCCTAATAGACCATATTTACCACTTATTGAATCCACCAATTTAATTCGCCTTTGTCTTAATCTTTACTATATTTCTAAATAAATTATGCAGCTATTCTCGATCATAAAGACAATATATATATTTCAATATTTTCAATATTTTCAATATTTTCAATATTTTCAATATTTTCAATATTTTCAATATTTTCAATATTTTCAATATTTTCAATATTTTCAATATTTTCAATATTTTCAATATTTTCAATATTTTCAATATTTTCAATATTTTCAATATTTTCAATATTTTCAATATTTTCAATATTTTCAATATTTTCAATATTTTCAATATTTTCAATATTTACATTGAATCTGCTTAATCTCAATACTTTATAATTAATAAGTTTTACAAATTAACCATCGGTGTCTTTAAATTTACGTAATTCATTTTGAATTGCTTCGATTATTGGAGCTGTCGAGGAAAGTCTCTCCCCACTTCCGTTATTTCTCGTACTATCGAGAACGCATGAACTCCGTGGTTCAGGTTGATGGAATGACCCTGCGCTCATGGGCCGAACTAGAGGTGAATGAGAACCATGAATACTACTACCCCAAGCGTCCGTAGTGGGTGAAGGCGGTTCGGTGGAATGATTGCTTTTCAGCGTTTTATTCGGTTGTGCAGTGACTGGACGAGTGTCATAGTAGTGACAGGATCGGATTGAGTTGCTGCGGGAGTCGAGGGGAATACTGATTTCAATTAAAATCGAATTATGTTGAATCGGGAAATTTCTACCTGGGAACCCCAGCAGATGAGCCGCGGTGCTCCGGATGGATTGATGCCCGACTATTCGTGAAGTTAGTTGAAGGTAGCGGCATGGTCAGATCATCCTGGCTGGTATACATTTGGATTGCACTTTCCAAAATGCCTTCGTAATGATTTCGTATTGCGGCTGGGTCACGGATTGGGCTGCATTCTGGTCTGTTTCCAACGGCTTGATTATCATCTACTTCAAAAGTGTTTAAAATTAGTTAGATCTCATTATTTTCTTATCAGATCACCCGCCTACCACCCCACCCCCCCCACAACTACTATTGTCATCCTTTACCTTTATCCACTCCTTTTCTATGACGTTCCCAAACTACTGGACCGATAACACCCGGATCGGCATTGTCACTGTGAGATAGCTTAATGTTTGGTGTTGACGGAACTCTAGGTTCTTGAAGCTTTTCCCCGGTGGCAACCCTGATACCATTTGAATTATTGACCAGCGGACGCCGGCTAGTTTTAGTTGTTTTCCTTGCAGACGCATTAGAATCCTCCACATTATCGTAATAGGTTACAAACACCGGCTCTAAGACACGATTTAACGGCTCTGGCAAAGTGGTTTTAGGGAAGGCTTTGACGGAAGCCATAGATAAAAATGATCCTATACTTCCGGTATCAGAAGTTTTCTCAGACGATTGAAAAGTTTGAGTTAGTTGTCGATTAGTCGACGTTCTTATATGACGTTCAGAATCTGCTGTATCGTATTTTCTATCCATATCACCGTAAGTAAGACGTTGCTGATGAAGTAGCAGATTACGCTGATAATTGGTATGTTGGTTAAAGGCCTCAGCGTGCTTTATGTTCTGATATTTTGGTCGCATATCATCGCCATCAGCATTTGAATCTGTTGAATATTCCTCACCAGCTGAAGAATGCTGTTGCTGTCGAGGTCCTTGAGAAGGATTCGCATCAAACGAGCCAACTCGATTCTCTGATATATAGCGGCGCTTAGCTTTATTATGTATCCTATCCCGCTTCTTTTCGGCAGCTATCGAAGTATATATGGGTTCTTCATGATCAGCCGCCATATCACCTCGCTTATGTCTATGATTACGTTGGTGAGGATGTTCGTATCGGCCATGCCGAAGTTTGTGATTTCCAAAAGGTTTGATTGCTTGCGATTCCTGTATATTTTCCAAATCAGCGGAGGGTGAATTTAAAGGGCAATAAATCGAAGAATCCGAAGTGTTATCGAAAGATGTGGCAGAGTCTGGTCGGGAGTTGGAAGCGAACTGTGGAGGTCCAGGGAAATGTATGTAAGCTACTCCTTGTTTTATTTTATCGCTAGAGTTTTCTCTCTCATCGCGTGACTGCATTGTTGATCGGTCTGTACGATCATGACTATGATGATGATGATGATGGTGATGATGATGTGCAGAGCTTGCCGAAAGTGATTCAATCATTGACTGATTTTCAATGGAAGGATCATTATGATTGAGATTTCTAAAATAAGAGAAAATTTAAAATTTGCAATAGGCGACAAGTTCGAATGCTTTGGGCTCACGTAGTTTCTTCCCTTTTACGATTGCCTCGACCAATCACGAATAGGGCAATCATTAATAGAAGTAATAATAAAATTGCTATAGCAGTGATAATTACTAAAACGGGATTATTTTGTATGGAATGTAGAAAACCAATAGCACCACTTCGTGTCGCCGGCGCTAAAGGAGTGGCTTGAGGTTCTCGAATATAAGCTAAAGAGATGGAGTTAAATAAATTGGTTCAAAAAATATTATTTGGTCTTAATCTGTTCCATTTTATTGATCATACTTACGTTCTGCTTTCAGAAAAACATCTTTACCAATCACTTCAGCCACTTCCCGTTCGGTCACTAACTTCATATCGGCAGCTGCGGTTGTGGCCAAAACTGGAAGACCGTTAACAAAAACGGAATAAATTAATTCAGTCTGATTAGCGATTGGACGTTGATTTCTGTGGATAAAGAAGAAGTATTTCATATGAATAAATTGTTTTTGTAAAGCACTTCATACGGAGTCTGTGATGACTATGATGAATTTACTCGGATCTCTTTTTTTAACTTACAATTTCTCATTAACGTCCTCTTCATAGTTCGCCAAAGTATCTGCATTGTTTAGGTCTTCCTCAGAGATTTGTGTGATGTTATGGATAATGACTCTTACTCGGTCATCCACCAAATTGGGAAACTTCAATGGATGATGTGATGACGGCAGTTTCAACTTCTCAAATTCGTCAGTCTCTTGAATGAACTCCCAAGGTTTTAGTGATACATAAGCGGAGCTATCAATCGCAGAGAAATCCGTTTCTAAGCTTGAGCTAGAATGATCTCCGTCAATGGAAGAACTTCCTATAGACGGTATAACCGTTTCTTCGGAAGACGTAGCCAGTTCAGAGTTTTTATTAATTGGCCAAGTAGGTTTTATCAGATCAGACATAGAATTTGAATGCGAATTGAGAACTTCAATTTCCGAAGCTATGTCTTAGTAAGTAGAAGAATTCGAAATTTGTTCTTTTAATTTGCTTTATCTCTTACCTTCAACTTCAGTTTCCTGACCTTTCCTCGCTTTACCGGCTACATTACCATCACGATGTTCACCAAGAGTATCATAAATTTGTTGAGCTCCGTTTGCGAAACCGAGATGTTTTGTGTGTTGTCTGTAATTTTGCAATTATTCTACTTACAAGTTCATGAACTACCTTTTCGTATGACTTGCCATAACCTTTTCTTTCTTGTACTTTTCTTCTCTATTTACCTCGTGAATGCCAATCGATACAGTCTTGCAAGTTTCTCCTCTAATATCGGATTATCTTGTAATGAGTAGAAGCCAGACATGACAGTCAATAGCCAGTAGCGTCTATCTATCCAAGAATAATTCTTTCCAACGTCTTCTCTATCCACCTGCCATGAACCATCGCCCACTCCTATGACACCGTAACCATTATAGGCAGGGTAACAATCTAAACATAGTGGAATGTCGATCTCCTGCTAAGGAAGCAAAGAATTATGTTAAACTTATGAAAGGGAAATCTAAGTGACGCTGCAATAGATAATCGCGATATATTACATTGTTGTCATCTACATAAACAGTTGCTACGACCATTTCCGTTTTCACAATCACTTCGTTTCCTTTACTAATGCCGGTGTGTACTCGCTTGAGATAGTCTGGTGGAGCGTCACCGGAACCAGTCCAGAAGAAATCTTCCAGATGGACTTGTTCTGGCATTTCCGGATAGCCATCGCCGCCTAAAATGATTTATTTAAAATTATTAAGAATTATTAAGAAGTTAGGCATCAGAAGTAATTTTGAAAAGAAATTATTTTGAGCTTGAACCAATTTTTCACAAGAAGAGGTACATATTAATATTTATTTCCCTCTCCCTTATCCCCTTACCCTATACACCCCTTAGTAGTTTCTAGATTGTTTGCTTGTCGTTAAGACTGAACTATATTTGAGGTTCTTTAAACTTTCCTTATTGACAAATCATCGTTACCAACGTTATTTATGTCGTTATTTATTTTTAGTATCTTTATTTTTTTGAAATAACAATTTTGTTTTGTTCTTCTTTACTAAACCCTACACATGCGGGGAAGAGCGTATACTTATTTCGGGTTTCTGCTTGCAACGCCTCCTCTATTGCGTTTCAGATATGGAGAAGCATATTTAGGCTTAACATAAACATTCTGATTTTTTCAGATCTATCCTGGCGTCTTGATGCCTTTTAGTTAATATCACGATTACCTGAGAATGAATTAAGGAAGTGTTACGCAATTTGGGGTGAATATTCTTCGAAGCAGGGAAATAGATATAAGTATATTCTTGAAAAAGATATAAGTATATTCGTGTATTATTAATTAATACTTAATTAGTACTTATTTTCGGTTAATATTTGATTGAATTTGAGAGGAGATAGAGGATGTACTGTCTCAAATATGGTACCGAAAATAGGCGCCTTTTTTCCCTTAGCTAGAATCTAATCACTTTAAAAAGCGAGTGTAGCGCATATAAAATTCGGCTCGATCTAATTCGAATTGTTCATTCTTTAATTCTTCCTTTTCAGTTCTGCTAAGACGTAGCTTTTAAATAATATAATTTCTTTTCGGTTCTGCGTGTTTTCTTGATGGATTTACGTAAAAATAGATTTTTAAATTACGATTTATTTAATTATGTAATTATTTATTACGCGACATGAAAAATGGCAAAGAGATCAAATAAATAAATTAGAATTAATGACAAAATTAATTTATGATTAAAAATTTTCTTTGAATCGTCACGTCATGATTAAGAGAATATTAGGGCTAAAATTCGAAAGAAATCAAATAAAAACCCAAACAATTTATGAAACGGATTTTGAAATTATCAAACTTTGGTGAAACTGATAAAACATTTTATGCGAAATTTTTTGAAATATCCATGAAACGTCACTTTTCAAGAACTCATTGCAAATTATAGTAAAATAGCGTTAAGTCCAAAGCATTTTTCCAAAATTTTATTTATTTCATTCAATTTCAAATATAAAATTATTCAGATTTTCTCATCAGCAATATTTTTTATCAAATGAAATGAAATAGAATGATTTGCTTTAATGTTAAATAATTTAATGATGATTTAATATAATGATTTTCATTCAGAAGAATTTAAAATTAATTAAATTAACAGAAGTTCCAATTAATTTCCCCAGAACTCATTTTAAAATTTCATAAATGATAAAAAGTATTAACGTTTATTAAAATATAATAATTGCGTAAATTATGCTTATTGTTCAGCTTGTGATTATATAAATGTTTTTTCTTTAAATAATTGTTTTATTCTAATAATTGTTATTTGACGGATGCAGCCACGCTTAAGGTCACGAATCGCGAGGAAAGAGGCTGAGCAGATTATTTTAGGCATTGATGATGATGGTGTCACCGCCAACGCTACCACCACCAACACAACCACAATAAAGAGACACATTAATATTCGCACCAAGTAATTGCAGTTGCTTTTTTTTTAATTTTCACAACAAGCGACCTTTAGCCGTCACTAAACTCACCATTATGTATTTGTATAACTGGCAAACCGACACGAGCGGTGGTAGAATAAACAAAGGATTTCTTCGATATTGCTTCGAATATAATCAACACTAATTCTAATAAAATAATTTCCAAATATTGACTATCCATTTTATAAAATGCTGAGAACAATTGTCAATATTGGATGAAATAACTGCCTTTTTGCAACAGTTGAAATATGTAAAATAGTCTGACAACTTTTATACAGATATATTTATGAAAAACATTTCTTTATATTTATTTACAAATTTCTAATAATATTCCAAATTGTTTACAGACTTTCATTTTATTTCTTTTGATATTAATGGCCTTTTTGGCTTACTAATTCACATAATTTTATCTTTAGACACTAATAAAAAAAATGTGGTTCACAATTTTTTTAAAAATTTCAACATTTTTCTAATTAGCGCATGAAATATTTTGAACGTTTGTCTTTGACCGTCGCTGGAAAACTGATTCCTTCATTCATTCAATTATTCATTGTTGTGATTGTGGAAAATTCATACACTACGCTGGTTCTTTCGGTATCTTTTCTGTTAATCGTTACTATCGTGTTCGTTGTTGTTGGTGTTATTGTTGTTGTTAGTGGTTTTTGCGGAACCACTTTGTTTGGGCCTCTTGTATTCAGTTACCCGCAATTGGTCAGTTACCTGTGGCAACAATAAAAGCGTTCAGTTTTTAACAATGGATTGAATAGATGCTTCTAGGGTTGTTGCTATTGTTGTCGCTGCTGCTGTTGTTGTTGTTGTTGTAGGTTTAAAGCGGCGCTAATTTTTTGTTTTTGCTTTCGTTTGTTAAGCTTTCCAATTGTTCTTCGATAACTACGAAATACAACCAAGTTCAAAATATTTACAAAGGCTTCAAGTTTTTGAGAGTGTTTCCCCTCGCTTCCAATCTTCAAAAGTCGAACACTTGGGGGTCTACCATTAATAATTTTAGAGATATTTTTTAATTTTTGAACTGGGTAGGACGATGAGTATAAATTGAAAAATTAAGGATCCATAATATCTGATGTCGCCAACCCTTTATATAATCGCAGCTATCTGAGCTCTTTTTTATTTTCCATGAACAAACTTTAAAAAAAAGATGACATTAATAAAAATTACCTAATAAGAACGATTAAAATTTATAGGTTTAAAATTGAAAACTTTTCAGTCCAAACCTCTGAGGAAATTAATTGTTTTTCCAAACCTGAAGCATCTCCGTGGCCATAGAGATCTGGATGATGGGCTTATTTTTTGTGATAGTTAGTACAATTCTAAACAAGAAAAATTTTATTATCTTTGGGTAAAATTAGAAAATTTTGAGAAATCAAGATATTTATACGACGGGAAAACTGTACTGCGCTGAACGTACCACATGCGATGTTTCGCTTTACTCGTTATTCGATGAATACTCGTTACCCGATGAAATGCACCTAGAAGTAGACTGCATAATTTTTGTACTACACTAATTTGACGATTTAAAAAATTCTCTTCTAGATTTTCAAAAGTGTAAAAACTGAGAGGCGAACAATTAATATTCATACGCTCAATTTTAGAGATCTCGTGAAAGATTGTAAACGACACTGATCACAATTTTTTATGCCAATCTTTTAGTTGCCTAAACGTTTACAATTAAATTATTCCATACTTCGCAATCAATATCCATTCTAATCAAATCAGTTTTAACATAATTGTTCACAAAGTAAGAAATTATATAAAATTATTTTCAAAAGAATAATTAACGACGTTTTGCATAATCCATTAAAATACGTCAATATTTAATAAAAAAATATGAAATATATATAAACCAAATACAAACAAAAATACATTAATGAATGAACAGCACTTAATGAATAGCGGCGTAACATCCATAACTGTATGCTAAAATTAATTATGATGGTTTAACTAATTATGACAATCATAAAAACCATTAATTCATTATAAGATGACAGTTGACTGATCCCTCGCGGCCACTACTAATTATCAGTGATATAAAAGTGATTGTTACGAAGATATTGACATATATGCATATTCATACTTTCAGTATGCCATCTCGCGACATGAACTTGACATAATTTTATAATAATCAAACACATAATGAAAGGGTTAATACATTTTGAAATATAAAAATGAATTACTAAAAAGAAACGAAAATATTTTGGTTTTAATTTTCAAGTTCAAACAATTTTATTAAAAAGTGTTTTAAAATAATTTCGATTTTTTCAGAAAATACTTCAAAAATGTATATAAATTATAAAAAACTTCTTTGGAATTCTTATCCAGCTGCTGATTTCAAAGCATTCAAACTCAGTTTGCGATTCTTTAGCATATAACGGGGCTTATATCCACTCTTATCAGCGGTATACATAGTTACAGTGTCGATATCGGATTTCGGATCGTAAACGGAATAGGTACCCATAACAACTAGTTGTTCATCGGGAGTACCGGGATTCATAATAACACCCATTTCTTCACGTTTGTTGCCGTCCGCATCTTCCAAACTTTAAGAAAGAAGAAGAAAATAATTTGGTTAAGAAGATATCTCTACAAATTTCATTTCTCCTGTCAACCCACTTGAAGCGATAGCCTTCTTTAGTAGGTGCAAATTGATAGAATTCGGCAATTATTGTCGGATAGATGTAATCCAATAAATCGGCTGATGCAGAGGCGGAACAACCAGCAATGGTCACGACCAACAGCAAAAGCTATAAAAATATAATAATAATAAATAATATCATATAAAAATATAGATATATATCTTCCTGATTAACGCAATAATGTCTGAATATAATTATATGTCACTACGATGAATACTGATGGTATTGAAAATTAATTATTTGAATTTCCGTTTATTTTATTTAAACAAAAACACTGAATAATTTAATTTGGTTCAAATTATTTTCAAAAAATTGCGCTAAACCTTTACTAACCAATTTTGGTGAAGGCATGTTTGGTTTGTTCAAAATCACAATCGTTACTAAATCTTCACACGCAAATTTATCAAACTCTTCGACTACGATTTGGAAGAAGAGCTCGTATAAGAATTTTGTTAGTTCAATCGGGTAAAGGCTTTCTTATAAAGATACCATGTGAAGCTTGGTAACTGGTTTCAAACTGGTGACAAAAAAAAAACCAAAATTGTCACTCTCGTTTTTTAGTTTTTCAACTATTTAATTTATTCTTCCTGTTTAAACAAGTTTTTAAATATTCATTTAATTTGTAAGAAATATAAACTTGAAACATAAATTTCATGTTAGTTATTTTTATAATTTATACAAAATTCTTTCATTCAATATTATGATTGACGCATATCGGAGTGTGGTAGACGATACTAAATAGAGTTTATTGATAAGTTTTAAAATAGATCGCCTGCCATAATTACTGCTAGCAAATAAGCCTAAGAAGCCTTCTTAATAATTACATAATTTTATTATGAAACAGTAGCGATCATAACGCTGTGTTAAAAATATACGATTTCATTCATTCGAATGTTGAGTCCTTAATTGAGTTGAGTCCAATCACATTTCTTTTCAAGATGGGTTTCCGGACTGTGAACGAACTTATGTGCAAACGGGACTCTATTCTACCTCCTTCCTCTCTTAATGTCCTTCGGAGGGAAAGCGAAACGCTAAAGCTTATTTTTTTCGATTACATTATATTTCGATTACATTATATCGATTACATTAAAAGAAATTAATTTAGCATTTCTACGATGAAATATTTCGGAATTATAAATCAAGTTTTATTTTATTATTTAAGCGTTTTAAATTTGAAATACAGGTTTGCTCAGGGTGGCAATCAATTACATTAATCATCAAATCTTCAAAACTCTGTCCTCTAATTCAGCTGTTTATTGTTGTCTAAGAATCGATTTTAATTACTCTTTTATAGATCTACTTGCGGTACTTCATGAGATATATTTTTTATTACGAACCTTGTTTTTTAAGGTCAATTAACATTTATTGTATTAAGTTTAATTTTTAAAATTAATTTAAAAAGCGGTTACGCTGAAAAAGAAAACTTTGTTGGTTTTTCAAATGTTGTTGTAAAATGGTTTGAGGTATTGTTAAAAAAGATTTTTACATGCTTATCCAGGCGCCTTAACAAAGTTCAGCATATTAATAATTATTAATAAATTAATAAATATCGTTTTAGGGTATTCCGGCAGAAATTTTAAAGCTGTTTTTTTGAGAGCTTATTTCAGTTCATGTCTAAAGAGGTCTTAAATGGTTTATATTATTTATTAGGTTTTCATATTCAAATTGAGAAGCTTGTCAGGATTTTAGTGTTATTGCGACGAATTTAACGGAAGTATTTAAAATGAATTATGATAAGTCCTTGGAATAACTGCGACCCGTTTTTTTCAGGAAAAAAATTAATCAGAAATTTTAGGTATATCCAGACCATTAGTCTTGTTGTTAACTAACCTGTTTAAGGTAAGCTGATCTCAATGTCTTAGCCTTATTTCTGAATTGGAACAATTTGTTAACCAAAAAACTACTCAGTTAACACTCAGCGTACTATCTACCCCAATGGTATTCAATCTTTTTGACTCTAAGTTTACATTTTGGAATATCAGGCAGACGTACAGACAGACAAATAGATTTCCGAGTGGACAATGTTAACACTTTTATACATATTACACAAAACAATTTTTAATAATTTGTTTACATTTAATGAATATGTGAATACATATACCTAAATATTTAATAATAAAACTATATTATTTTATAAAAATGCAGACTTTCAAATTAAAAGTGAGACGTGCGGCATTATATAAGATTGTGTAACATCGACCTGGCCTATATTGTTTTGGCCACGAGTCCTACCAAAAATGCTGGGACAAACAACTTTGCCTTTTCTATGCACCAGTCATCTGTTTCGCGTAGCTTACGGGAGACAACCAAACTCATAATACGTTTAAAAGTAGGTGAAGTAAAGTGCCCTGACACTGTGGAAGATATGTTAAGTTAATGCTGAGACTGTTTTAGCTTAAGAAGCAGTTTGAAACACTTTAACAAAAAATTCCATTGTTTGTGTATTGATAATGTTGCCAACGTCGATGATGCTGTTAATAATGGTGATAATAATATTCATGATGCTGTTGTTGCTTACGATTATGATTTTGTTGCTAATGGTGGTGATGATTTTCATAGTGCTGTTACTAATGATGATGAAGAAAACAACTTATGTAATTAATAATTATCTGGGGTGATTTTACCATCACACCTAAAATGTCTATTCCACCACTCTCAACTGCTACTTTTCCGATATCTGCAAAGTGAACAGCCCCAACTTGCTCACATCGGGATCGGAGCGTTTGCCACCCGATAGCATAAGCTGCGCTTTTCTCTTACGAGCGAGATACTTTAGGTGTCTCTTCCAAACTTCCAAATTCTAAAAACAACGTAAGTCATTCTTTGCAATAAGAATAAATATACGAATATATATTCACCACTTCCATTTGGTCTGTGTGATAGTAGGTGTGCGAGTGCCGTTCGCTTTCTCATAGACTTCATCACAATGTCCTTGGAGAACTTGTGGCAACTTTGGGCTGTTGAATATCGCTGTGATTGCAATAAGCTGAATATACTTATTTTATATTTATTTAATTTGCTTAAACGAGAGCAATTTAATCCAATAAAATTTTTATGAACACAAGTTTTTAGGAGAGAATACCAGACTTTATAAGTTCACCACAGTATATTAGAATATAATTCTACCAATGGGCACACCACGCCCATTGATGAATGAAACCACAATTATAATAAAACGAATAGAATTCGCATTATAACATTAGTTGTGAATGTTTTTAATGTGAAGGCGGGGAAAAACACCTAAGACACCTAAGACGGAGCAAACCAGCCCACTGATGCCCCTTCTTCTTGAATGAATAATGAAGGGACAATTGCGCAAGGGGACAATTAATCCCAAGTTATCTTATTTGGCACTATTTTATTTAAAAACCAATTTAAAATGTTCTGATAGTAAACGAATATTTCTACAAACTAATCAATGTTTTAAAATATTAATCTAAAAGCATCTGCTCTAAATAATAATCAATAATAAATTCAAGTCGAATTTCAATTAAATGTCATACAAGATTGCGGCATCTTTGTTTTTCGGATCGCCAGTAACAATATCATGCAATAAGTCTGGTGGTAATACCGTTGATGCCGATTCATCCGCGAATCTGCAAAGAGGAAAATGTTCATGAATGAAAATTAAGCGACATCGTGTGCAGCTTCATTTATATGGAATAGATTACATCACAGCCATATCATCTTGACCGATTGGAGGGTAGTCAGCATCTTCGCTGATTTGATTATCCGCATATTCGGCCACTCGGGCGAACACCGACACCATCATTGCAATCGAAATAGCGACAAACAAAAGCTGAGAAGAAAGGCAATTGTTATTCGTTGAAAATTTTGGTTCAGCCATTTAAAAAATATATAAAAAGATATCACAGAAAATAAAAAAGCGCGCACCGAAGTTCACCAAAAATTTACTAATTTTTCCATTCAAGTACTAAGTTTTTGCTTACCAGTTTTAGTGAAGACATTTCCTGTTATTTTAGACAAAAAGTTATGAATATAATTGTCTTAAAAGAGTTTTCAGCTTTTATATGTTTTCAACTCAACTCATTCTAACGTTTCATAAAAAAATAATTCGATTGTTTTCTTATTTTGTGTTTACGTGTTTATTTGTCAAATTCTGATCAACAAAAAATATTTGCACAGTTGGTTGAAATTTAGAATCGAATATTAGTTGTTTTTCTCAACTTGAGGCTTGATAATTTCGCTTTTCGTTTTAAATGGGTCAAGATAATTCAATAAAAGTTTTTTATGCGTTTTTCATAAAACGATTTCATTTTGCTATTCTTTTTTCTGTTTTTTTATCCTTAATCACTTACTTTTATGGTCATATTCATAAACAATATTCATGCATTTAAACAGTGTTTTTCTTTTTCCACAATAAGTGTCATAGATTTTAATCCTTTCTGGTTTTTGCTGTAAAACCAAATTGTAATTTAAAAATTGTAAAACGAGAATACTGCCTTGAAGTCTCAAACGATGTTTTGTGCAGCGCCATAAATACGATGACTACTGCCTCAAACAACGTTTTTACCTTTGCAGTAGGCGCGACACTTCGAATAATAGCAATGATAGCATCTTACATGATTAGCTCCAAGGCAATGCGTTTAATTTTGTGAAAATTTCATGCCCAAAACCGTGAAAAACGTGAAATCTCAGTTTCTAGTTTTGGTGATAAAATTATGCTTCATCTCACTTTTCCAATATCTACAAAGGATTGAATCCAACCCCAAAAAATTCTCGAATTAGCAGTTTTATAAGCAGTTCTTTAAACCCTCTCCAAATTATGTTTTTCCTCTTAGCGAAATATTCACATATATAAACACTAAAAAAATTGTAAATTAACATCTTGTGTAATTTCATCATCCTTATAAAATTTGTAAAGTCTATCAATAGTAAGAAATCTGCGGGCTCTGCCAACATCTTCAATTTTTTAATTAAAATCTTCCGTCCAAAATTAACGAGTATTTAGCTATATTTTTTAACAATTGCTTGAATAACGGCTGCAAATATCTGGCAACATTGAATTCGGTTTCAAGAAAGGCAACTCAACAGTACATGTCCTACATAAATTCCTCAATGATGTAATTTGTAATCTCTTTAATCCGTGATGTAATTTGTAATCTTCGGGAGTGAAAATGTTCTGTTGAAGTATTCTAGATATTGAAAAAGCGTTTGAAAAAATCTCATATTTCACATCCGTAATCCCTTTAAATTATTTCAATTAGGCTTCAGACCATCTCTTGTTAAACTCTTTGGAGATTTCTTCTTTCTTTTTTTTTTTTTTTGAAATTGATGGTTTTCGAATGGAATATAGAGAAGTTAACTGTGGTGTTCCCAAGATTCCGTACTTGCCTCGCATTTAGTCACTCTCTTTTCAGTCGAATGCTATTTTATATGCTGATGATTCCTTGTTATTTGCTCACGACGAGCTCTTTCTGAAATTCGATTTCAATATAGCGGAGCTGAAATTCTATTTGTAGACAGCTTTGAGTATTTCGGTGTTCATTTAATGAATCCAATATATTCAATATATTTCATTTAATCCAATAGTCATGTACGCTTGATTTCAAATAAAATTACTAGAATTAACTGCTGCTTTCAATGATTGTTTTGTAATCCTAACTTTCCGATTAAGACGAAGCTGTTGATTTATGAAATCTGTTTGCGCCCGGTTTTGGTTTTATTTTGCGATTTGTTTCTGTGCATACTTTTAGGCTCCACGGAAAATATCATATAACGAAGCAGCCCATGCGGAAATTTCCACTCGCATTCGTTAACGAAAAGCATATAAATTCGGTCCCGATAAATCGATAACATAATTTTCTTTTTGTGCTTATAGTTAAAAAGTATCAGGAAATTAATAATATGAGCTGTCTTTTCATTAATAATCATTAATAATAATAATCATTTGAGAACGGATAAACGGAACGGATAAATGAAAGGATTCAGTTGATTTTTTTCAAAATGTTCGCGAATAATCCACATCAAATTCATGGATTAAAAAATGGTAAAAAATTGATATATTCGAAAAAAAATTATATTATTTTTTTACTCAAGCCTTCCTTGAGCTCAGTAACTTAATTCACAATCCAAGGGATGACAAGAAGCTATTTTTTTATTATTCTTTAGTCTGCGTATAAATAAAATATCAATCGACAATGCTGAAAATAATTTTGGTCTTCAAAGATAAATATCTCTCAGGATAAAAACTTATTATCTTTGATTGGGCAAACTGGAAAGCACAATCTTCCGTTTAACAACACTATTCTGGCGTGTTGTGACGCATGTCACTTATGACAAATGTCTAAAGCTTTATGTCACTCAAATCATCGGTATTCTGGTTAAACCATGAAAACCAGAAAGCCCTCTATATTCACCACAGCTAGTGCTTATACAAAACAAGTCCTAAATTGTTTGCGGTATCAGCTACTTCCAATTTAAATTACCTAAGTGAGTAATTCAGAAGTGAAGGATTCAAGACACGAGCGAGTGTAATTTGCTTACGCTTCTTCAAATTTAATATCATGCAGCTAGAGTTACATCGTGTAGAAATTCACCCTCACCTCAAAGGGAGTTTTTAGGGCCAAAATATAAAAAAGAGTCGAAAACAATTTATTTTGTCAGGTGACCAAAGTAAACTTTTTGCCTTTTTTTATTTTTCGCTAAATAGTATTTAATAATGTATATTAATAATTGGAAAATAATAATTCGTAGTTTTTTATTTATTTCCAAAATATTTTTCAAATATTGTATCTTAGTAATGAATCATAAATGTAGATACGATTACATCATAAAAAAATTCAAAAAAAAACAACTACAGTTTTTGTGTATTTGACAATTGTTTTCAATTTGGCCAATTGTTCAAACATTCTCTGTTAGTTTTTTTAAACCAAATTCATATAAATGTCGCCTTGGGTGCTAAAATTATTGTAGTTTCAGTTTTGAGTTCAAACTAAAGAAGTATCAAAATGTCTCTGCTAAAATTGGTAAGATAATTAGAATTAAAAAATTTCTAAAAAATTAAGAAAATATTCTTCGAAATTGTTTCTCTACATATAGTACAATTTTGTTATATCCTTATCAATCCTTAACCTAGAAGGTTCATTCATAAATAATAATTTTTTTTGCAGCTTTTTTTCGTTGGCGTTTCAGTCGCGATGATGGTTTCAGTTCGCGCTGTCACGGAATATGACGATGATTCAACCCTATCGCCAATGGAAAATGATCAGGTTATGAATGACGAAGACGTTCATGAGGATAATGAAGAAAATGCCATCTTGTAAGTCGTTGTTCGGTAAAATCTTTCTGAACACTTTTTTGATTCATCTAAATTTTTATTTCTTTTAATCAGATTCGATGAACCAGCCTCGACTTTCCCACCACCGGATTTGTTACACGACATCGTGTACGACGAGGACATTAATGAAGACTCTGAAAAGGAAGCAATCATGTAAGTTTTGAATCATTTGAATATATTTTTAAACAGGAGTGATTTTCATGAAACTTCCTTTCTGCAGATTCGACGAACCAGCGTCGACTTTCCCACCGGTGGACACGTCAGATGACATCGAGTATGATGAGGACATTAATGAAGACTCTGAAAAGGAAGCAATCATGTAAGTTTTGAATTAATGGAATGCCTTTTAGACGGGACTAATTTTCGTGAAACTTCTCGTTTGCAGATTCGATGAACCAGCGACGACCCTCCCAAGCGACGACTTGTCTGATGACGTCGAGTATGATGAATTTGAATTCGATGAACCAATTGCGAAACCTGCGTCTTCAGCGGATCCTTATAGACAATTACTTGATATATACCAGAGAGTTTTTGGATTTAAAATAAATCCTGATGTCGCACCCAAAGACCAAAAGGACAATAAGGCCTGATTTGGTTACGAGTGATTAGTAATTAAACGCTCAGTTTCCTATTATAAAATGTAAATTAATTTATGTTAAATAAATAACAAATTAAATAAATTTGCTAATCCACAAGAAACTTAATATTATTTGCGTATGAATAGCAGGGTAGTCCCAATATTAATCAATCGGTACAGATGGATAGTGGTTGACACTAAAATATAGATATTGTGGTAGACAGTAAGAATCCTAGAAAGCTCAAGTTTAATGACGCTAATTATTTGGTAAATACTCCCAGTGATTTTGTGAGCATGGCATAAATTGATCATTTTTAAGTGATTGAAACACTTGAATTAAAAAGGACTTAGTGCAGCCAATAATAACTAATTGACTGAGGCGCCTCCTTTTGTGAGCGTGCACACATATGCTTTACCGAGCACGAGCAATGGCGAGTATACTAAATCAAAGAAAAAGGTTAAAAAGTAGACGAAAATTTGAGTTCGTTTTATAAAATTGACACTCTCCAACATATACTCGTCATAACACAATTTCTGCCTCTTCGCTATAGCGAGTATGATCACCGCTGACTGATTAAAAGCGAGAATTATCAACTTCCCTTGGGAAGCTTTTGGTGTGTTTTTTTAGTCGATAGAGAAATAACGAACATTTTCTGCGGAACGTGACCAATATATCGTGACCAATAATAATATAATTGAACATAATTGTACTTATAATCATCATCATCATCTTATTATCCTTCCATAGCCGATACACGGTTATTTTTAAAATTAAATATTGCTGTTAAATTCCAATAAACACGACCCAGAACCGAAAAATTTCTCAAAATAACAAACGATTTCTGTTAATTATGTTATAAAATTTAAAAAATTAAATCTAAAAAAAATTTAAAAAAGTTCGTCTGCCATTTTTCTGAAAAATACATTGAATTGGTTTAAGTTTTCTTCAGTTAGCAAAATTTTCCCCATCAGTTTAAAAAAATACTTTAAACCGCGAGTATCCTAATGAGGTTCGTGAATAAATTGAAAATTATCGAAGATATTTTTCGCCGCGCAGCTTTTAGTATCACTTCAAAAAAAAACTGCGAAATCATGTCTAGGCAACAATTCCCAAAAGTCATTGCATCGACACAAAAGTGAGCGTGTTATTAAAAAATGGTAAACATTTCAAAAAGTGCTTCATCGGTTCTTAACGGAATATTTGGACATGAGGCGGCTGCACGTGGGGTGGATCCCGCATTTGCCTACGTCACGTTACAAAAAGAAAAAAATTGTTTTAGTTTGGCGTATTATAATTTGCTTCAGTCGAGTTTTGTCGTTTTTCGCCTCAACAAACTCGAGTTTTTTGCGCCAAATCATGGTCATGGATAAAACATGGATTCATGCGAATGAATGAATCAAAATAAAGTGCTGAAGGGCAGTAAGCCAGATCCAAAGAAAGGAGAGATTGCTCCGTCTGTGGACGTACTACTTTATCTTTCAGTTTTTCCTTTGTGTTTGGACGATAACGTCTAATTTTGCAAAAAAACGGAGCAATACTCCATCAGGTAAATCGCCTGTTCCAAATAAACATTTATTTTTCGAAACGAGGAGGATTCGTAAAGTTCACCAAATTCTTGATTGTCAAATCGTTTAGAAAAATTTTAGTTGCCCACGGGGTTTAAAGAGAATTTTTTGAAAAATAAACATTTAAGAACATTAGCTTCGGCCTGACGGAAATTTATGGATTCCATCCCCGTAATATAAATTTATAAATTGATCATAATAATAAGTGGGCGGCTCACGCCCCTTTTAATATTACATTTCCCGTTTTCTTGTTTAATTTGCGCCCACAAAACCATCTTCAACAATAATTTTCTCAAAAACACAAATAGTATAATATAAAAGTGGGCGTGACACACCCGTTTTTGATGGACTTATAATGTGCAACACTAGCATTTGGGTCATACAATTTTACCTTCTAAATTTTTATGGAATATTAAAAACTGGTCTTCGCAATTTTCACAACGCCCTCATTTTCACCACCCCTACTTGGTATACGATCTACATAGAATACTCGTGTCAATTGTCGTAACGCAATAACTCAATTGAATCTCATGTGGTCGGACACACACACAGACAAACAAACCGTCGAACAAACATGACCAAATCGACTCACGAGAGCATTCTGAGCAAGAATATATATACTTCTCTATACATGTCATGACTTCATTGTTGGATTACTAACAGAAGAGTATAAAAATTATAGTAATAATATTAATAATAGTTACGACTAACACACACACAGAGTTAAATAAGGAATGAGTCATAATTAAAAGAAAATTAAAATAATTATAAAATATAATTAACAAATTAATTTTTATTAATATTTAAGGAATGAATCATAAATATCGATACGATCACAAGAATTTAGGGTTTTATTTACTTGACCATTTTTTAAGTTGTAGCCAATTGTTCAAATATTCTGTATTAGTTTTTGTTTAGAACAAAATCATATAAAACTCCGCACCGTGTGTTACAATTAGTACAGTCTAATTAATACAGTCTACAGAAGTATTAAAATGTCTCCACTAAAATTGGTGAGATAATTTAATTTAGTAAATTCCTAAGACAACTAAAAATTATTTTTTCAATATGTTGTACAATTTTGTGATGTTAATTCACGCTTCTTAACAATCCAATTTACTCCACGAATGATTATTCATTCTTTTGCAGTTCTTTTTCGTTGGCGTTTCAGTCGCGATGATGGTTTCAGTTCGCGCTGTCACCGAATATGACGATGATTCAACCCTATCGCCGATGGAAAATGATCAGGTTATGAATGACGAGGACGTTCGTGAGGATAATGAAGAAAATGCCATCTTGTAAGTCGTTGTTCAGTAAAATCTTTCTGAACACTTTTTTGATTCATCTAAATTTTTATTTCTTTTAATCAGATTCGATGAACCAGCCTCGACTTTCCCACCACCGGATTTGTTACACGACATCGCGTACGACGAGGACATTAATGAAGACTCTGAAAAGGAAGCAATCATGTAAGTTATGAATCAATTGAATATATTTGTAAACGGGAGTGATTTTCATAAAACTTCCTTTCTGCAGATTCGACGAACCAATTACGGCGCCTGCACACTCAACAGAATTTCTGAAGAAATTGAAAGAAATAGTCGAGACATTCCGTGAAGTCAAAACTAGTTTTGAAAAACTGTCGAAAGACCAAAAGGTCGGTAATGCCTAATTTTCTATAAAGAGATGGCAATTGCTATAAAGAAGATATTCATATAAACAGAAAAACCTTGGGAACGAATTAGTCGTTTTTATTTCTATCATAAAATTGTAAATAAATAATAACGTTAAACGTTAAATAATTGAAAATTTGAATATTTTTGGCGTCGCAAAATAAAAAACTTTTTGTTTTAAAATCATCCAGCAATGTTTCCAGTAATCATCGAGGGTAGTCCCAATATTAATCGACCTGACAGATAGGTAGTGGTAGAGTATTCAAAAAGTGCTGTACGCGGCACAGTGTATTTGCATCACAAGTATAGTCTTGTTGAATACTTGCCCACTTTTCACGTGGTATATGAACTAATTGTTTCATTTGACAAACGAAATGAGGGGGAGGGGGTGGGTGAGGATGAGGATAGGTTAGACCGCACTTAGGAAAAAGGAAAGTAGTTGTCTGGGATTCTAGTAGACTTCGTTTATTACTGAGCGTTGATTTCTTTCTCATACTTTGAGTTGCTCATACTCATTTTTTATGTTGCGAAATAACAATAATTACTAAGAGATAAAAAATATCGATTGACTAATTTCTTTGAAACCGTGTTGACGCACGTCAGCCATCGCAACATATGCCGTGTGAACATAGAAGTATTGTCACGGGAAAGTATAGCATCGATGGTCCGTTTACCATATTTTCTTTTTTCGTTGTTTCTCGCATATTACGGTTTCACCTTGCTATAAATTTGCTTAGTAACATTGCTTTACTCCGCATGGATTCGCAACCATACCGTTGCACCCGTATTACCTCCTCAGCAACAACTCGGTAGAAATTTCTTCGTTACAAAGCTCTACTAAAACTCTTAGTAATACTCGACCTTACTCGACTCGACATTTTCCTTTCAGTGACATCGTCGATTCGTTCCATTTCAACTGTCATTAAAAAGCGATAATTCGCAAACTAATGAATAATTTATATGAAATTTATATTTATACCTAAAGATATATTTTCCAACATACAGACTTTATGTCTAATCAAGTAATAAGAAAAATATTTTATTTTATTAGTAATACACCCCGGTACTGAGAATACATTGAACGCGCATATATTATATATAAACAATTTTTTATTCAAATATTCATGATACAGAAATTAATGGATGAACTAAAAAATCGATGTTAAGACACACAATTTTAACACTGCAAAAAAGTATTAATGTTCTGTAGTTTTGAACAATATATATGCATATCCGAAATGTTTATCCTGCAGCAGATTTATAAAAATTTATACTAGGCTACTTAGGTTTAGGTTCAGATTTCGGCGTTGTAACAGCTCTGGTGGGGAAAATAGAATTTTAAAGTTTAGATGAATTTATTTCGTTAATCGATTGGCTGTAAAATAAAACAAATCACGCATTGATGAATGGAATAAATACTGGAAGTATTAGCGCAACCAAAACACCAACGATAGAAAGCTGGAATAATCCAAATAAATTTATTAGTCAGGAATAAATAATGTTGCAAAAGGAAAATATTTCACTTTTCTTTATGAGCGATAATTTAAACGTGATTAAATTAATAAATAAAACTAACTACTCATTAAAAAAAACGAGAACGTATTTCAAAACATCCAACGTTTTTTCTTTGTACCAAGCTTCAAGGAAAACATTGGAAGGATATTTTCGTCATTTTCCTTTTCGTCTTATTAACCAATTTCTTTTATTTTGCGTGAGGCCCACATATTTTTTTTGCACTTACCGATTTTATTAGGATCAATTTTAGTTCTTATTTGTTAATTTATTTTTTGAATTAAACTTTCAACTACTTTACCGATCGGTACAATCCGATCTTTAATTTACTTTAGAACAGATTGCATCGAATAAAATACTCCATTTCATAGCTGCGCAATTTTTTATGGTAAATAAGAACTCTACTAACATCACTCTAATAACATTGCTCTCTCTAATATTAATAATACTATTATCCTATGATTATTACTTAATATAACCTACGTAAAATTACAAATAGAAAAAAGTGTTTTTTTTAATTTTTTAATGAATTTATTGCCCATAATAGACTTTAACCATAATTTACCTGAACTACTTCGACAATTTTGTTTGCTCGAATTATTTCAAACCATTCTTAATTTTTCTTGTAATTATTTAACTAACTTAAAAAAATTTTTAATACAATTTTTCGTGATTTATTTTTATTCATTATTTTTTTCTAATCCTTATAATTCTTTTATTCGATTTATCTCAATTAATTTCTAGAAGTTTTCTATAATCCTTTCACCTTAACTATTTCAAACCATTCATAATATTCCTCCTAATTCTTTTACTCGATCTAATTCTATTCATTTCTAATGTTTGGAATTCATGTTTCAAGTTTCTTACCATTTTTATCGGCGACATTTTCATTTATTTTTACTTTTAACTCAAATCAGAGACTACGATAATTACGAATTTTTGGCCATCTTTTATATAAATTTATTCGTATTATTCCAAGAGAAAACTCGATTCGATTTGGTTTTTTATTATAATCGTTTTTTAGGGGAAAGGCCTAAACATTTATTTGTACAATTGCTAAATAAATTATAAAATAAAGTTTTAAAGAAAAAACTAAACTAAACTAAATAATTGAATCGAGAAATTACAGGAATTTTTAAACAAACGGAAATTTGACAAAAGGACCATTTGTTGTCAAATCAAAGATACCTATTGGTATTTAAAGTTATTTATCTATATAATACCAAATATATAATTTATTTAATAGTTCTCGTTCCCAAGCGTAAATTTGGGGGCAACGTATTTTTTAATCTAGAAAAAAACCTTCTATACAACTTTAAAGCAAATTTCTATAAAAGAACTATTTGCACAATTGCAAAAGGACACGAAAATGCGTGCTTTTTTATGAAAGAAGTTAAATAGTTTTTTTATGGAAAACCCATAAAAATGTTAGTTTTAATTGTTCAAATTTTTTTGCTTTTTATAAAATATCACGCAATTGCGGCGATTATTGATTCGAGGTAAGAAATACAGATACTAAAATTACAAATATTATAAAAATATATTTAAATATATTAAAATTTTTTAAAAAAATTATAGGGTTGGATAAATTATCCACCATTTAAAAATGGTATAAAAAACCCACATGCATAAAATCGAACACCTCAAAATCTATCCACAATAAATTCGATTTTCAAAATCTAAATATCTTTCTTCTTTTAATCAGAAATCCCCGGTTCGGTCACGTAAGGGGGCTTCGCATACACGACATTCCTGTAAGGAGTCAGTGAGACTATACAAGAATTAATAGTATCACTTTACAATACAAGAATTGTAAGACTCAATAGCTTGCTAAAAAGCTCTTTTTGGTAACAATTATATCTCAAATATTGAAGGAGGTGCATATCCTAAAAATGCAAAATTTGCTAATTTGGATTTTAATCAAGTGATTTTGATCAACATTTACAACAATTTGCAATTTCATTTTCAGAATTTTTTTTAAAAAATCGATTAATGGTCGACTCACTTTTACACTTTTGTGAAAATCACTATCAATGACCAAAAAAATATTTTAAGTTGGGAAAGTGAAATCACGTTGGCCCTTGCGTATCCTGGTGGATTAACAAAATGTTGATTACTGGCAGTGACACGACACTCAATAAAAGTAAAAAACTATTTCTTAAAGTTCTCCAAAGGGTTGTACTTTCCAAAAATTAAGAAGCAAAAATTGGAAATATAAATTCTTTAATTTTTTAGTATTGAAGAAAGTTTCGATCAACTCCCGACCGAGTCAAGTTTTCTTCCTTAAATATTAAATGACTTGAAGGATGATTCACACAAAATAAAACACTTCATTTTTAAAAATCTTTAATTAATACACGCAATTAAATTAAATGCATTCAATAGTATGAACAAAATTTATTGAAATTATCATTTAATTAGATATTATTCAAACTTTGAAAATACAATCGTATTAAGCAATAGAAGACCAAATTTAATCGAACGTCTACTACTGGATTTAGTTTAAGGCTGGTACTAATTTTAATATCGGTTTTTTATATGAGCTGTCTTGTGAATCTGTCAGATTTTATTCGTTGCCACTTATCTCGACGTTGTTACCCCGGCTAGCTCAAACAGGATATTGTTCCTCAACCTAACATGCCGAAAAACTAGATAAATTACAAGCAAAAAAAATTCAGATGAAAATTTTAAAAACTCTTTTTATCGTACTCATTTCGGGTACTTGATCGGAAGCTCAGCGTCTTCTAATCTTGCGTAATCTCTGTTTTGAACACAAAAAATTTTCTAGATGTTTTTATTAACAATTTACAATTTTAATTTTCCTTTTCCCGTAAAACAACCTTTTTTATCATTTGTTTTTGTTTCTAAACCTATCGATCAAACTTTTTTCTAAACGATTTTATGAAAGTTACCTGCTTGTCAGACCTCTCATAGGTCTGAGTTTATCACAATCAAACATAATTATTTACCCCACGTTTCGGAGGAATAACCAATATGTTAATCGCAATAGATAGCTTTTTTACAGATTAAGGCAAAGTTATAAAAAGCAAAGTTATAAATAGAATCGTAGAATTACGACCATCACAAGTTTCATCTAAAACATGAATTTTTTTTGCTATATTTATTTCGATAAATTCTTTATCATTCTTGTTAGATTTATTTCGAAGAGAAGACTGTTTAATAAAGTAAAATAAAGTTTCTTCTTTTTCATCGTTTGAATGAATTTATTTCGTCATTTCGTCATTGCAAAAGGACATTTCACATTTCTTTGTGAGCGATAATTTAAACGTGATTAAATTCCAAATAAAACTAACTACTCCTTAAAAAGCGAGAACGTATTTCAAAACATGCAGCATTTTTTAGTACCGAGTTTTAAAGAAAACGTTGAAAGGATATTTTCGTGTTTCCCCTCCATCACTTTCCTTTCCTTCTTATTACCAATTTATTTTATTTCCGGTTAGACAGATATTTGTGCGCTTACCGATTTTATTGGGAACAATTTTGATTTTTGTTTTTTTAATTTATTTTTTGAATTAAATTACATTTTTTGTATTAGATTACATCAAATAAAATACTCCATTTTATATAATGCCTTAATGCCGTTTCCGAAAACTAATTAAATATAGAATTTCGTGACTGTCCTGTGGAACAAATTTTCTCAAGAAATCTTTTTCGTTTTAGCATATTTTCAATATAATTTTACATTTGTACTAATTTTCGTATAATTCTATTACTTTCTCTGATAGTAACCATATTAATACTCTATTATTAGTACTTAAATATAATCCCTGCAAACTTATAAATCGGAAAAATTTTCTAATCCTTATTTTTTTCTAATCCTTATAATTCTTTTATTCGACTTTATTTCAAATAATTCTTGAGGTCTTATATCGATAAACCACCTATGCTTCAAAACCTGCGAGCCAGAAAGTTTTTTCAGTAAAATGCAAATAAAATGTTATTGAATTTAATTAATTTGCAGAAATTATTTAATATTTAATAATATGTGAATTACTTAATAAATTTATATGCAAGATTTTTAATAGAAATAGAAACGTTTAATCCAATATCACATTTTATATAATAAATATATTCTGGCAATATAATTCTTCTACATTAAAGAAAATTACTCAAATCAAGCATTATTAGGTTCTTGTTCTTGTTTTTGTTCTTGTTGCTTGGAAAGAGTTTTGTGAAGGCTATTTGCTTCATTTATAGTATCTTTAAAATCTTTTTGAAAATTTTTCGAAATTCCGAAATCCGATCCGTAGCCGTAGCTGGTTCATCAAATCTGCCGAAGGGAAGTTTCATTAAAATCCGTCGCGTTTAAAAAGAGTTGCCAATAATCTAAGACTTACATAATTGCATCTTTTCCATAATCTTCATTAACGTCCTGATCATACATAACGTCGTGTAACAAGTCCGGTGGTGGGATGGTCGATGCTGGCTCATCGAATCTGATAAAAAAGTATAACATATTATGATTTCCGACCAGTCTAAAAACGTTTTTACTATGGGGAAACTTACATTATTGCGTTTTTCTCGTTATCCTCATTTACGTCTTGATCATGCACAATGGCGTATAACCAGTCCGGTGGTGGGATAGTCGATTCTCTCAAGGGCAGGTCTGAATCATAATCATAGTAATCTTCGCCATAATCGATGAAACCGCGCACTGAGACCATCATCATGACTGAAATACCAACGAAGAGAAGCTGCAAAGGGACGAATTATTATTCATGGAGAAAACGATGCTTTCAGTCAAAAATATATTGTAAAATATATTGTAGTGAAATGCTGATATCCTTTATTTTTTTCCTTTTTTAATTTGAATTTTTAAATTGTAAATTTCATTTTTTTTAATTTTTTAATTTTTCGTTTTTTTCCTAATGTCTGGAATTAAAGTTTCTTACCAATTTTAGAGGACACATCTTTATTTATTTTAACTTTTAACTCACATCAAAGACTACGATAATTACGAAACTTCGGCTAACTTTTATATAATTTTATTCGTATTATTCTAAAATATAACTCGATTCAATTTAGTATTTTGTTCTAATCTGTTTTTGGCGGGAAAAGCCTTAAGGCATTTTTGTATAATTGCTATTGTATAATTTTTGTATAATTTGTATAATTTCTTTCATAATTGCTAAACAAATTATGAAAGAAACCTTTAAACAAAAAATAGTAAACCAAAGAATTTAAAAGTGGAATTAGAAGAATTTTTAAACAAATAGAAATTTGACAAATGGAACATTTATTGTCAAGTTAAAGACATCCACTGGTACCCAACGATATCTATCTACATAATATCAAATGTACATACATATATAATTTATTTTATATTTCTCGTTGCCAGGCGTAAATTTGGAGGCAACATATTATTTAATCTAGAAATAAAGAAAAAAATTTCTATACAATTCAAACAATTCTAAAACACTATTTGCACAATTGGCCAGACATGAAATTGCGTGCTTTTTACGATAAGATGATAAATAGTTTTTATGGAAAACCCATAAAAATGTTAGCTTTAATTGTTAAATTTTTATGCTTTTTATAAAATATCACGCATATTATTGCCGCGATTATTGATTCGAGGTAAGAAATACAGATACTAAAATTACAAATATTATAAAAATATATTTAAATATATTAAAATTTGAAAAAAATTATTGGGTTGGGAAAATGATTCATCATTTAAAAGTGGTATAAAAAACCCACGTCCATAAAATCGAACACTGCCAAATTGATCTAGAATAAATTAAATTTTCGAAATCATACCTTTCATTAAAAGGAAAGAAATACCTAACTTCCTTTAATCAGAAATCCTCCGTTCGGTCACGTAAGGGGTTTTCGCATACACGGCATTCCTGTAAGGAGTCAATGAGACTGTGCAAGAATCAACAATATCACTTTACAATACAGAAACTGTAAGACTTAATAGCTGGCCAAAAAGCTCTCTTTTTGGTAACAACTATATCACAAATACTGAAGGAGCTGAATATACCAAAAATGCCAAATTTAGGATTTGATCAACTGATTTTGATCAATATCAATTTTCAATTTTTTCATTTTCAGAATTTAATTTTAAAAACTAAAGATCGAATAAAGATAGATTAAAGCCTTGCCCGTCTACGATTCTGTGAAAATTACTATCGGAGGAGACTAAAAAGGATTCTTGAAATTCTCAAAGTGAAATCACATTGCGTGTTGCGTCTTTTAATGGATTGACAAAAAGTCGATTATTGACAGTGATACGACATTCAATAAAGGCGAAAAACTATTTCCCAAAATTCTCTAAAAGGCTGTATTTTCCAAAAACTGAGAAATAAAAATCAAAACATTTTTAAAATTTCATTTTAATTCGACAGCTCGTTATTATTTAGTATTGGAGAATACTTGGATCAACATCCGACCTAGTCACATTTTCTTCCTTAAATATCAAACGACTTAAAGGACGATTCACACAAAATAAAACACTTCTTTTTCAAAAACCTTTAATTAATACACACAATTAAATTAAATGCATTCAATAGTATGAACAAAATTTATTGAAATTATCATTTAATTAGATATTATTCAAACTTTGATATTAATTAAACGTATTAAACAATAGACGACAAAATTTAATCGAACGTCTACTGCTGGATTTAATTTAGGGCTGGTACTAATTTTAATATCGATTTTTTATATGAGCTTAGGCTTAAACAAACGAGTTCCTTAATGTAAATTTCTTCTGTAAAATCGTAGCAAATTAATTTGAGAAATTTCATTCGAAGAAAATTTCTTTCAATTTATTACTACGATGATAATTATAATCTCCTTGTGCCTCCCAGGCATAATGAACGTATCTTATAACAAAATCATTATTATGTTAGTAAATTCAACTTCGCTTATTGTAATTATCATCCTACTATTCATAAGAGTGAAATAGTAGTTAATGCTCACATCGATACACAGAATATTATCCTTTAAATGAAAAGGGGCCTTTCAGAAAATTGTTTAATAAAGTTTCTTCCTGACACAAATAAAGTTTCGCATTCGATGAGCATAAATATAAAACAGAAGCGAATAAATGAATAAACAGATAATTTATCAATAAATTAGTATGTAATACGTATATACTATTGCATTATATTAATAATATATATATGAGTATATACTACTGAGTTATAGGAATTTATGTACAATTATTGGAAATCTTCGCCCATGTAGCCACATTTCGAGGGTAAACTTCGGCTTAGTGATGCCATATCGTTAGCAATCACTTTACACATGGCCATCTTAATGCCGGCGAAGAAGTCCGTTAGGTAGCATCATGTGGGGCGCGGTGGCGCGTTGGATTTCCGTTGCGCTGGTGGTGGTGGCGGTGGTGCGCTGCGCATACGCGGCATTGGTTTAGGTTCAGCAGGACGTCCTATTGCTGTTTTTATTTGCAACGTGTTTGACAATAAATTTAAATCACTTTTTCTACTGGATGTAACCGTATGAGGTGAGGCGGTTTCGTTGGACGAGGCATAAAATTCTGCTAATTGATTTTCAGTTTCTTTATCTCGCTTTGGCGCTGGAAGAGGTTTCATTAATTTTAGCGTTGTTTCTATTGTTGCTGTGGTTGTTGTTGTCGTTGTCGTTGTTGTATTTGTTGTTCGGGCCACCGAGGTGTTTCCATCGGTTAAAATTGTTCTTTGCCTCAATCTGGGTTGAGTTGTAATTATCTGTTTTGACGTCATCAGTTTCTCATTATTCGAAGGTACTTTCGTGTTTTTAGTTATATCGAAATGGTTCCCATTCACTTCGTCTTCGTCTGAAGTTAATGAGTTCGAATCGCAAGGCGACGCTGATGAGGTGTGAATTTTGTCGATGACTGGCTCCATTTTTGGTATGGTTAATTCTTCTCCCGCTACAGCATCTTCCTCGTCGTCTTCTTCAGCTGGCTGATCTTGCATCATGGTGCGAAATTCTTGAATGGAATCATTAAGTGCCCAAAGCTGAGAAAGCAAGGAGAGATCCAATTGACGTAAACCGTACTGAAATTAAAAGAAGAGAAGTAATGTTATTTAGAAGGCTGTTTCAAAGGTTATTTAAAAGACTATTAAATCTTTATATCGTTTCTATTACCAATAAATTAATTAATTGACATCACTGAAAATGGAATGAGCTTAAAGCAGGAGTATCAATACATACCGGCTTCTATGAGTCGGAATTTTGTGATATATATCTCAATAATAATGACAATGAAGAGGATAAAATCACACTGTTTTGGTTGGTGATCCAACTAAGAAATTACATACAATTTATTTTGTCTATGCTTTAATTAGTTCGTAATAAGCCTCAGTGAAGTGAAGCCTCAGTGAACTTACTTATACATAATTACTACTTATACATAACGTTTTTGTCGCATAGAAAAGCCGGATGATGATATCTCCAAAACTTTCCGAGATACAGCCTAACAAAATGAAAAACCTTTGTTTTTAGCGTAATAATTAAAAGAAACAGATACGAGCCACTTGAACTTTATGTAAACTTCATTAATCAATCATTAATCATTCATTAAACAACCATGCATCATTTACTGCAAAAATTAGTTTACTGCAAAAATAATAAAAACCTAAACAATGAAATGCATTAAAACAATGCACATTTTCAAATGAATAGGAAACATATAATACATAAAATATTTTTTATAATATATAAAACTGATTTTCAAAAAAGTCATTAGTCTCTGACCGCGATGGAATGCGCATTTGAACGGTTTCCTTTCAAACAACTATCACCGCTGATGATTTTATATTTAATCTTTATATATTTTTTTCTATCTTATTATAATTTTTTTGAATAAAAAAATCATTTATGTCGTAAAGCATCATCAGCAACAACCGTCTCGATTGTCTTTATTTATTTATGATAAAAACCATGAACAATTGATATGAAATAAAATAATGTTAAACTCCATTCACTCCACGTTTACCACGTGCTCATATCGTATTACCAAAAAGAAAAACTACAACACGATCATACGGGTTCAACAATCGGAGACTGATGCTAAAACAAACAAGAGTGGTATCTAATACCGCACACAAACTGAATTATAAAAGGCATGTAATAACGTTGACCGCAAATAGTTCACTGATTTTCCTACGTAAAATAGACTTTCCAATTCGGTTTTGTGATAACTTCTGAATGACATCCATTAGGATTTCCTCCGCTGTTTACATTTTAGTCTTCCTCCCACTTAAGATTGCTTAACAGTTTACGATACAGAATGCAGATTAAAAGGGAGAGGCTGCCTAAACCCAAGCCATTAAAATTTTAAACAAACAAAACTGCCTTTTTATGATCGGTCTATTTTCATAATCGTCCAACAGCCCAAACCTTCAGAGACAAGTCTTAGTAATTTTTATTTGCATTTTCAAAAAAAATATCTTGTCCACTCGTAGATTATGTCAGCGCTTGTTCTTATGCGGCAGGTAATGAATTTGACATAAGCACTGTTTAATTAAGGACTGAATAAATAAGAGTACATTCTTTCTTTTTTAAGACAATATCTGAACAGCCTTCCAATGATTCATTAAATCCAACAATAATAAAAACCTCTAATAACACTCGCGGCGGCTGTAAATGGGTTTTCGATAGTAATTATTATCAAAAAAAATTATTCAATTGAAATGAAAAACGTAAATCAAGCTGATTTCTGAGACCGACCGAAAATCGCTCTTTCCTTCTGTATCTTTCTCTTTCTCTCTATTTTACTCTCTCTCTCTCTTTCTATCTCTTTCTCTATTCCACTCTGTCAATCTAATTAAATATGGCACATATTAAACTAAAGCGACTTGGCAAATTTTTCTTTATAACTTTTTATTGATTTTGACAATTTGAGCATACGGGAAGATTGACAGGACTTCGCAGCCGTTGCTAAACGAAAGCTCCAATCCGGGTTTTAACTAATATTACAGTTATATTAACTGTACTCTCTCTCACTCTCTCTCTCTCTCTCTCTCTCCCTCTCCATCTCTATCTATGCTTGCTTGAATTCAACTTTTTAATATCCTTCTAAGCAACTTAATGCTGTTTACGATTAATAAATGGTCTGAATAAAGCAGCAAAATATGCGTTTCACTGCTAATCTATTGCATTTTCTTAGTCTCTGATGACCAACAAGGTGAAATGTTGAAAAAAATTTTAATAAATTTTTAATAAAATGTTTAAAAAAACACCGATTGATATAAATTAATTCACCATTTTAACCGGAAGAGGTTACTGGAGATCATTTGTAGACGATAATTTTCTTCACATGAATTGCAAATTAAATTATTTACTTCTATTACATAAATATGATATATTAATATTATGTAATCTCTAAGAATGTATTATCATATTAATTGTTTTCAAACAACTCTATTTGATCCAAATGAAAATTATTTTAGAACGAGTCAAAGATTGTATTGGGTTTATTTGATAACTTTATTTAAATGGTTTATGTTTCACTTTACCAATCGAAACAATTATGCAAACGTTCATATCGTTCTTGCCAACTTAGCCAATCCTCCAAATGTACGCCGCGTCGCTAACGATGGTTTTTCTGTCAAACTCTTGGAGTTATCTTCATCCCAAATGAAATAAGAATGCAGTACTTAAAAGGCAAATGACTCTTAAAATACCAATAACGGACGGTTATGAATCCATTGGATATTGTCTGGCTTCTCAATACTAGTATGCAAAGATTTAAACACTACACACATACACAGTCACACGCATTTTTTGTTTTACTCTTCTATGGGTTTGATTCCACCAGACGTGATCTAGTTTTTAGTTTTATGGAAATTGAAAATTCCAAAGTGTTTCCAAAGTGTTGATATTTCCCGAAGGAGATCACGGAAGTGAACACGTGCTATTAAAAGAATTATATCAACTCTTCATAACTAAGACCGGCAGCTGTGGAAGCAGTTTACAGTTTTCATTTTTTCGGATTTTTTTGAAAAAAGCGTTTATAATTATCTAAATTTAGAGGAGCACTATTCCCAAATACCACATAACAGTTTTTATTTTAATGTGAACGTACTCTTGTTAATTTTCTAAAAATATGGAAAATCATCACGACATATTTATTACAGAGATGTTTATAAAAGTGATTGAACATTATTAGAAATTACCATTGGAATTCGGAAATTGTGATCGAAACTGCAAAACTGGAAAGAAATGTTCTTCAATTAGTAATAATAGACAGGGTCAATCAGGCTACTAGACAGGCAACTAATGAATGCTGCTCCTATGTCAAAGAAACCATGTAATGTTCGATGTACCGAAAATATTTCAACCGTAAGAGCTCCAGCCGCTTGAGTTCAGATAATGCGGGACAAATTAGTCGATGCCAAGGGATTTAATTCACTATGAGCTGTTTTGGATTAAGCTGGCATCCTTGTAAAGCAATATTAATTGAATTCTTTTCAGAGCCTTTTTAGATATTTGAGGCGCTGAAATGTACATGCTTGGGCACTGAGTATTTTGCCCTTTTAAGAGGTTCTATAACTTGTATAAATTAAATATTGAGTTGTTTTCACTTCAATTGAAGGCATATTTTTAGGCGCAGTCGTTTGCGATAAATGCTTACACTTGAATTTCGATGTGTATAGCGATATTTAACTGAATTTATTATTTCATAAATTTTTGAAAAAAATCAGCGAAGCATTTCTAATATTTCTAAGCCTATAAAGGAACCAACACACCTTGTGTAAAAGTGGTAAACTTATTGAGTTTTTAGTCGTCTTAAATGAATGATAAAAAACACAATACGATGAAAACTAATACAACTAAATTATATAAAATTATACTCGTAAATTATGTAATACCATATTATTCTGGCCAGATTTTTCAGATAAGCTGAATGTTTCTAAAATGCGTAGAGACTAAATTGTTTGAACAGCTAATTCCTGTTTGCGTCTGTGTATCTTCTTGAATTTATACATTTTAAAAGGTTTTCATACTTGTCATAATATTTGCTTGTATATAATTTTTAATTTTCAATAAACTAGAATCGTGTGAATTCGTTTTAAACAAAATCAAAGTTTCGATTTCATATTGCGCGTTAGATATGGTAGATTAATAAAGAATAAAGAGAGAATGCAGCTACTTAAAATTCTTATCAGAGCTCTAGATAATAAACAAAATGCAAACAACTCCAATAACGGTTTCTTTTCGTGATTGAATTGAAGTGCTTTGACAGCAACAAACAAAAATCCATACATACTCGTACAAACTCGAATCCTGACCACAATTTTAACGATCCAAAGAGAAATAATATTTATTATTCAGTAAGTACCGTTCGTTGAATGGATTTAACTGGAGAATTTACAATATTTTCGAAAGGAATCCACCAGTCTTCAGTCAGAGGAAACCAATGATCATAAATAAATGTTTCACGCTTCAACAAAATTAATTTCTTCTATGAAGTTGGCTCAAGCCAGTATGAAAGTTATATTATAAACGTTGATTTTGTATATTATACGTACTATATTCGAAACAAATTTCGAAGAATATGAGGTTTTGTTGTAATTTAATTTTAATCACGATTGAACAAAATTTCGTTTAAAGCAAATTGAAATATTTAATATAATGCAATCAATTTGTAGAATAATTGCATTAAAGCCAGGCTAAAATTTTTACATTGCCCCGTAAGAAAGTTTCTTAACCCGGATTTCATTTTACCACAAAGATCGCTCTTAAAGGAAACCAAACTGAAAATATGTTCTTCCTTAAGTATCTTCAGTTCCATCGATAATTAAAAATGACTACAGACAGCAACTGTTAACAACTGTAAAATAACCTCGCTAAGCTCACTGATTATTGGCAAATGTAATCATCTAAATATTAATTTGTGGGGAAATCCTCAATAAATATCATTGAACTTCCAGCGAAGTGTGACGGTGCTTTTCACTAGATCATCCTCAATGTTTCATTTGCGAGTAATATCGCTGAATGGAGGCGTATCAACAATACAGATAGCGATAATTACAATTACTGTGTTTACAATATACTAGAACTATATTGCACCCTATACACTGTATAAAAGGCAGATACAAATGAATATAGACATTATCATCGTATTTGTTCAATTAACTGTGCGCGCACATATAAAATAAATACAACGCTCCAAGTGGCTAAATATGGTTAGGTTACTAACTCCTGCAGTCGCAAATAGCCCTCGGTGATATTTCTATTTTATCACTTTGTATACTCCCCTTCATTTCCCTTCCACCTTGTTACAAAATCCTATCTACCTTTTTTGAAAAGGAATGACGGTGAATACTCATAAATAATCGTTGTTTCACATTTACAAAACTTGATACGATCACTCTGTAATTTATATATTTTGAATATTTATGATACTTATTTACTACTTATAGCCATTTGGGCTGTATTATGATACTTATTATTACCAAAACTTCGTTTAAAATTTGCAAATAATTAATATTGCCAATTTTTATTTATTTCATTTAGACGTTTGTTTACACTTTAAAAAATGTTAACGAGTCTGCAAAATCAAACAACGTTTTAACATGCTGTTAAGTGCAGCCAAATCGTGACAGAGACAGCGAATTTAATTTTATCTAATTCAAAATAAGTAGAAACAAATTGTAGAGCATTTAGGTAGTCTGCAACTATTTTTGCTTTCAGACAATGACAAGAAGGAGGAGGATGTTGTGTTGATGAATATTCCATGTGTGTACCGATCACTGTAACTCTGACCTATGTAAACTTTGGAAGCTACTGCTATATATTAGGTTTCTCAATGGATACATGCATAATAATATTGCATAAAGCAAAAAACTAGACACGTTTGCAGCGTTTTTGATATGGCAATGCAAAGACGTCATATTAAGGTGTTAGCAGCTCACCAATTAAGAGACAATCGAAAATAGCACCAAAATCAAGTCAAACTGACCCATGTGTCGAAACCTTGCGATAATTTGAAGTCTAAAATCTTCGTGAATTTTAGCAAAACATAATTCTGCTAAAATTATGTTATGTGTTTATATATACGTCAATATGAGATGTCTACATGTGTGTCTATATTAGATGTGTGTCTATATTAGATATTCATGTATACGGCATATGTATACAAAAATCGAATTAATCCCAATTACTTGAAGGACATAAACATTTCCTTTTGTTTTCATATATTTTGTAAGAAAAAGTGGTGAATGTTGAAAGAATGCAAGTATGTCCGTCCAACACATTTGCCGTCAATTAAATAAACAAACACTGTTTCGCTACGGTTTCGTGATCTTGGTGAAAGGGATGTACAAGAATGGTAGGAGTTAAACTGGCATTATTCATATTCACAATATTTGCACAACGTTGGCAGCAAACGAAAGGTAAATGCGTTCCGCTTGACGGTTATCATTAATTTTTTCTTTTATTGTTGAAAATTTATTAAGCATTTCGATGCAGCATGTCGCGACGTGTCGTTAGAAAATTGCTTAAGCCGTAATTTCTCAAAAAAAGTCATCAAGTTAAAGTGGAATAAGAGGTTTATAACAGGTTTTATAACAAGTTAAAGTGGAATAAGAGGTTTATAACTAGTCTTTTCTAAACCGAGTTTCGATGTGTTGACTATATTGTAAATGACTATATGTGAATGTAATATATATTGTAAATATTGTAAATATATTGTAAATGTAATATATTGTAAAATGACTATATTGTATTCATTCGTAATAGTTGGGTTTGGTTTCCGAGATTGAACAAAATTTTTCAATTACGACAATCCTAGGGTTTGATTGAGCCGTAATTAGTAGTTGCCGGCAGATTCCCCCCAAATAGAAAACACGCAATGAAGATGAAGAGGTAACAAATTGCTTTCTATATTCCATGGGGACCTGCGCGCTTAGATGTGTTTAAGGCCAGTTTAATTACTTCTAAAGGTCATCTCTAGAGGTCGTTCAGACATACCCATTGTTTTAATTTTGTTTTGAAATCATTCTATATAAAGCCATTTATAAGCACATTATATTTTTAATCCCGAGAATACGAAAGTAGCAATATATTCGTTTTACTCTTTGGTTCATAACACTCTCAAGGAGACGTGGTAGGTACTATTCAGCTGCATGCCAATTGAGCCCAGTTTGCCACAAATTTATACATGTCAAACCAATTGTTACGGAATGTCAAACACATTTTTATTTCAATTTGGCAACTACCAATAGGTGTAGGGTACTTGATAAACTCCATCTGGCCGAACTTGTGAATTCTTATTGTATTTATTTATAATCGATGGCGGACGAATAGGTTTGCTCTGTTGAACAAACATTGCGTGTTCTTTGTTGAAATGAAGCAATAAAGAGCATTCGCATCGATAATTACAAAAAAATGGGGAAATCAAGTAATCAGAAGTTGTTTTCTTTTACACTAAAAATCAAGCAATCCAAATAAGATTTAATTCTTGCTTCTTACCGCCACGCTAGCTCAAATCATATCGCTTATAAAATTGTTACAAATGAATAAATAAAATGAGAGTATCCAATTTAAATTAAATACAACGCCATAATAAATCTGGTATTTCAACTTTCAATACAGAGGCGTGCATGGATTTTTATAGTGGTATAAATCGCTTGTGGAAGACTTAATTCCTTCGGCGAGTCAGAGTAATATCATTTGAGACATGTATAAATTTTCATACGAGAAATAAATTCAAGAATTAAAAACTATTTTATTTTTAGTTTTCTAATTTTGAAAAGAATTCTTTCTTTGGCTGAGCTGCAAATCGTTTGCAGCAATTCCGCAATGCTTCATTACTTCAAATTATTATTTCAACAGTACATAAAAGTTGAACTTTTGGATGATATTCTTAGAAATCCAAAGCCATGAAAGTATTAGAAATGAGAAATTAATAAATTGCAATTTGTCAGTAAATATAAATATAATTTTATGTGAATATTCGCAATAACAAGAGGCGAAATCAGATAGAGATTATAATGTCATGGGTGAATTAAAGAAATTACGTTAAATGCAATCATTTACATTCCTTCAGCTTAAGAACTGCTTTCATTATACCCTACACCCGAAGTTTGAAGGATATAACAATTTTGTTCTTCCATTTATAACTCATTAAACGAGGCATGTCAGGTGGAAGAAGATGTATATATTCTTCCACAGCATTGCCTTCTGAGTCAATTTAGCTATGCCCATTTGTTTGCATCTCTCGATTTGTTCGTCTGTCCGAATGTCTGTGTAAACCACGATTACAGACGAACGAATTTGGTATGAATATTCTCTCTCACCACAACCTGGTGATACCAAAAATTGATCAAATTGGACCAGTTTTAAATCGAATATTTCTGAAACAGCATGATATTAAGTCTAAATTATATTTAAAAGTGTAAGATGCATTTATAAAAACGTTTGTGAAAAAATAGGCGCGATTCGCACACTAATACAAAAGTTAGCGATATCTCGAAAACGGTTGGCGATATTTAAATGATATGAAATGATATGGCGATTTGAATATGAGTGGTAATTCTGGAAGTTACGGAAAATCAACGCAATCCGCCCACTGGTTATTGGTTTTCAGCTATCAATTTATTTTACAGCGTGTAGGGTATACGAACTTCGATGTTAGCATTCTCAATTGTTTATAATAAATTAATGCCTGTTTTGAAAAGAATACTTTTTCAGTTAAACAGAACAGAACAGATTCGTGCATCGCAAACTGGCAAAACAAGTCTAAAAGTGCACGATTCAAATTATAAAAGTTAATCATAAAATAACTTTCAAAAACTGTCTTCTTTAAAGAAATTTAAATAATCTTCTTTGAAACAATTTTAATGCATATTTATATTTCTTTATGTATGCAAAATTTAAACAAATTAAGCTTTGTTAACCTCCTTTCCATTGCCCTCTGCAAAGGCATCATTAAGGGAAGGATGTCGGGAATAACAAACTACAAAATAATAATAATCCTGACTTCGCAGGGTATTATTGAATCCTGAGAAGCATTGCTTCGTTTGGTATCGGGTTGTGTCCAATACTAAAAAATATAATTATTACGGTGGTCGATTATGGTGGTCGATTGACAATTTTTCATCCTTAATTAAAAATATCATATTGCTTTCTTTGTATAAAAATAAGTACTATATTCACATTTAAAAATAAGTACTATATATAAGGAAATGACTACCAGAAATAATGTTTTTATATAAACCATTTCAAATTCTGGCATATTATCATATTATTCTGACACACATAATCACACTAAAACATTCTGAAGCAGAAAGCAAAATCTTCTCAAAAAGAAAATAAACATCAATAATTTAAAGACAAAATTATAAAGATAAGAAGAGAAAGCCATAACCTTTTTGCTTTCGCTTGCTTCTCAAGCGTCAATAAAAATGTTGGTATATGTCAAAGCTTTAATTAAGAGACTATAATTTTAAAACCAGCGAGTGCAAAAATTCTCTAATGATATTCGTTTACAGTGAGACTAACTTAAGTCGCAATATGTTTTCAAGTTTATTCCTTGCCCTTGAAAGTTCATTAAGGCTTTTGAATTATGTCCTAGAATGGGCCATTCCCTGCTCTCATTTGAAGCGGTGATTAAAAGATCGGCAAAACAATCTTATATTTTAGTGAAACGCTTAATGTTTAACCAACCAAAACGCGTATGGCAGTCAGTTTTTCATAAATTACATGAAAAATTAGCAAATGGTCAAGGTGACTCATGATATATTAAGCAATACCGGTTTTCTTGTTGGGTTTAAATTTAGAAATCAAATCATCCAAGAGAACATAACGTTTTAGAATTAAAAATACAAATAAAAAATTATCCAAATCAGTGAGGCGATAAATTATATATATATATATATATATATATATATATATATATATATATATATATATATATATATATATATATATATATATATATATATATATATATATATATATATATATATATATATATATATATATATATATATATATATATATATATATATATATATATATATATATATATATATATATATATATATATATATATATATATATATATATATATATATATATATATATATATATATATATATATATATATATATATATATATATATATATATATATATATATATATATATATATATATATATATATATATATATATATATATATATATATATATATATATATATATATATATATATATATATATATATATATATATATATATATATATATATATATATATATATATATATATATATATATATATATATATATATATATATATATATATATATATATATATATATATATATATATATATATATATATATATATATATATATATATATATATATATATATATATATATATATATATATATATATATATATATATATATATATATATATATATATATATATATATATATATATATATATATATATATATATATATATATATATATATATATATATATATATATATATATATATATATATATATATATATATATATATATATATATATATATATATATATATATATATATATATATATATATATATATATATATATATATATATATATATATATATATATATATATATATATATATATATATATATATATATATATATATATATATATATATATATATATATATATATATATATATATATATATATATATATATATATATATATATATATATATATATATATATATATATATATATATATATATATATATATATATATATATATATATATATATATATATATATATATATATATATATATATATATATATATATATATATATATATATATATATATATATATATATATATATATATATATATATATATATATATATATATATATATATATATATATATATATATATATATATATATATATATATATATATATATATATATATATATATATATACTATATATATATATATATATATATATATATATATATATATATATATATATATATATATATATATATATATATATATATATATATATATATATATATATATATATATATATATATATATATATATATATATATATATATATATATATATATATATATATATATATATATATATATATATATATTTACAGATAGAGCTACTATACCCTTTTCGATTTTCGAAATCAATTAAATATTGTGTACCTAAAAAGCTTAAATAAATTTAATAAAAGTCGAAATCATTTGTTTGACGCCAACAATGTCGATTCAGAAGGAAACTGTTGGCCCTTACAGCACCATTTTTGTGAAAAAAATACTCAGCAGTTTCCATAAGCCCAACTAAATGTCATTTACCTTTCAATATCGCCCTGGCATTGAATACATTCACCAACTACTAAAAAATGCGTTGGACGCAAAGCCCGCAGGTGAACAAGTGGAAGGTTTGTTCATCAAAAAATTATTGTTCTGTTAGACATGATATAACTTCCTTACCTCGATCCCCTTTTTCAACTAAGAGTTCACGCTTTGTTGAGTCCCACAACTGACTCCTATCAAAAGCGTTTGTAAAACCGGAATTTGTTATGCATAAACACAAAACACAACCAAACAAAAGACTAACGCTATTTCCAGTAAATATCAAATTCATGGTATTCTATGGAATCACAAAAATTGCGTACCATAAACTACTAAAGGTCAATGGAAGGGAATATATAAAAGTTTGGTCAAAAACTATTTCAAAGTTAGCAAATAAAAAGGGTTTTGTACATCAGTCTTGGACGCCCCTGTGAAAAGTATCCATAAAAGGTATATACATATAGCTCAGTTTAACTGTACCCTACATATATAAACAATTGTACCCTACTACATTCATTTTGTACTTCCATTTACCATAAACTAAAGGATATACAGCAGATACAGACACTGCAGGAGAATGAACAAACATATCGATATAAAACTGTTGTGTATATTTTCTGTAATCCCAGGTATTTTGTTGTTGCCAATAAGCGAAGTCGGACCAATACCACGACCATATAATGCTAATTTGTGTTTACCTATGTTTATTACTCCATTTCTTAGATTGTTTGCCAATTAATTGGAATTACTCAAATAACTTTGAAGCCAAAATCGCGCGCTTACAAATCCAATGTTTTGACGTACTTTGACTTTTTTATCCCAACGATATTAATAATACAGCTCAAAATCGTAAACAATACCGTAATAGTTCAAAGAGGAAAATATGTAAATATTAAAGTACGCTTCTTGCTTCTATAAAATTTTTATTCCGAATGAGAAAATATTTTTTCCAATAAAATAAAACAAAATTATATTGCGATACAATACAAAATTGAGAAATAAAGTATAAAATAATGAGGTGGAAGTTGATTGTTTCTCCAGCAATACAATTTGAATAGAAACTCAATTTTAATAGAAATTAGTAGGGCGTGCCTTCTTAGTATTTCTCTACTGATTATAATTATTGCTCAGAGGCAGTTTTATTAAAACTTTTCATATTTATCAAATCTGTAAAGTATTATTGAAAAGGTTCCAAAGTTAGGTTGATTCGGTTAAAATTTCGTAAAATATAAAATAAAATTCGGTTAAAATATTTCATATTTTTTCGCCTTTTTGTCGATAAATCAAATTTAAATACATTTCAAATATATTCAACATATTTCACAAATTTTATTTTTTATTATATAAAATAGTAAAAAATACGAATATAACATTTTTATAATTTTAGTAATATTTTCTAATACTACTTTTGCAATAATTTTGCTCCAACGAGAGGACGCTTGTGACAATTTTTCCACGGCTTCTTTCAGCAATACCCAAATCTATATGGGCGAATTTATCTACATTTTTTGACAAATACCTAACATTTTGTAGCAACATAAATGTGTAGTAGTCACAATTAAAGAAAATTGTCATATCTTTTTTTAAGTAAAATGTTTAAGTAAGAAAATCCATTAATTATAAGTAATCTATATTTGATTGATTTGATATTGCCCTCCATTCGATTTCCTCAAACCAGATCTAACTAGGCCACCAAATGAACCAAACACATCCTCTAATTTTTGATTTGGCTTTTTGTAAAGTTTTTGAAAGTTTACTGAATGAAGGTGGGGCAAAAATTTATACTAAACATACATACACATGATACATATAATACATACAGAAAAACGTACTCGTCCAATGAATGGTTTAATCATTCAACCATGACATTTTTTACAACAAAACGCCAACAATTCCAAACCATGAGATAATGTGAATAAAATAAAAAAATGGTATGTTAGTTTGAAAGCGTATGGCGCCATTTTTGGGTAACCTTTACGTTCGAATAAATGAACTGCATAGAAAATAAACAAAAAGCAAACTCGAAATGGAACAATTATTCAAAAGTGGTAAAACTCGCTGAAAATTTCCGGTAATTACAAAATTATCAAACCCGTAATGAGAGCAAAACAAAAATTGAATTAAAAATAATTAAATAAAATCAAACTGGGCAAAACTTATATTAAATGAAAAATAAAAGTATAACACTTTTAATCACAAGCAATGTATAATATATGAAATATGAGAATATCTTTTATCATGTAAAATAATGTAAAAACTTTGAAAGACGTCATTATCAATAGCTGACGTAAGCCCTAATTAGCCAGCTTATATTTAGCCGGTTTATACGACACTCGGCTAAAACTAATTTAATCTTTTCAAACTGCCAGATACTAAAGCTGCCTAGATAGCGAATAGACGCCACGTCAAGTTGCAATGTTTTTTTCCAGTTATCTCACAACAAATCACTAACGTTTTAAACAGTTTTGACCGACATCAGAGACTGTCGTCCAAAACGAGCAGGGTGACCGAATAAATGGGAAAAATTTGTGAGAGGAAATTGCTCTCAGCAAACCCACTAGACCGTTTTAATATAAGCGATTCTATCATTATTTTATCATATAGCTTGATTTAGTGGTGGTTAATTTGAAAGCGGTAACGAAAACTAACCAAGCCACGAATTTTAGATTATCTTTTAAATCATATCAGATTCTTTTATTCGAATGGCTTTTTAATTTGATAGTTGTAAACATTACAGTTAGATTTATACAAAATCCGTTGAGGGTTCGCTTCGTTTAAAATGACTCGACAAATTTTGCCCTCTTGATCCACAACAGTTTTTAATTAGTTATGGCTGATAATTTTGGCTTTTTAATTAACTTAATCCACATTAGTAAAACGTGTATTCAAAGGTAAGCGATTTTCCCTGTGGAAATTAATTAAGTTGGGAATAAATATTGACAACTCACACACATACGCACACGCACACGCACACATACACACACATTTCTCAATATTTTTTTTTGTTTTAAAACTAAAACTAAAAAAACTTAAAGCTAAAACTTTTTCAGTTTTCAAACTAAAAAAAATAATTTGGTTTTTTTTTAATATTTAAAACAAAGTTTTTATATTGTGAACGTCTATAACTCATCAAACGGAAGTAGTTATTCGTAGAAAAAAGTAAAAACGCTACGTTATTAAACAGCATTGTCAGAGTATACGACGTGATTATTCAAAATTAAAGACAATAAAATAATGTCAATTTAAGATAAAGACAATAACATTTCTCGAAACATCGAAACAGTTAAAAAACAATTTTATGACGATAAATGATAAGATTTGTTTTTATTTATTCAATTTAATATAAAAAATTTTATCAAAAAAATCTTCCGATAAAATTGAATCTAATTATTAAGAAATAATGTTAATTATTAAAAGCTAATTATTAGTTATATTGAAATACTCAAATGCAAAACGAGAAAAAGCATTCCCTTAAAGAGAAAAAGCAATTATCATAAAACAGATAATAAAGCAGAAAGAAGTGGAAAATACTATAAAAAACCAAATATTTATGCAAATTTAAGAAATTAAACATTTGTTTAAATAAATCTTAAATTAATAATTATTTATTATCATTCACTGACTTTGAAATACAAAAATTTTATTACGCTTCGTTAAACATTTTTTGATTTATTAGACTTATCATTGAATATAAAAGAAAATCATCTTTAGCTAAAATAAAATATTGTAAGAGGTACGAGCGAAATGCAAAATTTCGACTCAATCAGATAAAAATGAATGTTTTGAATAATAAACGTGGCTTTTATAGCGTTCAGATTGTAAACGAGAAAGTTATTTGTTAAATGTTAGAAAGCGAAAGAAAGAAGCCTTTTATCTCTTGCAGCTCTCGGCTAGGAAAAAATCATGGTAAGTTTTTAATATAAACAATATCTCAATTGAAGTCTACATCCACTTAAAATTTTTCACTGATAAATATTTAATAAGCTCAAATCTTGAAGTTGAAAAAAGAACAACAAAGGGCTCAATGAAAGGAATATGAATATTACATAATTAACCCCTTTTACGTGAGGACTAAATAGATTTCGTTTGATCTCTTCTAGATCTCACCACCAGACCACTCTCACCACTCTTGTGCCTCTCACCACTCAGGCATTGAATATCTGCTTGAATTATGGGCTCTGTTAAATTTCGGCTGTATGAGTTGATTTTGAATTCTCCCTTGTTTCGTTATATGAATATCATAAATGACCCATAAGTTTTTAAATTTTTCCTTCTTCCACAAACGCATCGATGTCACGCACTCACACCACGCACTCACGTGCAAAACGTGATGACGGCCCTGACATCGAAGACCAGAGGCGTTTGACACGATTAACACGATTTTTTTTAACTTTCCGAAGTAAAAATATCATGTAATGCCAGTCTGTCATCCGTTGGATACATTCAATATACAATTAGACCTTTTAAACGATACACACAAACGTACAAACGAATGTACGATTATTTTATTATTTTCTTATGTATTTGTTTTTGTTTTTTTTGTGGGCGAGATTATTGATGGAATTAAGAAGGAAATGGGAGAAACGCTTAAGAACTGCGTCCAATAAGTTGGAAAGAAAGACTAAAAAAAACAGAGGGAAAAAGTAAGGTCACTACACTCGTTCACTTTCGTCTGAGGAAAGCGATGATGTTGAATGGCAAATGAGGTGAAATGGAACAGCGCGTTATTAAGGTAACGGTGTCGGCAGAGGATTTGGTGAGGCCAGTGAGCAAAAACGAACAGAGCGATGAACAAACAATACATAATTTGGAAACGTCGCAAGAATAGAAAATTTTCAAACGAATAAATACAACAATAAAATATCTTATAAAAAGATCTACTTCGACACCTCACACAAATCAATCCGATCAAGCGATTAAGGGAAAGTTATTCGGTGAATTTGTGGTGACCGTAGATATTGTTCTTGTTCCTCGTAGCTTGGCTAACAAACAAACGACACAAGCCGAAAAATAGCTGATAGTGCTATTTTGAATTGGTTTTTTTTTTATTTAGTCTGCAACTAAAAAATTTGTCAAAGAAAGCAGTTGAATTTGAATATGAATTGCTTGAATATTTTAGAACTGAATTGTTTTTCAGACATCACATATACGGTACTTGAGTGATTGGGAAATTATTTCGTGGGGTAATGGATTGTAAAGGACCATTAATTCACTAGCCAACAATGCCAACTAATCCAAACCAATCCTTCCGAAGTATTAAGAAGTTTTAGTTAAACTGGTTTTAATTTGTTAGTACACAACTAGAACCCTGCATTACCAAAAACCCCGTCTCGAAAATTATTTTTAACATTCAACAATTAAGCTCTAAAAAACCTTTTAAAAATTTAATTCATTTATATTTACAAAACTTTTAGATAATTTCTCTAATCTCGCTTTAAAAAGAAATTCGCTTTAGCTCAAGCACAATTTTTGACTAAGAAACTTTCTAAAGGGCCCAAAAAAATGAGCCCATTTAACATGAAAGCCTAAAGCACAGAGAATATAGAAATATTGTTAATAGTAATAATAAGTGATTTCTTCCTCAGTGAAAGATAGCTTACCATCTCTTTCTTCAGGATTGCCAACTGTGCATCCAAAGTGCTTCCTATAATTGACGTTGGTGTTTTTGTTGTTGTAGTAGTTGTAGTAGTGACGGTTTTGATATTTTTATCATTTTCATTTATTTCTATTCCATTTAATTTATCATCGCTTTCCTTTTTATTGGCAACAACATTGTTGTTGGTAGAGCTAGTAGTGTTATTAATATTACTGATATTGTTATCGTTGTTCCCATTTTGAAGTTGTTGAATATCACTGGATGTTATCGCACTTGGGTCATTACCATTTAGAAATACATCAATATCACTTAGTAGGCCCGAATCAGAGCCTAGCATTTTATTAAAACCACTAAGACTTTTTGGTAGAGGCGGCAGATCATTCGTCGATAAAATTAATCTGTAAAGAATATGAAGAGAATATTTAAAATTTTTTAGTAAATTAATTTAAATTTAAATAAAAAAATTCAAAATTTTAATTTAAATTTAAATAAAAAAATTTAATTTAAATTTAAATTAAATTTTGAAAAAAATAGCAAAAAAGCATTTTTCAGAAGTTCTTTCATCCAGAAAATAAAGCGAAATTTTCAAGAGGTTATAAATATTTTTCACGTGAAGCATCTATTATAAATAAAAACGTTATCATTGAATCGAGGTGTCAAAATGTCAGAGAGCAGAAAAAAAGTAGAATTTAATCTAGATAAAGTTTTCTTCTTCAGACTTTGGCTAAAGTAAACCATTGCACATTCTGGCGGGAGATACCGTGTCGTCCAATCTCGATATTAGTAAGTGTCAACGATGCGAGAGAATAAGTAAACCAGGGCATTCGCGGGCTATCAAACGGATAAAAAAGGTTCCACATTTTGCATAGAATTTTATGTCAAGAACTTACGGATAAATTCATTTCACCCGAGCGAATATTTATCACTTTGCTAGCGTGTGTGTCACGATATGTCTGTTATTTTTGTATTTATTCACCATTTATCTTTCAGTCAGTCTGACTTTAAGGCAGTCTGACCTATCAGTTTTCAATAAACAATTTTCGTTACATTCAGGCCGATACATCGAACTACATCTATGTCTTACGAACAACCGTGTTGGCAAACGGAGTGTATTAAATCGCTACATTAAAGTTAGAAATCCGGTTTTATGGTATATTTATGTATGTACTTAATGCAATGAAACTTAGGATATTATTTTGTATGGCTTCTACCGCAATGAAAAGCTTCGGCAACACAAAGCTTCACTTCGAATGCTGCACAATGTTGGTTGATGTTGGCAAAGCTGGCTGCCGATTTAACCCAAAAACTAAAAGAACGATCAACGACTAATTCAAAGTTCAAAAATTGTATTTTGTGATGACAATCACTAAGTTCGATAATATATTAAATGTAATTATTAATAGAAGACAGAAATGGAAGCGTGTGAAAGACAATTTTTCCTCATTAAAATATTAATACTAAGAGTAATAATTGCAATTATAATTCGATTTGATATTAATTGAAACTGAAAATTGAATTCAGTTTTAGTGTAGGCGCTAAGTACATCGGTATGACGAGGACAGGTTCCCGTTCAGGCCATAAAACCAACAATTACTCGTACTCTCTTGCTGAATTGGTTTTTTATGGCTTCATAGCAATCTCGGTACAAACTAGAAACAATCACAAGTAAGAACAACTGATTGATTTTATTAAAACTAAAGAAAATATCTGAATTTTTTCTTCCTGCCCTTTTTTTCGTAGTAAGGCTTCAATAAAAATCCTTCAATACGAATTTTTTTAGTTTGTGGCCATGACGTGGATTCATATTAAAAGCTTATGCCTTTAAGAGTGACAAACGAGTAGCCGAGAAAATTGGCCTTTAGAGCTTTGCTATGGCTTTAACCTTAAAATCTAAAAACTATTTATTTTTTAGATTCTATTTATTTTCCCTACGATAAACAACGATTAGTCAGCTGAGCCAATGAAATATACACTTCATATGAGACTACATTTTTATTTTAAGGGTCTTACTATTAAAAATGTACTGAAAAATGCTTTTTAGTTAAGAATAAAAATAAATTTTTTTTCATAATTTCATTTATTTTGTCAGTTTTGGACAGAGAACAAACTACTATTTTACTTTAGACTACGTCAAAACTTTCAAAAAGTCATTACTATCTTATTGGTTTTTTTTTGAATTATTATAGCTTTGCCATTTGTTTGCAATATATCGATTATTTGTTGCCAATTATTTATACATTTTTTTAATTTTGTATAAAATTAAAAAATATTATTTTGATGTGTAATCTTTATTTAAGACTAACCTATATATTTTAACTGAACTTAATTCAAATTGATTATAAATAAGACGATTACTGAAAAAGTTATTGAAAAAGAAAATAACAAATTTATGAAAGTATTTAAGATGAACTCGTATTTCCAGAAAAATTGATAATTAATAAATTGCTCATACGCTTTAATTATTATTCATTTAATACTTTTACATTTTGATAATTCATTTAATGCAATGCATTTAACGAAAACCAGAGCTGAATTGCTTTTCAGTTTATCAGTTAATCATAAATGACATCATGGACAAAATATTTTAAATGATTGTAGAGGAATTGTGAGACTCCTGGCAATATGAAATCATTTCCAAGCATGAAAGAAAATCTATAGTATTAATGACTTTCAATAACTAATTACTCCAAGGTGAGCAACTGTATATTCATCTAAGAGAGTGGCGTGGGGGCAAAGGTACGTTTGAGAGAATATTTTTTCCTAAGGGGAAACAGCCTTTTATTAAGGTTTATTTTTATATAAGTTTCTTAAAACCAATTAAATAAATATTCATAATTAGTTATCAATTTAAGCGTTGATGATTAATAATGACAGTTTATGAATAATTTGTTAAACAAAATTACAAAAAAAACTGCGCCTAGAAAATCTGGGACTGCCATTTTATTTATAAATTCATTTCAGAATAAAATCTTTTTTGTACTTTGTAGGCAAGAGTAAATACTTTGTAAAGACAATCAGCAATTATTTTAAAATGGTAATAACAACATTCCATGCAAATTACAAGAGAATTTTTTATGACATTTAGCATAAGAATTTATAATTTACAATAAATTCTAAAGAGTTCGAGATTAGAGTGAGACTGAATATATTCCCGAATCAGACAAACAATGTCTTTCTAGAATTCACACAAACGATTCCAAGCAAATAGAAAATGCTTCTCGGCCAATTGTGTCAGTTACGCTGGTTCGAAGTATTGTATTCCAGTCTAACCTCTCATTGCACCACACCTCAATGTATACAAACAACAATTGCATCACTACGAGGTACAGGTGAAGTAGCGAGTTTTGTTGACGCCGAGATTAATTTTTTTCCCCGTTGCCACCACTTCATGACAGTCACGATGGCTGAAGGTAAGCAGGTGAGTTTTTTTTATTGTTTTTAACTCAAAAAAGCTATATACATTTTAATCCTTTTTGTATCTGCTTGCGCTAAAGAAGAAAAACCAATGAAAGAAACGATTACAAAATTTAAGGCAGTCAACCACTAACTAAAAGCATCAAGCGTCTTCTGACGCTAAAACTGTGTGTGCATTGAAAAACCAGCCTGCCGCCAATCGATAACTGTTGGCACAACAAATTAACAATCTTAACCAGAAGTAGTTTTCCCGCAGATATTATGATATTCGGTTATTTTGGTAAAAACTTGAGACTAACTAACTTAAGACAAACCCGAGAAAAAGACAGAAACTTAACAAAAACCAGGCAAGCAGGAAAAAGGAATCACTGTATTTGATTGACGTTAAAATAAAATAAATTTCATCGTGTTTCAACTGATCTGAATGATGATCACAATCTGAATTAATCCCCTCGTGGATACATTTAAAAAATGTTTGGTGTGAAAAAGGAAAACATAGAGAAATACTAAAACACAGAGAAAAATTTGGAAGAATTTCTCTCTGTTTTCATTTCTTATAATTACTTTTATTTACTCTCAATTTACTTCCATTATATGCGTTTATTTATGATTACAATAAACAAGAAATTTCAATAAAATAAAAAAATATACAAAACAAACATTGATGTCGGAAGTAGCGTCATTGTTTCATTTCAAACTCTATTTTTAAGTAAAATGTTAAAATTAATAATGCCAAAATCAAACCTTACTAGAAAAATAAGAGCGGTAAAGAGCGAGCTGATTTTGTGTTTACAACTTCCGTGTAAGAACAAATGAAGAGTTTGCGTCGCGACGTAACCTTCGTACCCGCAAGAGCGGTAACCAGATTTAACCTGAAGATCCTTCACCAATTCTAATTATAAGAGCGTCCATAGAACATAAAACCTCTACGAGCTAAACAAGCATAAAAAAAGATAAACATAGAAAAAAAAGAAAAAAAAAGAAAAAAAGCAATCCGATTTTAGTTGAAAACGTAACGACCGAAACAATAAAAAGCATTTTAAGTACTCCGTTTTCTAAAGACGATTTACCATTAAGTTGTTCTATTGGCAACTACTCGCAACAAACCATCTGCAGTCACCACCACCTCTAAAGATGAAGATTTTAAAAACCTTTCATATTCTTGACTTGGCTCAGCCCACTTGTGCTCATGCCTATGGTGATTCTGAGAGATTAAATAGTTAAACTGCATTAAAAACGTAATTAAGCAAAATCACTGCCAAGATGAATATTATCCATCCCGAAGACAATCATCACAAAATACGGATTATTACAATTGAGATTATTTCATAATTATGTTTGGATACAAAAACCAGCTTTGACGGCTGGTGGCTTTTTTCATCAAGATATGACTTTAAAGTCGCCATAGGGGTTCAATAAGTAAAATAGCTTTACTTGTTATGAAAAACCAATTTGCAGCAAATCATGCGATTAATTGAGCTACCGGCACGAGTGTAACGTACGTCATTAGTGCATGAGTCCTTGAGGTTTAACTCTATGGTAGCTATACAGTATTAATAAACCAAACGGGAAGAAATGTGGTTGGAAGGGTTATCCTTCTGTTCGGACCTATTTAAAGGATTCCCGTAATGTAACATGCAATAATTAGTTATGTAATAATTAGTTGAATAATAATTAGTTTAGTGACAATTAGTGCCTATCAAAAATTCAGGAATACGATTACTTGCGCAAAGATTTCCTGTGGAATAGTTATGGAGTCTTCTCATCAATTTCTTTTAATTAAATGAGAAGTCGACTCTTGAATAATGTCTTAACTCATTGACTCCCACAATTTCATTTTTTTGCGGTGCGAAAAATATGAAATACAGCATGAAATTATGGGTATAAAACTCAACATTTAATTTTATATTACTTTAAAAAATATAAGTCAAAAGTTGGGAAAAAAATTTTGCTTATTAAAAACAATATTCAAAAATATTCGATGGAAAATATTAATAAATATGTCTTTCTCAGCCTAAGAGCAGTAACTTAAATTAAAAGCTTTATTAACCAATTTAATTTCAAAGGATTATTTCTGAAATATTTCTAATGTGATGCAGTTTTGCTGATAAACGTTTATTTAAAAGTCGCTTTTAAAAGTCTTCCAGAGAAAAACTCGATCTTATTGCAGTGTTTACTAAACGCTTTGAGAGTAATTTAGTACACGGTCAAAGGCGTGCGTATACCTTCTCGGGGAAGTCGAATTATTGCGCCACTCGATAGTATATCGAATCGCTCGAAAACACTCGACACATCCTTTCAAAAAAAAATGAAAGCGTGGTTTTAAACATGTTTTGAAACATGTTATTAAATTGAAAACACAATATTTAAATCTAGGATATAAAACTAAATTCCTGATTTATATTTTTAACCAAACTAATTAAAAATTTCTTATATATAATGTTAACCGCTGCGAACGGTAAAGTAAATGCAACAAAAATTATATAGCCAAAATTTAATTGGTTCCTCCAAATCTGAGGCATGCATACTCTAATTATTGCGTTTTAAAAAAATTAAGTTCAGTTTTAGTTTGATTTTTAAACTTTAACAATCTTAATATTTGCAGAAACTCTATCTACTTAAATTATTACCATTTCGAATATAGTCCTATATCGTATATAATTAACCATGCATACGCATAATTAAGACATGCATACTACGATCATTAAATAACAGTAAAGTTAATAACCGGCGAAGCAGCTTCAGTGAGAGTAGGAGCGCATGTATTGATTAACGACCAATATTCATAATTATCCACATGTTATAATAATCACATTATTGCGGCTGTTCTCCTATTAATATGCTTGATCACAACTTCCTTAACAAATAGAGACACAAACGAGATCATAAACGAGAATCGTTCAATTTGATTGAACGATTCTCGTTTCAATTTGATTAAAAAACGGGAAATAAAAAAATAATTACTAGAGGATGTCGATAGTTGCTCAAAGTCGAAGCATCAATTTTTGAAAGAATTTAATCAGAGCACATTTCATAGCTTTCCTCAAACATTATCACGTCAGTCATTTTGCCACCGTATTAACGAGGAATAATTCTCGAACTAATGATCATATTATATGAAATATAAACGCTATCTCTAATTTCAGAGAGTGTTAGAAATGAGATTATAAACTACTATATTAATAAGACAATCCGATACCGAGAATACATTGAATCTCCTGTTACGTTATCCATCTATTATTGCCATTTCCAACCAAATATGTCGATTGATCTATTAATCCTCGGTCTATAAAATTCCATGGCGCAAAATGAAATAATTATGCGACACAAAGGTGAACAAGAAAGTAAACATGAGATAAAACCAATACAAATAACTTTATACCTTTGCAAAATACAAAACAATAAAAAATATATACAAAACAATAAAAAAATGTACACTACGTAGGCAAATTAATCGGGGAAAGCGCCACTCGCGCATCCCCTCGCTTGAGTATTTATTTAAAGTGACGGCACATTAAGCCAAACATCGGAAATTTTAATTAAGTTTCTCCCGAAATTAACTCCTTTTTGGTAATTGAAAAAAAAATCCAGGAAACAAAAATCCCAAAATTTTAAATGAAATCCTTAACGACAGAACCGACAAAATTTTGTTCCGAAAGAACAAAATTGCGAAACGCCAAAAATTTCAAAAGAGCAAAATCCTTTACAAATTAAATAACGCAACAAATAATGTTAATAACGTTTCAAAAAAATTTGATAATATTACAAAGTTACTGCCAGAAGCGAAGCGAAGCTAATGTTTCTTTACTGATGATTACAACCCTTACGGCAGGTAAAGGGCTCCAAGGGCAGACAAAAACATTCTGTTAGAAGCAAATATTAATAACATAAGGCAAAAATATTGAAGAACAATAATTAACCGAACTATTAACTATTAATTAACTGAAAAATATTAATTTAAAAGAAACTTTAAAAAATATGGATATATTGGAAATAAAATTATATACGTTTTACGTTCTACAAACACAAGTTTAGCAAAATTTTCAATTAATCTAAATTAATTCTGGTTTACACCTAGCAATTATATCAAATTATTAGGATAATTCGAAAATAACCCACAACAATTTAAAACAATCTTAATTAACGCGTGGTAAAATGAGTAAGAGAACGGTTGGCAAGGAAAATTTGTTAAATTATTAGATAGAAGTTCCTCTTGAAGGTGTTGTTAGGACGATTTAAACGAAAGGCAGAAGAGAACGGAAGGGAACTACGGTCAGGAACGAGATAAACAACAATTTGATAATTTGTTTAAAATAGAAATTATTTTTGCGGAACACAAATATACAAAAGTATAATTTATCAGTAGTTTTATTACTGCTCAGTTTTTAAACATGCGTAAGAGTAACAGTTTTTTTGCATGTTGGGTAAACACAAAACTTGTGGTTAGCAAAGTAAAAACAAGAAAATATGTGGAAATCTTATGCAAGACATGAACCAATAGTTAACGCCAGTAGTTGCAGTCACAGCAACAACAAAAAATAGAAGACTATAACAAAAATACAAAAGCAATAATAAAACAGTTATTTTCATAAAACAGTTACTGACTAACTAATAAAAATTAACAATTAACCGATTAATGACTGCAAGAAAAGTAACAATTTAAAAATTTGTCAATCTTTTGTCGAGCTGATAACGGTATCGGCGGCGTGACATGTGCGTGCCTGTGTGTGTACATAACTGCTACACAGTGTCAAGTTACCTAAAACCTCGTTGCAATCATCTCTTCTATCAGGCTTCACCTAATGGTTTTGATGTTCATTTTGTTCATCCGTTTGTAATCCTTTAGGAAGGGTGTGGCAGGTATAGATAATTAGTTAATTAGATAATTATTAAAAAATGGGCAGAATCGATCCAATTATACGCCTAATTTCTAAAAAACGAGTCCAAATTCATCAAGCCTGTAATGTGTATTACAATGTGCCTTGTGTGTAATTCTGGAGAAATTAACATTTTATCCTCTAGACCGCCCACCAGACTACAACATATTTTAAAAATGAGCGCAGTACGTCCACTGCGCAGTAAAACCCCAGAAGGTATATAAACACAAGTGTATATTGCATGCTAAATGAACACTGCTCTTAGTCTCGCGACTCTCATTAATACGATTTAATTACTAGTTAGGAACCAAACCAATCCAGTAAACACGATAGAAAATGTTCCCTCATACTATGCGCCTTTTAATACTTGTACATTTCCAAAATGTCATTCGATATCATTTCAAACAAAATACAATGATGAAAAGCGCATCAAAATTAGTTGAACAATTAATTGTACGATTGGTAATATTAGCAATATTATATTAAATTAGTAGTAATGTCATGCCATAAAAAGCTACGCAGCATCTTCCAACAAAGGATTTTCTTACACTTATTCTTATCTATACACCCTAAATATATATATGCTGCGATGCTCACAAAAGAAAATTGTCTCCTGAACTTTGGGCTTTAACCAAATTGGCAAAATTAGCAGGACTGAAGATGCGAATTGGAAACCCAGAGTATCAGAATATATCTCATTGATAGTCCACATAGTTTCAGAAGTAAGTGTAGCAATGCTCAAATTTTCCACACTGGCAATATAAAAACGTGAACGATAAAAAAAAGTATTCGTCACGAAATCCATGGCGCCAGGCACACCCTGCAAGCTGAAAAATTGGCCTAGGAATACAAAAATCCTATAATAACGCGAGCAAATAGGTGTGACTGATTTCTCCCGGCTTTCAATTCCAAGGAACACAGGAGGGGAAAATATTCGGGAAATTTTCATAAAGTGGTCACTTCTGAACACGAGAATACCAGAACATGCATACGAGGTATGCTCCAAAAGTATCGCGAACTTTTTCATAAATTATTTATTTATTCATGAATATCCATTTCATCCCCTTCGAAGTAGCCACCATCAGATAATATACACTTTAGCCAAAGATTGCACTTTAAAGGATCATTTTACCGATCTTAATCGATACCACCTTTTCTCCTTGATAGTAACGTAGCGTCGTCCTCTCATGAATCTCTAAAGCTTCGGAAAAAAGAAGTTACGAGGAGTCAGATCTGGGGAATACCGTGGCCGCGGCATTGTTGTTGGTGGTTTTTTTTTGCCGAAAATACGCGCCAAAGCAACGATGTATGAGCACGTCATGCTTCACAACTTCATAACCTTCTGAGAACATTCTGTACCACAGACAAATGTTGTTTTGGTCCAAGGTAGCTTCACCATATGCCGCATTCAACATTCGGAACGCGTCCGCACACTCACTGGTAGTTTTTAATACAGATTTCTCGATTTATTTTATGGAATAAGCTAATATCGAACACGGGTGAGAACACGTCCAAGCAAAATAGCATGAGTGTAAGTGAAGGACATGAGTCGCAATCTAACGAATGAGTAACAATATGCAAATATCGAATTTAAAATTCGCGATACCTTTTGAACAGACAGCGTATTTTTCTAAATTTGCTTTATAGATTTTAATGCGTTGGAAATGAAAACATAAATTGAATATGTCCTCAGATACAGGGTATAATAAATACAATCATGACTATTATAAATACATAAAAAATTAGTCATTAGTAAAATTTAATCTTGCGCAATTATGGTTTAGCTGAGGCAAATTACAACGCAATTGTATCAGTATTGGAGAACCCATTTATTCTGGACGGTACACCCTATCAAATAGAGCTAAATGCCCGGATTAAAATTGAACTGAATAAAAACCAGAGACAAGCAGCATAATTTAATCCCTCATACGATCAACTGGTTACCATAGCGATAACATCACCATCACCGACGAATGTAACGAGAGACTGACTGGACGTGGAGTAAAACACTTTATGAGCTTCTTGGGCGCGCGCAGCCCTGGCAGATTTAAATTGCACTGACTCCAATAGTTTGCTGAGACTACTACAGAAGTAGAAACAATCCCAACAGCAAAAACAAGAACCAACAACAACCACAACAACAACAACAACGACAACAACAACTGCAACCGTAACAATAACAGAAGCAATTTGAATTGCCAATATAATACCATTAAACGTCGTTCCTTCAGTTATAGAATAACGAGTAGGTACTACGTATCATTACTCTGATTTTCATTATTATTATTATCGTTATTGATATTTATTTTTCAACTATGTACATTTTTACAGTATGTTTCGCACGATATTTTTTATTTTCTCATTTTCCTCTATTTTATTTTTCATAATACTGTTCTTGTGTTTTTACCGCAATGCAACAATCATCGGTTGATGCAGCTTCCTTTCGATTGAGAGGGATTTAACTGATACTTGTTGCTGTTTTTCATTATACTGTTAATTGGATTATACGACATGCTTTATGTTAAATGGCAACAACATGGTTAGCGTTGTTGACTATATGACTATATGTACATTTGTTGTCAGGGCATGCCCTTGCATTTAAGTTGGAGTAAAATAACTTCCAAGTGTATATACATTTTATTATACCCTTCATTATGGTTGCACCAAGCTTATGTCTTCTCTTGTTCGTTGTGTTTACTGTAATATTTGCAATAATTCTACCTAATAATCGTTCATTGACAGAAGAAGTAGCAATAATTCTCAGTTTCAAATGCACTACTATTACTACCGCCACCAGCAACAACAACAACAGCCACAATAACAATTATGACTAAAGCAAAAATAAGAATATCAACCTTTTCTTCACATGGTAAGAAATCGCAGAAAGCAAAGAAAAGAAACGGCTCAAATAGAAGCATAAAAATTTTAGTCTTAAGGCTGTGAAATTATACCTCATAGAATCGTCGGGTTATTTGTACAATAATTAAAGAATGCAAATCGCAAACAACCATAATTTGTATTTGTGAAGTACATACAATCCTATGCACACACTGAGTGCTTAACTGAAGGTATGCTGGAATATGGTATACTAGTGTATAAAACTATAACAAATATCTCTATCCAAGATTAATTCAAACTAGCACAATAGCAAAATCAGGCTATGTCTGGGCTATGAAATTAAAGTCATTCATTCTCGAATAGAGAAAGCTTCTATTGAGAAGTGTCTTGGAAGTGATTCACAATGTTAGATATTCAAAATATGAATTTCAATTATTTAAAATTCTAGTTTTTTGTGAGAAATTATTTAAAACTTTGATGATTGTTCTTTAGCCAAATGCGTGACTAGCGCTTTCTTTGACTTTTCGTACGTCCCAGCGTTTAAGGCATACGAAAATTAAATTTAATTGACTGATCTCTTATATATTCGACACGCCTAAATACTAAAAGGAATAAAAAAACGAATGTATTTCTTATTTATAAATTAAATAATAGTTTCTTAAAGAAGATCGCTTGCGGCTTAATCATATTAATACAATTTCGACGCATGCTATTTTTATGCAATTACATTTAGCCTTTACGAAAATATCTCCGGTTAAACAAAATCAAATGAATAAATCAGAAATTTAAATGAAGTACCCTACTTCTTTATTGATGCTCATGCCTCTACAAACTATTAAATTTCCTTCAATTCGCTAACGACCAATTATCTTACAATCACTCAAAACCACTTAATAATAGAGATGATGATAATGATACCCTATTTTCCAATTGACATAATATTCTCTGATTCAGAACGAGATGATAATCATCTCTGCTTTCGAACCTGAGCACCTCGTAATAATTTTATTGTATTTTCATAAGAGCAAGTTTTAGAACTCGCGGCAAAGAAAAAATTCAGATATATGTAAGAGACGCGGGAAGATCACAACCGATATGAGTCACAAGTGCAAAAAATATATATTAAACAAAACAAAATAAAAAAAAGAAATAAAAAGGCAAGAGAAGGCGATCTTCTGTCATCCGACAGAAGTTCTACCACCTAAAATAATGGAGGAAGAATAAATATTAAATGATAAAAGAATTGAATACCAAAAAGTGACCCAGTAGGGAAAATCATAAAGAATCTTTGTATTTCTTGAGAACGATTTTGTAAAAACATCGGTTATTTAAGAGAATGTAAGATAAAACAGTATTAACGTTAACATTAACGTATTAACGGTTAACATTAACATAGTTAACATAGTTCTGCAATTTCCAGCGTTATTTTGAGAATTAAATAACATCTTTAATACGTAATCAATTCAGTTCAGAATTTTTGTTTAATTCAATTTATTTAGAATTCAGTTTATTTTGACGGAAATATTTGACGTTCAAAGGATTTCATATGGACTCCTTTCCGAGATCTTTTTTTTTGATAATACTATTATATTAAAATACTGAAATATTAAACCGAAATGTAATAGAAAACTGTATTTAATTTAAACACGACGACATTTTGAAAATGTTCCTGGGGAAATATATATGTGAAAGTCTTCAATTAATCTTTCAATTAATAACAAATAAGAACGCTAACTGCGGCCTGGCTGAAGGCTAATATACCTTACAACCGTAACATAAATTTACAGTTTGAGGTTAAGTGTACGGCACACGCCCCTTTTGATATCACCTTACCCTTTTCTTGATTAAATTTCATCTACTGACTCATCTCTAACACAATTTTTCTCAAAAAAGTCCACCCGTGGTATAGTATAGTAGTGTGCATGACACGCCCATTTTATAAAAAATAATTTAATATTCGTGGGTAAGTTCGAGAGTGAAATTTTGTTATTCAATTACGTCTGGAAACTGAGATATATTAGGTAACAAATGCAGGCAGACAAAAAAACAAACTGACGGAATGTTAGGACTAAATCAAGTCAGGAGACGATCGTGAACCTGTGAGCGTCTTACTTGTCCACCGCCTTCAATGCATTACAAACGGAGCAGCAAACTTAGTATACGCTTCACCCTTTGGGTATAACGTAAGAAAAAAATATTTGCAATTTGCACAAAATAAAAAAGGCACACGTAGCAAATTGTCATGTCAGCTAAAAACGCAATTAATTCACCCGTGCTCATGTACTCATTTTTTGTCAAATTGGTTTACATTCACAAACGGAATGTGAAGCATGTCAGTGGAAATAGTGAAAACGTATTGAATCGTACTAAAAAGTCTCACGGTTGCCGGAATTCCCTGTCACGAGCGGTTATCACGTAAACATGAAGACTAGTGGTTGGTTGATATCTTTTATTAAATTTTATCCAGATACACCTACATAAACTCGAAAACAAGTCGGTCGACTTGCTCGAGAACTTAAGAATACAGGGTCAGCATGGAAATTTCACAGAAAGATATTAAGAACGAACATATTTTTGGGGACACTTTGGTCGCAGTTAAGTTTGGTGACGGTCTCTAAAATTTGCTAAACATATTTTTATAAAATGTAGGTCATAATTTAGCTAATTGAAATTCATAACTAACTTGTATTTATAAAATTCGTGAATTTATGTTATAAAGAATTAAAATAGAATTTCTTAAATCTACAAATAATATCACAATATTTACCTTTTATCACTGCGACAACGTTTCTCCTTCTCGGCCTCTTTGACGCTATCCCATGAATCACCAACTCCCGATGACGACATATCATCCAAGCGTTCTTCATCTTCCAAACCCGAATCCTCGAGACTAATTTGACAACTAGTCATTGTTACTTGTTTTCCATTATCGTTGACTTCAACCCAATCCGACGTGCAAATGCGTGTTGACCGTTCTGTTCCGTACGGTGATGAATCTGAGGAGTCGCCAGAAGGAGTACGTATACGTTGTGGCATTTTAGTGCCATCTTCCGTAATTTTAATCGGATCAGACTCCTCATCACCAGCAGAATCCTCACCATTATCCGCATCACTGTCATGATCGTTTTCTGCTTTTACCGCATTCGTATCGCAAATATTTCGCGAATCGCTATGAAGGCGATTTTGTTTTTGATTAGTATTCTCTTCGGAGCATGAATTTAGATTATTTAAATTGTCCACCGAATTCGACTTGGCCCGCATAGCGGCTATTTCCGATATAAGTATTTCGTGGAAAGCAGTTTTCTTCTCCGGCGATGCTTGCAAAATATTGTCTGTTGTTGAAGATTTCATTAGAGTAAACTCCGAACCGATACTAACGTGAGTAGATGATACTTCTGACACAGCTAATTCATCTCTCTCTTCCCCACTGGGCTCGTGACCCGAACGTGGGTCTGACAATTCATTATAGAACTTGCTTTGATTCTGCAATAATCGCTCGTGTTTAGTGATCTCTGGTGCATGATTCGTTTGACTGCTTCTGATTTCGGAGAGTAAACGCTCTGCAGCATTTTTCAAATTGTTTTTAATTTCGGCTGTTTTTCCACCCAAAAAGCTTGTACCGAAACGCGTGCCCGGTGAGTAATTGATCTCGTGATACGGCATGCAGTTAGTGGAAGTGGAAATCTTTATTGCATTATTGGCGCCACGTGTGCCAAAGGTTTCAATTGTCGTCTTCGAGCGCCGCAAAAATGCACCATTAGTGGAAACCTTTGGACTATGCAAATCTAATGTAGCCACGGGGAAATTGACAATAGATCGCGGCTTCGGTAAGGATTGTTGAGGCGGAGTCAACGACAATCGTTCCGTGTCAGCTTTGCCTAAACTATGTCGTGTTTCTTTTATGCTTACATTGTCCGGCGATGTCTTCGGCGTATATAAAGAATTATGTCGATTAAGTATTATGCCGGAACTTCCAGGGATCGCCGTTGTCGCTACATTGCAATTCTGTTTTTTCGGTGATTGCTTCTTTTTTGTGAAGTTGGCTAGAAATTTACTAGCGCTAAATTTCGACTCTGTGTGAATGGTATGATCCAAGCGGTTACTGTTAGTCGATACTGTTGCAAACGTTGTTGGCTGACGCTTAATTTTGGGAACTTCGGGCGCTTTACGCGACTTAAGTGGTGGTCTACTGCCCGCAGTTGGATTTATTTTTACCACTTGTGACGACATCGCTGTCGTCATGTTTGTATTTGCAGAACGGTTTTCGCGTACTGGTGATTGATAGATGACGGTACGACGAGAAACAGCTTCTGTATCCGTGACTAACATTGTTGGCTTCTTCGGCAACACTGGATGATCAAGTGTCTGCGAATTAATTTGATTCATGTCACTAGAGTGTCCGATATTAGTCGTTTTTGTGGTCGTGATAGCACTCTGTGAAGTGCGAGAACCAGATTCTCGTGACGTTCTCAGTAAACCTGACGCAGCTGGCCTCGGTGGAACGGGCGGTCCGGGCTTCTTGACTGGCACATTTGATGCAGTTGCCGTTACGATATTGCTAGCCATTCTGTACTTGCGGCTTCTACTACTGTTGCAGCTGCAACCTTTAATTGTTCAATTCTCGTTCTGGTGAGGCAATCGCGATATACCACGAGATTCTGGCTCACCAAAATCTACTTCAACTAAACAGACGATCCACTTTCTAGGTCACTTTTTGTTTACTCGTCTCGTATTGCCGTTTATGTTTTACGCTATACGTTCTACGTTCTTTGAAATTTCAAATTTCGTTCAGCATAAATTCTGAAACCAGTTTTCTTGTTATTGCTATTTCAGCTGTAGCTAGTTTTTAAGAGTATTGGTGGGTGCTAGTGAAATGGTAACGTTATCTTACTTCTACCGGGCGCAGCTGGACACATTTGTTTATTTGTATGCACTTTACCGCTACGTAAGGATCGAGTAGAAATCATTCTGTTTAAAAGGAAAAGGGTGATCGTCGCGGATGTAGAGTCTTTATTCGGAAGTAACTGTTTGGAAAATCGATTACTTGAATGAAACGTCATAACGATCTATAAATAGTTGATCACGTTTTCGTTGGGAGCATGTAAAATCACTAATAGTAAGACAGGAAGTATTTTCAAATATAATACTTTTGATTTGAAGCAATAGAATATTTAAACGTTTGAAAGGATTTGTTTATTATCCTTCTTTTTTATACTCTACATTCGATGGAATGGGAGTTTATTGGTTTTATAATGCATGTATACACATTAAATGAAATGTGGCAGGTATAGAAAAATATCTCAGAATTATCTTCTGAGTCGATTTGGTAATGTTCGTCTGTCTACCCCCTTGTACGTCTGTGTGTGTCTGTGGAAATCATGATTACAGGAGAACGAATAGAGCTATTGTTGGGAAAATTGACACGAATATTTTCTGTTATCACTAACTCTGTAGTATTAAAAATGGGCAAAATAGCACAAGTGTCATGCTTGCTTTTTTATGAAATGAAATTGTAAAGACCAACTTTTTAGTCTCTGCTGGAATTTCGAAGCCTAAATTGCATGACCGGATAATGGGATTGGACGTTATAAATCCACAGGGAATGTCACGGCACGCCCACTATCGTATTATACCATGCGTGGACTTATTTGAGAGAAGTTTTCTAAAAATGAGTTAAAAGAGTTTACTAAGAAAAAGGAAATATTATATTAACAGAGCCGTCCTCTGCCCTCAGGTAATAAAAATTAAGCTACAAAAAGCGACTATTTCTTTTGAATAGTTTTTAATCCAAATTAATTGAAATTAAATTTCAATTTTTCACTCAAATTAAGCAAATTGTTTTTAATAATTTTATATGATTCTATATCGAAATATTTTTATTTTAATTGATTTAATCAAATTGCATTTAATTATTTAAAACAGAATGTATCGAAAATCTGAAGAGTTCTATCTCTTTATGAGATTGGAATGATTTTCCGTAATTCGTCGTCAAATTAGGTTTGGAGACAAATCGATTTCTATAACCGGTTTCATCAATAGTGTCTATATTCTTTCTCAAAAACGAATTTAAAAAAGCTCTTAAATTCTCTGGCAGACCTCGTACAAAACCAATAAATTGGTCATCCACACATTTCGTGGATTTTAAGAATTTATTTTAAAGAAATTTAAAAATTGCGTATGTTTCATGAAATACTATTTTGAATGTCTATTTAAGACACAAAAGACTCAAGATTAATACTTAAAAAATTGAATAAATGCGTTGTAAAATCAAATTAAATTTAATTTTCAGTTAAAAGTTCGAATTTCAAAAGAAAGGGGAATTCTCATAGCATTATATTACGTAACATATTACGTAAAAATATTATCCATTAGTACATTTCAAGGGAAGAACTTCTGACTAAAAATAAACAAAATTATAGACTTTTTGTCTATTGAATAGGATTGATGAAAGAATTTTAAAACCATATTTCTTTTCATTTCTAGTCAATTGAAGGCAATGTAAATAAAAAATTTCATTTAAATAAAAAAAATTGTTTTTTTATTAGACGACCGGCCCAGACCAAACGAAAACAATGTTACAGCTGGTAACACCCACCCTGTATGTATGTATGCGTAAATCAAAAACAACAAAAATATTTGGTATACAGTAATATTCACGAAAGAATAATAATCACTTCGATTCATATGGACCACTTTTTAGGAACGAGTCTTTTGAGAACTGCGGTTAACATTTTTTGCTATCTCACAAAATTTTCCTTTCCAATTTTTTTAATAAAAATTCACTTTGAAAAAAGGTCAACCCAAAAAATTCATTCACCAATCGATCTATCTTGGAAATTTCCTCAAAATTATTCCCAAAACAACTTTCAATTCCGCAAAAAAACTGAAATGTTCTTCACAGTTATCGCAAAGGGAAGAAGTCATCACCTGCCGCGTCGACTTTGATGAAATCGTGATCAACCAAGCCACCAAACAGTTCACGTGTGTTGTTGTAGTTTAGTATATTTCAGTTAAAAACATTCACCATGCTATGCATTGGTAGTGTTCAAGTGTTCTTTCTTTCCAATTCTCTTTTTCTACCTCTCTCGCTCTCTCTATCTCTCATTCTCTCTATCTCACACACCGTTTCGACTCCAACAAAAACTTGAAAACACACAAATTCTTGGACATAAACGACAAGAACACAATTCATTGAGCATTTAAAACACTATCCCGAACACTCCCGGCAATCGCTACTACCACGCAGTGCAAGAGCTTAAAACAAACTGATTGTTGAGCGCATTAGAAAATTAGCATCAGCTGCAACAGCAATCGACTTAGTAGCTCCTGCTTACTCCACCAAAATTGGGGCTTGCTTTGCTTATATGATGAGCAGTGTTGCCACATCGATGATTTCGAAAAATATTGTTGAAGAGAAATCTTGAGAGAACTTTGTTATAAACCAGAAGCAACTCCCAGAGTGGAGGTTTAGTATTTAGAAATTAATATTTCATATTAAAATTTATAACAAATGGAAGAGCTTTTTTATAATTTACGCTTTTTTTAACAATTTAATATTAAATATTGGTACTCATAGCACCTATAAATTAATTTTATTTATTTCCCTCGGATCATTCATATTACAATTAATCGCGTTTCAAATCTTGAGAGAAGTCAATTTTTTAACTTATTTCTTTTCTTCTCTCTATCTGTTTTGAAGATAACGAGCCAGTTATGTGGCAACACTCGACTCATACAGGTATTGTGAGCTCTCTTGCTCTTTTAAATCTCTAATTTTACCTGAATCTCTCTATGGATTACAGACGGTGAGCATTATGTTAATTAATTGAGAGGAATGTTAATTTTCGATAACATTTATTGATATCTTGTTCTGTGAGATTTATACTAATTTAACGGATTTAGAGGATTTTGCACTAAGTGTATTTAGTTTAGTAACCAAAATGGGCGTATTACGAAAACTTGGTTATGAGTGGTGAAATTAATTTATATTTAGTAGCATATAGTTTATTGTTAATATATAGATTGTATTGTACGGTAGCATACACTAATGTATATATACGGTAGCAAACTTGGGAACAATTATCAATAAAGTTCCATGATAATTTTACAAATTTGGCAACGACTCAAACTTTGTCATTAATCAATTTTATTGTAAACATAAAAGTCAATCTAGACATCATTTATTACCGGAACGGCTAGACAACGCGCCATCTAGCGACATACATATATCACTTTCCTCGACGAACAATTTAATTTAACAGAGAAATAATTTAACAGAGAAATAATTTAACAGAGATTTAAAAATATTACGATGTTCTAATGCATGATGATAATTTATACTACTACTAATGATAATAATAAATCCCGTTATGTTGTTTATTTTTAATTTTTGTATTTAATGTATTCAACCAATATTTGACTTAAAATTCGAATAAGTGTCGAATATTTTGCAAAGACCTTCCATAAGAAACGCGAGCGATATGAGTTGAAATCAAATACCATTATTACATACTTCCAACATTACGGATTTAGCAAAGGTAGCAATAATATTGTACCATTTATTTCACCACCACCTCCTCTAATAACTCACTAAACATCTTATGGACATCTACTCAAAAAATAGAATTCATGCCAACGAAGCAAACAAGAAAGTATAATTTTTGTCTGGTTACCCAACATACAGACTAATTCAGCCACCCCCTACTGTGTATTCTGTCAATAGCCTGCCTAAACCAGACAATCACCCCCACCGCCCAATTCCCAATCGGATTGCAGTGTTAGATATTTATGTTTAAGAGCAAAAAAGTACGGCGTTTCCTTTTCAATAAAAAATTTTTCCTTTTGTGACTTCCATGCACGAGCAACCCTTTTCACAAAATTTGAATTAAGCACGACAAAATACCGGAAAGCATTTGTTTTAATGTTAAACGGGAGTCAAACTGCAAAAATATCGTAAATATATGTATTTCTAAAACAAAAACTGAAGTTTTTTGTAATGAGATCTCCTTATACGGCATACAATAAGGAGATCTCATTACAAAAAAACTTCAGTTTTTGTATTAGAAAGGCAATTTTACTTTAATAAAATGCATTAGGGTGGGTGGCGTTACCGAATCCTGAAGTCCTAAAAAGTCAATAGGATTAAGCAAAACAGTTTACGCTAACCAAAATACTCGAACACATGACAAAGTTTTAAAACAGACTATGCCAAATTTTTGCACGTTGTTTTGTCATAAAAGTCAATGGCATGTTTCTAATGTTTTGCTCTATTGTATCAGTGTTCTGCATTCCCTGACCCTTAACAGAATACCTTAACTAAGGAAGCAATAATAAAAGCGCGACGAGTACATACAAAATACGGATGATATTTATTGTTTATATAGATTTATATTGCACAAACAATAAAATAATTCTACTTTGGCTTTTAAATTAATTTCTGTAAAATTTAAGCAGATTGCTTTTTTCAATACATTTGCTAATTAGATGAATTTCAAAAAAAATATATAAGACATGATGAAACAAATTATCAATAAAATTAAAAAAGTTGCAAAGAATTAATTTTTAATTTATAAATTTATTTTTTAATAATAATAATTTTTAATTAATAATAATTCTAACTCCGTAACGTCACAAGTTGAATTTCGTGTTAATCATAGCCATCATCTTAATCATCATGTAATGAACCAATAGCCGAATGTAATTTGCAGTCCTTTGCAAAGGTATTGCTTTACCAGGAATCCAGTCGTTGACTTATCGGAAAAGGAAGCAGATGTTGAAGGAAAGACAAAGTAATAAACGAACTTTTTAGCACCGATCATCAAATGTGCAATAAACTCAGGCTTTCTGAAATCCCTTTTAGCACTGGTCCCACATACAATTTATTCTACTGCCCACACCAAACACATAAAGTAAGGAAGAGTATGCCGAATCATTGTTACTAACGGCCGGATCTTGCCCGTTTCTAGGAGCCTATTCTTTGCTTAAAACTAAAGGCGGGCTCGAAAGTAAGCACTTCGTTTTAAATTGACTCTGCAGGATGAGAATTCGAAGAAATCTCTGGACCCATATAATTTAATATTACTTTACTAGAATAGGCGCAACCCTGATACGTTTTCGCGCATTCTCAATACCAAATGCTCTCGAAAAAGAGATTATTCATTTTTGGTGACAAAACCTCCACTCCTCCTACGATTCGTTCTACGTAAATTCGACACACACCCAAAACAGACAAGGATAAACCGAATCACAGGCTGATACTGAGTCGGGATGCATATGCTTTTCTATATCTGCCATGTCTTCTTTAGTGTCCACAACTACAATTGTACGACGTATACAGTTTGATTTAACTATTCTCCGTTATCATTTGCGAAATCCTGTTGAAAACCTCACCAACAGCGATAAAGAAATCCAAATAGCATTTAGTATTCCATTGTCCTGAAATTGTCTTGAGCAATGTATAATTTACCGTGTTCCATTAGTGATAAAATACGTTTTAAATAATCTAGATGTCACGGTTTTATGGAAACAAGTCATCGCTGCAGTGAAATTAGAATAACACCTTATTTAAATGATAATAATTACGTAATGAATGTGAGTTTCCGCGCTATTTTCATAAACGAAATTATTACAAAATTTGTTATAATTAATTTTTAATTAATTTATTTATTGTTAATTAATGTTTTATTTGATTAATTTACATACATTCCTTCAATTTACAATATGTTGCGTATTTTTTAACATCATGATTTTGAGTATTAATTACCAATTGTCAAGCGTATCTAATTTTATGTTTATAATATATTGGTTTTTCACAATCATAAAAATTTGTCCCAATTGCGATCCGGGAATCAAATTTTCGAGATTAATCATTGAAGCAAAATTCTAAATTACCATCGCGCATTTCTGAGTAATTCTTGAGTCTGTTTTTGTTTCCTCATCATCGAGGAGATAATTGAAAGTGAACACCAGGATTTATGTAAAGCAGTAAAAAAACCAAGTGAATAATTAAGCATATTAATATATGTCTCCCGTAATATATTTACACAATTACAATTCTTTATTTGTTTCATAAACCGTATTTAACTTTATTGTATAGATTAATTTTGCACAACTTCGAAGCAGTCAATTATTATATTTTCAAAACAATATATTTCTTCTCTATTTTACAATTCAAAATATAGCGTGCATTTTAATTTCGTTATAAGACAGCGATATTATTCTCGGAAATTTGCAACAGTATATAATTCGACTCTCAGGTTTATTTTTAGTTCATAAAAAAAGGAAAGCGTCTGCCTCTAATTCTATAACAAAAAAGCCATTTGATTTAGTTAATCAACGTTTAATCTGCTATTGCAGTGTACGGTAAACTGCTGTGTTTAGGCTTTGTTTTGTTTATGAATACTTTAATGGCTCCATTAAAGTCGCCACTAACCATTACATAACCACAACCTTTCTTTCGTTGTTCCACAAGTGGATCAGGTTGATTGTGTTGCAACTAAAATAACGAAAACGAAATGCAATCAAATGCACAAAATTGTACTAATGATTATCACCTTTTCATTGGCAATTTCGTCTGGTGCCGGCTTGATTACAGCTTCGGGATGCGGTGCAAAAATGGCACATGTCACTGTTGCATTGTGAGCTTTTATTCCTTCCCAGAAATCACTGCGATCTCGCCGAACCTATAAATATACAAAGGTCCCTCAGTTTGACACGATAGTGGTACAATTTTTTTTTAAATGGTACAATTTTTATATAAATATTTCAATTTACGTTGCAAATTGAGATAACAATTTATTTATATCTTACCGAACTCAATTTCGAATAGTCATGATTTGTTTTCCAAATATAGATGCATTGATTTTCTGAGCCTGCAATTATATATTTACCATCGTGGCTGAACGAGGCTTTGATTTGTGATGAAACATTCAAATAGCCTTTGTATTTGCATGACAAATTCAGATCACGCAAATCATATAAACGAACGCGACTATCATTGGACGTCACCAGAATCTTATCTTCTCCCGGCATGGGTTCTATACCACTTATCTTGCGGCCAATCCGATTTTTACCACGTGTTGATCGAACATTTATCTGCGTATGATATTTAAGTTGATCGGTATTATAGAATATGCATCGTCCATCGTAAGTCCCAACAACTGCAAATTGTCCGTTCTGGCAGAAATTAGCGGCGGTTATCAGCTTTGTCTGACCATCTACTTCATTCCAAAGAGCAACCTTTTTATCAGGGATGTTCCAGAGGCGTAGCTTACCATCTAAGCTACCGCTGAGGAAGTAACGATCATCGCGTGGATGGAAAGCTATTGCTGTAACAAAATCTATATGCTGAAAACAACAGAGGCATTCCTTGCGCGAGATATGCCATAGGCGCACAGTTTTGTCCATCGAGCTTGAGAGTATAAAATAGTTTTTCGACCAGGAAACATCCAATAAGTCCGAAGTATGTCCATTATATGTGCAAAAGGCTCTAGGCATGAAGGGTCCCGTGCATTTCTCTGCTGCGGTAGCCATCGCAATGGCCTCTTCCGCCGAATGTTGTGAAACCAAAGACTCCTGAGAGGGTGTAGGCGATGATTTCTGATCAGCATTATATTTGTTGCGCATATCCTAGGAGCGAACGGAGCGTTTATTTAAAATTATACTGTATTAAAACAAAAGAATATTTTTCTAAAATTACTTGAAAAAATGGATATGCGTCCTTCAACACCCAAATGCGTAATACTTTGTCCTGACCTGCAGTTGCCAACAAGCGCCCACATGAACTGAACTTCATGCACCACACGGCACCCGTATGCTCACCCGATAGATCCTAAAATTATTATTGTTTAAATTATTATTGCTCAATTATTAATAAAATGTTCCCCCTTAACCGAATCAAAAGCGTTTACCTGCACGTGTTGGAGCTTTGTAAACTCGTAGGGTCCTTTATTTGTGGAAGAAGCTTTTATTTTAATATTCTGTTCTGGATTCATTACATCAACAATATCGGCGACATCCTCTTTATGGCGCGCATGTGAAACTTCAGAGGCCAGGGATTTTGCTTTGTCCACAGTCTTGCGCATAGTGGATCCAAAAAAGCGTTTAAGCTTAGCAGTTTTCTTCTTCAAACGATTACCATCTTCAGCCTCGCCATCTTCTTCATCCGGCTGGCATGGCTCACTGCTGGGTGGTATTCCGATCACACTTTCCTCATCAGATTCTTTCTGTATTACCTCCAAATGCGAAGTCAATTTTAAAATATGCAACGACAATGGATTCCATCCCTCTGGAACAGGCGGTGAACGGACCGCAGAAAGGGGCATATTTTCACCGGTGTCTAAATTTTTAACAGGAACTTGTTCGAGAATTTCAAAATCGGTTAATTGTTTCCCGGAGTTTGTGCGGGTGCGAACATAAATATTCATTTGTTTTAATACATCTTCGTCACCAGCAGATTTTCGTCTTTCTTTGTCATTGCCAGGCCGATAAATTAAGGAAGGATGTCTATATTATAAAATATAATAAAATGTCTTCTATAATTATAATTGAAGCAAAAAAAGTGTCCCAGCTGTTGGATACAATTGATATGAAATGTGAAGTTTCTGGTCTTGACCAAATCGATTCCATAATTGAATTATCCTCGAAAATTCAAAAAGTGGAAGGATTTTAAGTATCAAATGTTTCGAACTCACCTGGTAGCACTTCCGAGACTATTCGAGCCGGTACCTGCCAGCTTAGTACGCGCTGAACTGCTTATATTGTTCACTAGAATCTGTTCAATGCGATCAATTTCTTCTTGCGTAGGACCTTCGGCTTTATTGGATTCCTCATCGTGCGGTTCAACCACGTAACCGCCCTTAGTAGCCTTATACAAATTCAAGCCCTGCGTGGGATCGATCGAGCTGAAAACGAAGACACGAAAAAACCTTTTACGTATTTCCATTGAATGAAATTTAATAATTCTTACAAATATCGAACACGTCCTGGAGCCGAATTACTCTTGGCTGAATTCGAAGGGCTGGGTTTAACGCAAACGGATGTTGAGCTATTGCCCAAAGAATGTGAAATCCTGTTAATAGATCCGCCTACAGCCACTGTGCTAACAGGTCGCGTATTACATGTAGAGGTTTGCGGTAACGAAGCAACAGACGCCGCAATAGAAGCAACAATAGTACTTGAAGAGGACGAAAGCGTATAAGTAGCTAAAGATACCCTAACGTCATCTAGCCGAACGCCGATTTTCATTGCCAAATTAGCACAATTTAAGGAACGTGTTTCGTTGCATGAATTTTCAATCTCTTTCACCAAGTCATCACGCAGCCGTTGTACATATTTAACACTTTTGACGGAACGTGTTTCACTCTCGTCATCATCATCCTGATCGGTTGTTGGCATATGAATACCTTCGGTCATGTCTATAAATTGCTCAGAAGAGCTGGATGAAAATTTACGTGATTTCTTTTTTCGTCTAGGTGGAGCTATAGGACCACAGGAAGTAATTGAATCCGTAGTCTTGGAATGAGCCAATTTGGTGCTAGCGATTACGTCTGGCTCCTGAAGTATAATTTTACAATGCGGTGGCTGCATGAATCCAGATTCAGTTGCAGGCGCTTGGCCAGTATTGGAAATTACTTCGACATTTAGCATTTTTGGACGCATTACTAATGATGGCAAATTGGATGTCGCGCCTAAGTGGAGAGCTGGCTTCAAAGCAGCTGAATGGAATTCAGGTGTGGTAGACTGAGAGCTCGTAGAACTAGATACTGCGTACTGTGAACTAGAAGCAGATACGGCAGAGGCTATACTGTGTGGCTGTTGTTGTTGCTGCTGATACGACTGTGTTTGTTGATAATACGACTGTGGTTGCTGTAATCCACCAGAAACCGTCAAGTTTTGAACTGGCTCGCGATCTAAACTTACGGCTGCAATACATTGAAGTGTTATATACTTTTATCTAAAATCCAAAGAATCCCGAAGTACCTGAAGGATCCACTGTACCAGCCAAAATACGACCAACACGTCCTAGCGATGTCATACTTTGAATGCTCAAGGCATCATTTTCAATAATTTTAAAAGGATGTGTTGGACGATTAGGAAAGACACCATCACTTGAACTATTCTGTTATGTTTGAAAGAAAATTACGTGAATGTAATGACTACGCATAATGATGCATATTAAGAAAACAATTTAAATACCTGTGAGTCGGGTGTCAGCGTATTTCCTGGATTATCATCTTCATCATTTTGCATACACTGCCGCAGTTCATGAAATCTGTGTCTTCCGTACTAAGAAAGTTTTAATTTGTGATCAATATTAAATTTTTATTGAGTTTCATCTAATTAAATAAAATAATATATAAATTTGACTTAAATGCTAAATGCTCTAGGAAAGAGAAATGAAATCCAATATTTGAAGTAAGACCAAAATAGTGAAGGTAGAAGTAGTAGTAGTAGTGAAGTAGTGAAAGTGTCTCTGATATCAAAGAATATGTTTATTTACATTAAATATTACTTGTTTTAAAGCAATTGAAGAAAGAATTGCACTTTTGAGACTCATGTTGCACTCGGAGAATTTTGTAATTGGAATAATCGATATCAAACAATTATGGATTAAACATAAATAAATAAAGGTCGTATAACCATAAAAATATGGAAATATATTGATTATTAATAAGAATTCATGTGAGGATTATATTATTTCACGCTAACAATATTTAGTCCGATGTGGTGACCAACCAACACTCTCGCCAGCTTTATCTTACCATGCTTATTGGCTTCGGTTCGACAAAAACGTCATGTTTGGAGCAATGACGCGCGTTAAGACTGCTTGTGGGACTGATCGTAGCTGGTGTACCCGTCCCAATGGGTGTCGCATCGCTATCTGAAGCACTTACATGCGCAGCTGGTTCCGGAAAAATGAATTCTCCCGCAGCGCCACCTGCATCGGGTGGTGACTTGCGACTGTCCCGAAGAAAATAGTAACTTCCATTAGTCATAATTTACAATTTTTTTTTGTTGCGTCATTACCTTAGGGTGGCATAGCGGTTTGGTGTTGAATCCTCAGCATCAAAGAATTCCTCAGAGCTGTCTGAATCAGCTTCACTTTTACTCATTTTACATTCGTATGAAGCATCTATACTATTAACTATATTTTTCAATGAAATTTTTTGAAATATGTAATAATCTTCGTCAAATATTTTATCTGGGATATTTACTTCTAATCTTTCCTATCTCCGCTTTTACGTCATCTCTCTTATTCATAAATATTTTCTTTTTTCCTCTTCACATTTGCACAAAATTTCAGAAATTACAAGAATTTTATTTAAATTTATTAGCTTTTTATTTATTGAATTAGGTTCACATGACTTCCACAAATAAAATAGTAATCCATTTTCCCCACCCTACGCAATGAAAAAATTTTTGACAACTAAAAACTAACATTTTAGAGAATTTGCACAGTTCCGATTAGCATTGGTACGTATTATGGAATTTACACGCAAAGAAAATTGCACAAGATTGTGTATGGAACAAATAATACCTCTTTCATCATCATGTTCCACATTCGAATCACTTGTATATTGAAGTGTTTGCAAAAATTAACAATGTCAAATGCATGGAAGCGTGAACAAAATAAGAATTAATAACAAATCATTGAGGTTTTGAGAATTTGACTGCAAATTAAAGTCCGCTAAAAATTATTATAAAATATCTGGAGATTGTCTGTTTATATTATTATTCGGAATTTTTGTAGTAACAATTCATTTTATGAGGAAAACTTTTATGAGAAAAAGAAAAATAAATAGAAAAGATTATAATCGACTTTTCTATTGAGATTCTTTTCAGGCCAGAACAGTTCCTTTCAAATTTAAGACACCATACGAATATATTAAAATTAAAATATGAAAAAATATAAAACAATTAGTGAGAAATTTGAATGATTTTTTCAAATCAATTTCAAATACGCTAACCCCTAATAGTGGGCATTAATTAATTTTTTTTGACCGATAGCCTACTGTATTATAAAAAAGCATACATGAAATTTAGAGTTAATACATATTACCTAGGTTTAATTAATATTGGCAGAGGTTCGGTAGAATACTTATTTTGAGTTTTTATAAATTATAGTTGTATTTTTAATCCACCTTGAAAAAGCTGGGGTATTTATTAATATTATTTCCCAAAGCGTCCTCATTTTTGAGGATATTTATTAAAGTTTTGGGCATTAACTTATTGGGCCTTTCCTTACGTTTTGCTTCAAACTTTATTTGCAAACGGATAATTAATTTCTCAAAACCTATTTGAGAACTGCCGCTAAGAAAAATCCTACGAAAGAAAGAATTTTGCCGAAGGCCGGCTAGGGTCTTACAAGAAACAATCTAGAATTAAAAGCGATCTAATGAGTGTTCCTCAAATTTATAAAAAGTAAAAATGTCTCAACGCTCTGAAGAAAGGGTACCGGCTGAAGAGAGCGATTTGCTCCAGATTAAACCACTGTAAGATAACATTAATTACAAAATTGTCCAAAGTTTATTTCGATACTTTCGCAGTGGCGCCGGTCAAGAAGTGGGAAGATCCTGTATTATGCTCGAATTTAAAGGGAAGAAAATCATGGTAGGTAGCTAATTAAAACTTCACAAATTTCGCATTAATAACAGAACTAATGCTCGAAATGCGATTCAACAGCTCGATTGTGGTATTCATCCGGGTTTATCGGGCATGGATGCTCTCCCTTACGTGGATTTAATTGAAGCAGATGAAGTTGATTTACTTTTTATATCCCAGTAAGTAATTGATGTTATTAAATGATTGAATTCTATTTGAAAATTTATATATCCATAGTTTTCACTTAGACCACTGTGGCGCATTGCCTTGGTTCCTCATGAAAACCAGTTTCCGAGGACGTTGCTTCATGACCCATGCTACCAAAGCGATTTATCGGTGGATGTTATCAGATTATATTAAAATTAGTAATATCTCTACAGAGCAGATGCTTTATACTGAAGCCGATTTGGAAGCTTCAATGGAAAAAATTGAAACAATTAACTTCCACGAAGAGCGCGATGTGATGGGTGTTCGCTTTTGTGCTTACAATGCTGGCCACGTGTTGGGTGCTGCAATGTTTATGATTGAAATTGCTGGTGTTAAGATTCTTTATACTGGGGATTTCTCGAGGCAGGAGGATCGACATCTAATGGCTGCAGAAATTCCTACCATGAAACCGGATGTTCTAATTACAGAATCCACATATGGCACACACATACATGAAAAGCGTGAAGATCGCGAAAATCGCTTCACATCTTTGGTTCAAAAGATTGTGTTACAGGGCGGTCGCTGCCTTATACCAGTTTTCGCTCTGGGTCGTGCACAAGAGCTATTACTCATACTGGATGAGTACTGGTCTCAAAATCCTGAACTGCATGATATACCAATCTACTATGCGTCGTCACTGGCCAAGAAATGCATGGCTGTTTATCAGACGTACATAAACGCCATGAACGATAAGATCAGAAGACAGATAGCCGTCAATAATCCGTTTGTTTTCCGGCACATCTCCAATCTTAAGGGCATTGATCACTTTGATGATATTGGTCCATGCGTTGTTATGGCTTCACCGGGTATGATGCAAAGTGGTCTTTCAAGAGAGCTCTTTGAGAATTGGTGTACCGACCCCAAGAATGGAGTCATAATAGCTGGTTATTGTGTAGAAGGTACACTAGCGAAAACAATACTATCTGAGCCTGAGGAGATCACTACATTAGGAGGTCAAAAATTGCCATTAAATATGTCAGTTGATTACATATCCTTCTCGGCGCACACGGATTATCAGCAAACGAGTGAATTTATTCGTCAATTGAAGCCACAGCATGTGGTAAGACTACGCTCATAAACGAGAACTTTTTGAATCTTCTAAACTAAATGATTGCTCAAAAAGGTACTTGTCCATGGAGAACAAAATGAAATGTCCCGCTTAAAACTGGCGCTCCAACGGGAATACGAATCTGATCCAAACACAAATATAAGTTTTTATAATCCACGAAATACGCATTCCGTAGAATTAGTTTTTAGAGGGGAGAAAACTGCTAAAGTCATGGGTCATTTGGCTGCAATAAAACCAGATGTCGGGAGCAAGCTATCGGGTGTATTAGTAAAACGGGATTTTAAGTACCATCTTTTGGCAGCATCGGATTTGTCTAGTAAAGAATATTTCTCTTATATTTCAATTTATTCAATTAATCTCAATGTTCTTTTTAGAATACACTGATATGAGCATGTCGGTGGTTACACAGCGCCAGTCCATCCCATGGAACAGTTCTTTGCTTACTTTAAAATTATTGCTAGATCGCATTGGAGGACCCGGCACTGCCGAAGTGGTGCAACCGGACAAGAAGCTACACGTTTTCAAATGTATTGATCTTTGTGTCGAAGGTAAAATCATGATAATGGAATGGCAAGCCACGCCTGTAAACGACATGTTCGCTGATTCCGTGTTGGCTTGCATCATGCAAACCGAAATGGGTGGAACTAGTATTAAGGGCACAACAGCTCAGCCGAAATCTGATAGGACACACTTCAAAGAGTGTTTGATTGAAGCTCTGCAGGATACTTTGGGCGAACAAAGTGTGCCGAAAATGTTCAAAGGCGAACTACTTCGGGTTACGGTGGCTGGAAAATGTGCCGAAGTCAATTTGGAGACATTGGTAAGAAAATCGTTGAATGATCGCATCGACTTGATTTTAATAAAACATATCCATGCAACCGTAGGAAGTGAAATGTCCAGAAGACGAAAATCTTCGCCAAATCGTGAACACTGCAGTGCAAAAACTTTATCAGGCTTTGGTGCATGGGTCCTAAAACTAGCTTATGTTTGAGAGAGGATAAAAGAATTAAGAAAATTGTGTAATTATTTATTATAATCATTTATTTTGAGAAATTAAGTGCATTATTAAAACGTTACATTAAATGAAGAGCCAGAAGCGAGCCACAGGATTATAAAAACTAGCGCTGAGTGCTTTTTGCTATTTGTTCTTTAAGTACCAAAATGCTTGCTCGTTGCTCTGGTGGAAGCTGTGAAATTTGTTCGTCGGACAACTGAAGGACTTGCATTATAAGTGCCGCTTTTTCTTGATCTGAAGCGTCACTTGGAATACCGCAATTTGTAGCCAAGCGATTTTGCAGCTGTTGCTGCGCACTTTGTTGTTGAGTAGTTAAGCCCACAGGTGGACCAGTCGATACGCGTAGCCGCGGATCCGTCTGACGCTGCCGTGGATCTGAAGGGAAGTTGAGAGGAGCAGCAACAGGTTGCGGTGTTTGTATTGGTCGTTGCGTTCGTGGATCCAATAGAGGTGGGGGCACTGGATTGGGTAACGAGCGCATATCTTGATCAAGACTGCGTACCATTCGTGGATCCATTTGCCGTGGATCTATAACCACTGCTGCTGCAGTAGTGGGCACCGATATCACACGTGGATCGGCCGTCATGGAACGTAAGTCAACATCCTGATTAGACAAATTGCTAAAATTTGAAACAGGAGCTTGCATAGGTGCCACCATTGGATTAGGAATGGGCATCACTGGATTCTGAATTTGCGGTACTGCAACACCAGAAAGCGGATTGCTCCCTAATACTGGCGGCATTTGATTAGCTTTGAAGAGCATACCCTATTCAACGAGACGATAAAGGATAAAAATACAGGCTAAAATTTACGCAAATTACCAGGGCACTCTGGGGATCTACAATGCGCATAACAACCATTGACTGAAGCAGAGCATACGCCAGCTGCGGATTTAACATCAACATCTGGCGGGCCTCTGAAGGGTTGTTTTGAATGCAAAGCTTCATTTGCTTCATTAGTTCATACATTTGCTCTGGGGGAAGAGAAGCGACAGTTTTTGTTATTATCTCTGGTGCTTGGTCTGGATCACAATGGTCGCCATAAGGATTCTCAACTTGTGGACCCTGTAACAGTTGTTGCATTTCCATTCGCGATTTTTCGGTACAAGCATTATCAACTCGTAGTGTTCGACCTCCAATCTCATAACCATTTAAGTTTCTCATAGCACTGAGAGCTGTCTCTTGATCCTTGTATTCACAAAAGCCAAAACCTTTCGGCTTTCCACTTTCACGATCGAATACTAGTCTAATTTGAACAAGGCATGTTACTAGAATTTTATTTATTCAATAAATACTTGCTTCAAGGATAAAACAGGGCCCACTTCACTGAAGATTTCCTTTAGCTTCTCTTCAGTGGCCTCGTATGGGATGTTTCCCACTGAAAGAAATGGATTAAAATTGACTGACACATATTTGTGCAGCACTTACCAAAAACCGAACGCATGGATTTATCCATAATACTTTGATCAGAATTTTTGTCCGCCATTATATAAACAATTCCACTCCTGATCGTAAACTTTAAAATCTATTAAATCTTTTAAAAGGCAAACTGAAAACAAATTGCTGACTTCAATATAGTGATCACAAACGAGTACGGGAGGTATGACACTCGCTTTAAGCACGTATTTGCTTTATATAATTACAGACTGGTATGAAAGTATACGGAATTTGATACCTATTTCTCAAGAAATCCGCGTCAATAACAATCAAAAACATGGGTTTCGCGTGGAGGCTGCCAAGAACTTTAAGCGAGAGTTTTGGTGAATATGATTGTATGCTCCGAGGATTTGTATAAATTTTACCACAAATTTTAATTTTGCATTGTTAGAAAATGGTTAAACAATGAATAGAAAGGTAATTGTTTGAAAATTGGTAATTATTTCTGGTGTCTCGAGCTTTCAAAGAAACAATATTCGTTATTGAATTGAGGGATTTAATTCTTTGTTAGACCCCGTTACTGTTGTTGGTGATTTTTCTCCACATCAAATGAGAAGAAACAATACAACAATATGGAATAAGCTCACGTATAGTGTGCCTTATGTAAATCAGAGATAGAGATGTGACACTCGTTGCTGTAAATTATAAATTCGTTATAATGGCAATTTTTTATAGTCTGTTGAATTCACGAACACATTGTGTAAGAACTCTTCCGATGTTGTTCGTGTTTGCTGTGCGTTTCCTAACGAGTATTTGTCATCGTCCGTACTGAAAACACTGCCCAGCTTCTATTTCCATGTAATTTTCACCAAACGTAAACACCAACAAAGATCCTCCAAATCAATGTGAAAAATATAATTCTTAAAATCTTAAAGGAAATTATAGATCCATTAAATTGATTACAGTATATTACAATTACCCGAGCATCGTTTTATATTGGAGAAGTTAATAGTATTTCGGTTTCTTGTTTATTACAATGGAATAAATGCTAACTGTATTAATTTTGAGTATTTTAGTACTGTGTCATAATAATTTATTTTTAAAATGTTAAAAAAAATAATATTTTTTACGCTCACTGAATACGTACTAATTTTCTATCGCTCTTCACCAATAAATCCTTTAGAATCGATACCAGTGCAGAAGCACACGTGGGAGATCCATTGGCTACAAATTTCCAGTGAATCTTGTACCAATTTCCAAAGAAAATTGTACCTTTTTGTGAATTTATGCCAGAAATGTGAACGTGTTATTGTCTTTAACTCTGATGTAAATAATACATAAAAATAGATGTCGAATCAGTTTTTCGCGTGGTGAGCTGCAAGTATCCTATCTCCACTTCTCTGGTGATCATAGACTTGGTCGTGTTGACTATAAATAATGAGACTAGGAACTTGCACTACCGCAAGTGCATTTTTTGCATCCATTCAAAAAGAGCTACAAGTTTCCATGAAGTTGATACAGGTTTCTATGAAATTGGTACAAGTTTCACAAGATTTTTATAGTAATCCAAACGCCAATCGCACATGCGTTTTTGCATAAATATCGATTTTAAGGAGCGTTTTATGTGGAAAACGATAGAAAACTTGTTTGAAAATTCATTTAACATACAATTTTTTGTATCTTATATTTTAACCATTTGATAAATAAAATACTATGATTTAGTAAGTAAAATCCAAAAATTGATATAGTTAGAATTAATTTCATTATAATAAACAACAAAACTACCTTTAATTATCTTAATAGTTGAATTATTTTTCGTGTATAAAATTAAGCTCAGGTAGTTGTTGATTAGTGCCAAAAGTAACAAATGTATTAGTACCTTGGTGTTAAAAAATAGTTATACATACCTACAACTTTCTGTAAGATTTTATGAATTATATATTTCACATAAATCTGGGAAACCTCCACCTCCGTGGCGCCTCGTTGATTTTCTTAAAATAAAACCCACCAATATTGTTTGCGTTCGGTAAAAATCATATAGTAAGACGCTGTGCGAAATGTTTTCAACACTCGTTGACAAATATGACGTTATATTCGTTATGCCGCACTCACACAGGGGACATTTATCTCGGGACACGTCAAATTTGTTGTTGTTTTACCAGCAAAATGACGAAATGAACTGTGGACCATCAACGAATGAATTTGTGCCTTGTGCGACACTTGTGTCCCTTGATATTTGCTGGGGACACCAAATAGCGGGTTGTCGTATCGACAAAGCAGAATATTACGATTGTAATCAGGCATACATTTGTATTGTATTAAGAAAAGGGCATATCAATGTTGCGGAAGATTTATTCGATCAAAGTTATTGCTAGGACTGTAAAACATAAAGTATATTACTTTTGCTGAAATTTTTGACAATCTCTTATTATACTACATATTAAAGCTATTCATTATTCTATATTGTTTAACAAATTTCAATGCCTTCTGCATTAAAACAGTGTGTTTACAAATATTTGCACTTTAAGTCAAATAAGACTATACAGTACACCAAATTCTGTGGAAAATCTAACATTAAACTATATAAAAATAAAAATTAAAAAAATAGCCAACTAAAAATAACTAAAGAACTAATAATGTCAAATAATTACAATAATTTAAAAAAATAACTAAGAATGTTGTCGATAACTTGGCTTGGTATTCCAAGCTTTAGAAGGATTCTCTTGTGGCTTGATATCGTAAGGTTACGGCCAGCTATTCACCCGGTGGTACAGCGTTTCTCATATCTGTTTCACCCTTCTGCAAATCGGTGTGGACCAAATTTAGAAATTCGCCAAACTTCTCTTCTGACATTCACATATAATTCGGGTAGGAATATTTATCACACACTTGGATGCTGTTTGTCAGAACCTCTATTTGAGTCTTTTCGTTTCGCCAGTTTTTAAACCTTCTTCGACGGTCTTTCCCAACTCACAATCGTTCCACAGTATTTAAAATTGATTTTATTATGTCTGCATCTTCATACCGAATGATGAATAATGCATCCGTAAAATAGGACGCCATAGATATTAAAGCAATTTTAATTTCTTCAATATTTTCCATAGTCACCTAGCGCGCAACACAAAATGAAATGAAATCGAATAATGTTCGAAAGTAGTCAAACCACTACCATTTAGCAAAAAAAGTATTAAAATGTAGCAAAATGTAGTAAAAAGTCTAATTAAAAAATCATGCATGGGGATACAACCTACATTCCAATTTGTCTCCTGTGTGAGTGGTATCGGGGACAAATAAATGAATAGTTCCATGTCTCGCGACAAATGTCCCCTGTGTGAGTGCGGCCTTAGCAAACTCGCAGTAAACAAGAACCACATTGGACGAGTTCTCGCACATTGTATGCGTGAATTCATCAATCTATAAAAATGGCAAAACATTTTTAATTTACTGCAACGGGTATCCCACCTCTTTATCTGGGGTGAAAACCATCATTTCCATTCAATTCATATGTGAGACCCCCAGGTACTGTAAACAGATGAGAACAAGCATGCAAAAACAAGAAAGCGACGGGGTCTGTCAAATAAGAAATGGGTCATACCTCGGACACCACTCAAATCGATCAACGCGGCGTTAAGCGAGTTAAGTTGTCAAATGGGCTGAACGCATAAATTCTTTGATTGTAGAAGAAAGTGAATAAACTCCCTAAATAAAATTAGAAGTCACTACGAATTTTATTTTTTCTGTGAAAACCAAGGTCATTTTGGCAGTGGTCATTCGCTAGCGATTTGAATATGATTAGCTATTACACTGTAGAAAAAAATCTAACACAAAGCAAACTTAAGTTTGCAAGTGGTTTACCACTGCGTTATTAAGTTTTGTTTTTGAATTATTAAAACAAGAAACCGTTAAACCCACATAGCTACTAAACTTAATTTCATGCATTCTACTTAGGAAGCACAAAGCACTAAAAGCTATGTGAAATACTAGCGCAATTATTTCGGAAAGGTCTTACAACCCATCACCTCTTGAATAATCATTTGCATTAGCGATGGTAAGGTGTGTTATACTGATAACATTACGTCTAGAATAATTGAAGCATTTTTGATTGAAGTAGGGACCCCATAATATCTTGTATGGTAAAATTAAATAGACAAGGATAAATAAACTAAGAACGAGTAGGATATTGACAATGGAGTCAATAACATATTTGAATTCCCGTGTTCATAAGTAATGTCTTCATTCAGATACTAAAAAGCTTCTAATTCTTCCACACTACAAATTTTAAGTGCGTCAATAAATCGACTTACACTTTATTTCTATAATAGTACATTTCGTACGGGGGTAGCACAAAAGCTGTCAAACTATAGGTCCCATATTTTCTTACAATTTCAATCAATTAAAATAAACATCTGTTCTATTACTTCGCAAACCAGACGACGGCAGATAGGTCCTACTTCATCGTTGTCGTAATTTTTCCTCTTTTGCGAAGTTTTTTCAACAAATTTCTTTCTGGAAATATAAAAAATATGAAGTGTTTCAATGTTGCAACTTTTAGAGTAAATATAATTATTTTCATATTTGAAGATATGATTATAAAAGTTTAAAGTGAAAAAGTGCTAAAGGTTTTTCGTCGCCATTGAAGGCTTATATACATATCCATATGTATATATGCATGTATAGATATATGTATATGTATATAAAAACCAATTGTGTCATTGAACGAGTGAGCGACTCGAGGTAGAGTCGGAGTTATTGTATTGTATATAAAGTGAAGGAGCTTCTATGCGTTTCCAACATAGAGGAATATAAATTGGGGCACCGTTGGATCGAGAGAATAAGCACAACATAAATCGGTAGCGACACGCACAATCATCGTCACAGTGCATGTGCCCTTTGTGAAGACACACAAGGGATCATCATGGATTCCAGGGACAGACAAACAAGGTTTTTTACATTGCTGTGGAACGAATAATTTTAAAGTGTTGGCTAGAGCAAAAGATCAAAAAATTTATTTCAGACTGTTGTGCGTTTGCCTTGTGCTCGTTTGATGTGTATGCATTCTCGATTTACATTTTTAGGGTATTTCTTGCAGTGTAAGCGCATTTGGATTTGTCGACATTTAGACGTTTTTGATGCAGATTTAAAACAATTTAAATATTGAATATTACCAAACGAAGTACTAGGAGAGAGGAACTACTGCAACAGGATTAAAGTGGGGATACGAAATCAGCGCTTACTAGGTAAGGTTCAAGAGCAATTTCTTTTAATCGATATATAGCATGGACTATGAGAAATTCGCTTGCGTTTTGAGTTACAATCAATGATAATTTCGTATACATATACATATAACCTCCTTACTCTTGTGCACGTACATTTTATTTAGGAACTTACTAGCTATTTATTAGGTTTTGATTTTGTTCGTTTGTCCGTGATAAGACAATGCAAATGACAAGATGCTTATTACCTGAAATCTGTATTTTTCAAAAATTAATATTTTCGTGCAGCTCTTGGAATATGACGTTTAATTTGTTGTTTTGTCTCCATTTTGTATCAGTTGAGTGGTGGCTGATTTTATTGTCACACATCTCTACACCAGCTGTATTGTGGAGTGTGCACCCCGTGCTTCATAATTTTTCCCTACATTTGTTCAAATCTAGCTCTCATAAAGCAAATAAATTCAAAAAGATTATCACCATTTTCATTTTCTCCTACATTCCATGTATTTTATAATTCTTATGCTCCTCGTTGCAACTGTTGAGAGTCAGCTAAACTACCTCTAGATAATTATCGATGATAGGCTACACTTCTTTTAGAGAAAAAATTGTATAAATTTGTAAGAGAAAATTGTAAAAGTTTATGTGGAAAAGTTCAGATTTTTTCCTGTTTAAATTCTGATAAAAGTAATCTATTTCGTTCGGATATATGCGGAATACTAGGATATATTGTCCTACGTTCTTCATTCTACAGTCTTCAAATTCGTGCAAATCTATCACAATTTTACATTTCTTGTGGTATTTTTTCAAATGCACTGGGATTCCTAAGGCAATTAATTGCCAACCAAAAATGGTCGAAAAATGGTCGATTGATTTGCTTCATTTGTAAATAGTTTTTGGCGTTAGAAAAGTTGGCCAACTCGCATCCGTAGCGTGGAAGGATGAATTAAAATTAACTCCTTGAAGGGCAATCTATCATTTGGCTGTCGGAGAGGTAGAATAGGTCATTTGTGTAGCGTAATATGGGGACGATTGTATAAAAACAAGAATTGACAATTTTTATACTTTGTTTTTATTTCTAAGTATAAACATCAAATATTTGGAAGAATAAAAAATCAATAACGTCAAAAATTGTTGTTTTTATATATATTCGAGTAAAAATACATTTTAGTTTATATAAGAAAGGCCTCTTGCGTTAGAAACTTTGTCCAAAAGTTTCAATTTATTTAGCAAAAGGTACTATTGTTTTTCTATATTTCGGTTTCAAAAAATTGTAATGTAAATTTTGATTGATAAGGGTGTAAAATGTGTCCACTTTTATTCCCTATTTTCTTTTTGTGGTACTGTTGCAATCAATATTGGTCGATTAATAGTCTGAGCACATTTTTAGTTAGCTAGCGACTGGCCGCTGTCACTACTACATTACGATTCATGAAGAAAGGGGGGGCAGGAAATAAAATTTTGACTCATTCACTGCTACAAAATTCTATTGTATTTTTATTTTGATATTGAGTCGTTTTCGTTTTCTTCCTAATTTTCTTCACCTCGGATATAAATTGAAATGAAGATTACTGTTTTCATCGCTATAGTCAGCGACTTGATTGTGTTCAGTCTCTTTGCGTTCGACAATTTTATTCACTCACTTGCGATGAACGATTTCACTGTCTTCAGGCTATGAGTGTAGACTCATATTCAGCTCTCTTGCTCTCTTGCTCTATTTATCCGTCGTTAGAGAGAAATGATCGAAAAGCTGTCGCACATTTTTATTGTTTCTTTTTCTTCCTAAATCTTTTCACAACAAATGGGATGCGTTTTTTATTTTATAAATAAAAATATGGATGATGTTGAAATCCATTAAAAATGTAGAAGTTTACTTTAACTTATTGTTATTATTTTAATAATAAAATTAATTTTAGAAAAGTCTTTTTGATGGATATAAGCTGCATAACTACCGGAATGATGACACTAATAAATTGAGCATGAAGTTCAACACCTTAGTCTTGCGTTCTGTTACCTGAAGATTAAAAAGTTAAACGAGAGATCGAATCTACATCATTGATCTAAAGTCAACGCAGTGGAGAAAAAAAATCCTCAACATGGTGGAGAAAGTGCAGTGCCCTGTGTGCACATTGTTTCTGCACGCGGGTATGAATTTATCCGATCACTTGGAAACACATCCTAAAGAGCAAGTAATTAAAGCACTTGTGCAGATGACACTTCCTCGTTTAGAAACTAAAGAGCTGCCATGCTATAAAGAATCCGATCCCAAAGTAGAAGAAGATAAAATCGATACGGAACCGAAGATATCGAAGAATGCTTACAAATTGGAAAATTATTCGGATTTATGCATTAATTCGAATACTAATTCCATACCTTCAATATCCTTTTCATCATCAAATCTTCCGCGATCCTCGAGTTTGTCCAATGAGGGGCAGCAGCAACAATCTACAGAAAAACCAGCACCAGCTATGATTTCTAACGATTTTACTAATGTTCCCTTGACATCAAAACATACGACTCTTAATTCTCAGAATATCACTTTATCACCTGCGTATATTGGACCAATTGCTTCGACCGATAATGCTGTGACCGACGTTAAAACTAGTTCAACTGCTATCAACGAGCTTCCTCAACCATCCACTGATTTTAGCAGTTATACAAATCGATCCAGTCAGCATTATCAGCAATCAATGTCTGCATCTACTAAGCATCAACAACTCAATACGCGAGTGAAAGACTCACTTAATCCGGTCGAGTTGGTGGGGCAACAAATTGGAGAGCTGAACAATTCTTCAGCAAATCTAAATAATTTCCATTCTCCTAAACAGCAGCACCGCCAGCAATTGCAGTTACCTCCATCACTTCAAGTCCATCAATCACAGCATGTAAATGCATTGCCAAATTCTTTATCTTTGCCACAGCAACAAAATCTGAAAGTTATTTATTCACCTGCTTTACCATTGTCATCATCACAACTGCAGGCACAAGTAAGTTCGATTTAATATCTCGCCTTGTCCCGAAAGTAGTTTCAAAGATCAAGATCAAAAAATACTTTTGAAACTACTTTTTAAGCAGGAGTATAAACTGCTTTTGAGTGCTATCGACTTTTGAAATGATTTAGGCTTGGATAATTTTTTTTTAAATTCAGTACATTAATTACGTCTAACATTATTACAGGTAGATAGACATTACAGGTTGTTAGACATTTAGACCATTAGATCAGATATTATTGTAAATATTCATTCCTTGCTCTGGATGATGATTCGCTCAAAATCCAGAGATATTTGAGAAACATGAACATAAAAATTTAATTTCAATTTCAATTTGATTCAGTTTAACGAATTTTTGTCTGCCGATTTTTATTAAATAAACGACGCGGTTTGAAAAACGATTCATTCTGAAAAGGCAAAATTAGTGAATGTCGGAGAAAACAACCAGAGTTCATCAGAGTTATTTCTCTTGACAAGTAATGAGTTCTATTTGATAGTTATTGTTTAACCATCATTGCAGGTTTTCAATTATCAATTTCCGGCCCAACAATCCCGCCAGAAACCACCTCCCGCATACGGCACGGCCATTAGTCAAATACGATCTCAACACAATCAAATTAAAAAAGGTAGCCAGCAGATCCAACAACCACAACAACAACAACAACCGCACCAACAACACCTGCAGCAGCAGCAGCAACTTCAGCACCATGTGCATCGAAACGCAGATGCATCAATTTCAAAACAACTCTATGCAAAGAAAAACCCATTATCCAACGGTGTATTTCCAATAAAAGTCACTCAAAATAAGCAGCATCAGCCACCTCAGCAACAATGTGAGGTTGCACATCAGCATCAGCAGCAATTTGCCAAAAATGTTATTTCGAATTCAGCTCCTACGTCTTCACAACGAAAGTTTGGTACATATCAAACATGTAGTGATCAGTCGTCAGCGCCAACGCCAGCCAATGTATCATCCTCGACTGAAATGCTAACATTGTCCAGCGCTGTACCGCCACCTCCGCCCCTACCATCGCACACGTCGCTTCATTCGACTCGACACGCGTACTCACCCTATCCCTCTTCACTAAGTATTTCGTCTTCCTCATGCTCTTCTGTTCTACGCTACGCTGAGTCACCAGTTACCGCTCATTACCTGGAACGGGACAATGGCGATTTCATTGTTCAAGAGACACCAAAGCGTATTGTTGAATGCGTGGAGAAAGATAACGGTGAGTTTTCGGTTATCGAGCGGATCTATCAATCGCCTCCAAGCGTCTTACGCATTCACGACGAGGATGAGGATAACGCAGAGCTAGAAGTTGTTGGAGATACGAATGTAAAAGAATCCTCCAAGGACAAGAAAAACCAGCTTGAGACCAGTAAGGAAAACGACAGCGATAAATTATCGCAAGCAACGGAAGAAGAACTAATGAGGGTCGACGATAGAAGCGAAGCGGAGAAATCAATCTGTGGCAGGGCATTAAGTAGTGAAGATAAAGAAAGAAATAACAACATACATATGGGTGGATGCTCAGAGAAGCCAACAACAAGTGCTGCAGCAGCAGCAGCGTCGGCAGCAGCAAACGGAAGTAATCCTCAAAGTCGGAGAAAGTCCCCAAAGAACACTATAACGGTTTTAAGCGATGTACAATTAAATCTTAATGAATACCTCGACCTGGTGGGTAACATTATAGCATCGAGCAAAATACCCAAAAGTCAAACTTTGGGTGTAACCGCACCTATACCGTTAGTTAAAGTGGAAAAGGTTGAACCTATGGATGAGTATGAAGAGTTCGAACAATGTCAGGACACGAAACGAAATGAGAAACCTCGAAGCATGAAGGTCGCGGTGGAGAGTATTAACGACAGTGTAAGCACGGCAGCAAAGGCAATCACAGGAAGTCCCTGTACACCAGAACCACCAAATTTCACCACCTACAAAAGCAAAGAAAATACTTCTGAGACTGATGAAATAGTTGAAAATAATTTTAGAAATAAGACAAAACTAGAAGAGGGTACATCTTCAGTAAGTAGAGCAAGTGATGGAACTGTTAATGAGAAGCTGGGCAAACAGAACGCAAATTCTTGTTCCGGCCATGCTACAACGAGCGTTATACGCATGGCAACAACTACAGCTAGTCAACAATATTTAATGGAGAGAATGGAAGAGGAGCATTTGGGCAAGAGTGGGAAAGAGGCCTCCGCGAGAAATGAAGAAACGGAGAGCGTGGATGTAATTAATGCTTCCGATCGGTTGAAGCAAGTATCGCTCAATAATAGCTCAAGTATTGCCGAAGATCTATCCCCATTCACTCAAATCAAATCCGAGGCGCTTTCAACTGAAGCTGCACGAGTGCCATCATTACCACCGCCTCAGAAAAAAGGGCCAAAGAAACTTGTTATAAAGCCAAAATCTAGCACAGTTGAAAATAAAACTACTTCGAGAATGAACTCCAATCAATACAGTGAAGAGCAGCCAACCTCACTGTCAAGAGTGAAAATGCTGGAATCCGAACGAGATCACATGACCAAACATAGTTTTCCATCAAAGAATGTTATCAAAAGTGAGCCCAATACTTCAAGCGAGGTTACAAACACTCAAGAAATATCCATTAATTCGTTTGAGCTTAAACAGGAGAAGTCGTCATCGCGCGAGGAGTCGAGTATTGATTTCGAGCACGACGGTATTCGTCTGGATATTAAAAATGAACGAGAAGAGCTAAACAACAACAATAATAACAATAACAAAAGTAATGTTTCAAAGATAAACATTGAAACTGCCGAAGATCAACTTGCGCGTTCCACTCCTTTACGTCTGGATGAGAATACGCACGGTTTACTTGATTTTCCAAGTTCGAGTAAAACGGGAATATTAGGAACAACCGCTACCACAAACGCTCATACATTTCCTTCGGCCAATTCAATATTTGGTGTGGCATCGTCTGATAAATCTGCACTCATTAATTCCAATTCCAATTCAAAACTGTCGCCGTCGTTAATTGCGACCACTTCAACTACATCCAGGAACGCTTTAGCTACTTTGCGATGTGAAGACGAATTTATTATTCCCGATGCAACTGACGCTGTGGAAGAAATTGTCATATCGTCGTGTTACTCCTCTCAATCAGCTTCAGACGTGGCGCTAAATAATTTCGGAGATACACAGAACCATCAGCACCATCAGCAACAGCAACAAAATTTCACTGATTATCCATTCAGCTTTCTGTACGGCGGCAGTAGTTTAGCTAACGAAATCGCCAATAAGAGCAATTTTGCTCAAATTTATCAACAACAGCCACACGATATTACGACAGCTGCCACTCTTGCATCGGGAAGTAATTCGACAATAGAAGAATACAGTTCTGATCCTGGTCGGGGTGATAAAACGCTTAGTGCTTACAATCATCATGATGATGCACCATCAGCACCCAGGCTATGGTACCAGTCGGTTTCTACATCAAACGCTGAATTCGAGGCTTCTTTGGCAGTGGATTGCGGTGCTGCCGTAAGCGGTGATACAGGTGCTGATGATGCTGGTAGTTATTTAGATTTGGATTCCTACAAACGCGTCAATATGATTGGTGGATGTGAGGCGCAGACAATGGTTGCGCCATCTTCATCATTATCATCTTTTACAGCGGCCACAGAAAGCAGTTTGGCTGGCTGTACCACGGATGCTCTAAATATACGGACGGACGAAAAGATGCCAGCGAAGGGTGAGATTTCGGAGCAAGAAAGCAATTGTGATATTGATAATTCTTGGAGTCAGTCTGTAAGTTTTCGAATTTTAACGAAATTTCGCGAGGATAATCGAAGATGAATTCATTTAATTTTAGATTTATGGCGATATACCAGTGCGTTTCTTTAAATCGTCATTCCCGGGTTTAATGCCAGGAGAAAACTGCTGGAATAATGAGGAATATTTTACCGTGCAGGATTTGAGTGCTTCGGCCGGAACAACGAATATTAGCAACAGAGCAACAAAGAGGTAAAATGACTCTGATCCTGGTCGTCGTTTACATCGCTAAGCATGTTATTAGTTAATATAACGTTTCACGATTTTATCATTAACGTCCTAATTGCGGACAGTTTTCTGTTCACCCGTACAAAATGTTGTGATTTAGTAATCACTGCTGTATCCTATGAAAAATGAATCATTTATCCAAACACCAAAATTGCATACGTAAAACCTAGAGAAGGCGCAGTAACAAGTGGATTTTTATGAACGTTTAATTTTGGCAATAGTCAACGATATTCAATGTTTTTTTCAGTACATTTGCACCCAGCGAATTAGGTTTTTGTATTATATTTGACTGAAATATTAACATTATTTTTTTAAAGAAAAATGAAATATTTACTTCATTTTGGATTTTCTCGAACGAATTTCTGATTTCAATTTATATTTTTGTTTAAGTTTACTTATTTTGAAATTTGTTTTATTTAAAGAGGTATTGAGAAATTATAAAGTAACAAACATGCAAACGTATATAACTCTCGTGTAAGAAACATCTTGAATATGGCTTTACGCAGTTTTAATCGCAATTTCCCGACTGTAATTAATGGATAGAATGGTAGTTAACGAAATTATTTTTAAAATAATGTCGTTAGCTTTAGGCATTTCCACGAGTTCGCCAATTACTATGATCGTGTTATCAATAAACTGATACGTTGAATGGCATCACTAAACATTTCGGTCGTTGGAAACGGTGTATTCAGCTGAGGTAATCATGTTCATCACAAAGGATATAATTCGCGGTGGAAAAGTATTGTAAGATTTGCCTTAAATTTTCTGACAGAATCAACTCAAACCACTTACTGTTTAATTTTCAGTGTATTCTTTTTTGTATTTTTTGAACTATTTCATTTTGCCTTCGTCCCTCAGTTATTTATTTATTTTTTAGAAAAAAAAAATCAAGTTCTGCAAGGTGGAAAAAACCCAAAAATTTATTGTTACCAATGGGTAGTATTTAAGCGAACTTAGTTTCCCTACGTATTTTCTTAGGATAGCGTTTTAGTGAGAAACAAAGATTTTTTACCATAATGGACGGGGACGATTTTCAATGTTTGGAAGTGTAGTAGTGGACTTAGAGACTCGACTAGCTACCGGAAGTAAAAATATCGATATACCATCTACTTCGTTATCTACTTCGTTATTTATCTACTTCGTTGGTGAAGCAGTTTTTAGAGATTGAAAAAGCTTCATTCGACATATTCTGGTCAGTTTATACGGGTTCATTTTTGTTAGTTTATTTCATCTTGGAATCTCTTGTATTTTGTAATTGACATTGAATTCTTTGTAGTTTTACATGTACTTCTTCTGTCTAGTGGGGGTCCAAATAAAATAATGCATCAATTAATCGCCTTGGCGTTTTTTTCGGGGTGTCGAAACATCTTCGAAGTCCGAATCTTTCAAATAACATCGGCACTAATTTCTGCACCTTCTTCATATAATTCCGCTTGTTCAATGAGCTGTAAAAAATATTGGTGATGTGAATGTTTTCACATTAATGTTAAAAGAAATTATCGAAGATAATTGAACTAAATCTATCATTAGAATTGCATTTCGAGCATTTATTGAAGTTGTTTTAAGCGCCCATAAACTCTTTGTTAAATATTTTCTGAATAGAATAAATTCATCCACAAAAGACAGACATCACAGAGGAATATCTATGTTTTATTATCTTTTCACGGATTAAGCAATACTCCAATTAAGCAATAAAAAAGGAGATACTTCATAGAATGATAATCGGAAAACTTACCTGTTAGAATGATACATTTTCACAATTGCTTGCAAATCGTTCGAAATCGTTTTCTAAACGTTTTTGGTGGTCTGTCTGATGAGACGAGACTTATTTTTGAAATCCATTAAAGCCTTGTCAAAGAATTGCGATTATCTGATTAAGCTAATGATGAAGGTAATGATTAAGCTAATACATGCATTCCTCTTCACATTTCAGCTTTGATTTTCGCCTTCCATCGCAAGACGCTGCAGCATCTTCACCATTGTCAGCCGCAGCGACATCAACAGGGACTACCACTGGTTGTAGTTCACCGCAGCATCAATCTGATAACCTACCATCCACGTCATCAAAAAAGAAGAGAAAACGTGAATTAAATGAGCCAAAGAACACTCCTACAGCAGGCACGACTGTGATGGCATCTACATCAACAGGTCAAACAAACGCTACTGCTACGGTGACGTCACAAGATCTGCTTTTGCAACGTGAAAAAGACCATTTGCAACAGCACCAGCGGCAACTGCAACAAATATATCAAGATGTGCCTACAACATCTGCAGCCATGCAGGCCAACCTGACAACTGTCGATGCTACTCCACCCAACTCAGCACAAGATGCAGCTCTAAACACTAAATCAGCTAATGGTCAAAGCCGAAGTGGGAGAGTATTCTCTTGCATTCATTGCATAGCCAAATTTTCCAGGCTCCGAGATCGCAACCTGCACATGATAGCGTTACATAATTACGTTTTACGTAATTACCGACTCGTTCCCGTGCAGAAAGTAATGGCAGTTTCAGCAACGGCAATGGCGAGAGTTACGACAGGAGGTCAAAAGAATCAGGAAATAGAAAGGGATTCCAAACAAGATATTGTGAAACTCGAAGTAGAATTAACCGAGCAGATTGCTGTAAATAAGCATAGCGAATCCATGAATACTGTTGGTGAATTGATGACGAAATCAGAACTTGACGAAAAAGATGGTTTATCGGATTTGGCCGCTGAGGATATATCTGCTGTTGGCGAAAATTCCACCGATCCAGTATTCCTACCTTCTTTAACTAGGCTGTACAACTTGTATCATATGCTGATATCATTTAATATCGCTGCCTTGAAGCAGAATCAAACTCTCTCCGAAGCAGACGAGAAACTCATGCTCTCCTCAATTTTCTTTTGCTTCATTTGCCGTCAGAAGTTTGGAACGGTTAAATTGTATGATGCACACATGACCGAGCACCCGGCAGAGTGTTACACGTGCGGTAAAAAGTTCCACCGCTGGCAGAACTTGTCCTTGCATTTAAAACGTCATCTTGGCTGGAAGGAGTTCGGTTGCAATATTTGCGATAAGAAATTTGTTGTGCGCAGTGCTCTCGTGGAACACATGCGTATGCATACAGGACAGAAACCGCTGAAGTGCAATATTTGTGGTAAGTGTGCGCGAGCGACGCTCTTTACAACAAGCGAAATCCTTATGCGTAATTCTTTTTCAGACAAACATTTTAAGCGTTTTTCGAATCTCGCTCAGCATCGGAAACGTCACGGTAAGCAGATCATTCGCAAAAAGGAATTCGTTTGTCATTGCGGTGAAGTTTTGCCTTCTAAAGCGCGATTCCTTTGGCACAAGGAGACTCACGACGCAAAGCCTAAATGCTGTCAATATTGCTGCGATCGTTTCGTGCATGCCAATTCGTTGCGTCGTCACATTCGGTTGGCTCACTCCGATAAATTCGATTACACTGAACCGATGGAGTGTCCAATGTGTAAACAAGTCTTCGCAAAATCGTCAATACGTGCTCACATGGCCATCCATTCCATGGACATGCAACATGTCTGCTCAATTTGTAGCAAATCTTTCTCCACCAAATGGAATCTAAAGATACACTCTTGGGTTCATGCCAATAGAACCGCCAAGCCCTTCAAATGCGAACACTGCCCCAAGGCATTTGTGCGTGAGGTAGATTTTAAGAATCACATAAACGCACATAAACAAATCAAGCCGTACACTTGCGAATATTGCGGATGCAAATTCATTCGCAAATACAATTATTTGCGTCATCGGCGTGAGCATCACGGTAATAAGAAATTTACCTGCGATCTGTGTAAGAAATCTTTCCATCGTCATTACTATCTGATTGAGCACCGGCGTATACATACCGGCGAACGGCCGTTCCAGTGCACTATTTGTGGGAAGAGTTCAACAACGAAGACCAATCACAACAAACATCTGAAGATACATCATTCACGAGATCCATTCACTGTGGAAGCTTAAATTAAATATTTGAATTCTCCCTAACTTCGGAACCGGAGAAACCAATGTTCACTGGACATTGAATTGTTTGGGGCAATAATTTTAATGAAAAGAAGATACATTTAAATGACAAATGGGGTTTTGTGTCACTTAGTCGGTTCCATCTGTCCCACCATTTCGTTATAGGAATAATAATAGATGTTGTGACGTGGCGTGTAATACTGCTGCCGCTCGCTTATGAGTGTTATATGAAAGGAAACTAGTTGTCAACTTAATCAAACGTTGAGTTCTAATGAATGTATGAAACTATTATGACGAATATATAAACCCTCGGATAGCATTGCGCTAAATGTAAATGCATCGAGTAGCTATATATCAGCAGCTGCTTTCCAATTGTTCTAATCTTCTCCAGATTTTCAGATTTTTTCAGTTTTTATTTGCAAAAAAAGTCCGTAAATCCGTAATCTATTTTTACTTTGAAAAGGCTGAGAAAATATTTCGATTTTGTTTACACACACACCCAAGTACCTCATAGATATCTGGATTTTAATTTTGTTAGATCGGTTTCCAATTTTGATGATAGGATCAGATTATAATTAACAAACACACCTGGTCACTTTCGTAAAGGATTGAAGAGCTGAGAAGCTGAAGAAAATAATCATTACTGATTGCGTGACGCCAAAATTTTAAATAAATTTTAATATTTCTGATTCTAATTGATTGAGAATTCGGGTTTCTATTTATGAATTGAAGTAATTTATGTAATGCAATCATTCAAAATGTTTTTAAAGTCTTTGGACAACTTAAAATGTTCTAATCTATAATTAAACTCAATTTTTTCCAGTAAATATTTAAAAATGAGATCAATATTAAAATTGAATTTTGAAGATCGTGAAACGCAACGATCATATTGGAATATATATTTTTATTTTCTTTACTACAAATCCTCTTTTCAAAACTCATAGAGCTGTTTAGCGCAGTGTTAAAGAAAACAAACAATTAATAGAATTATATTAAAATAAAAAGAATGTTTCTAGTTAGGCCGTTCTGTTTTTTGAATTTCTTCATTTATTGATGGAATAATTGAATTATGAGAAAACTATCAATACTGAAAATGGTATTTTTTTCAATTTTTTGTAATTGTAAATAATAAAATTTTGCAAAAATGCAACAGTTCTTCATGAAAGAGATAGGCTAAATATTATTCAATAATAATTAACTTTAAAGCCCTAATAATTATGTTAAATTATTTAACTTGTATTGTACGCACACATACGTACATATAAACACACACACACACATACAATAGAAGTGTAGCTCGGTGTATACTTTATCGTATTTTTAAATCGTTAGAATTGCTAGAATTTCATTTAGAATTTATCAGTTTAAAACCATGATTTGTTTTCTTAATTTTATGATCACTACTCCGCTTAACGTTATAAGTAATTATTGTACTATTTAATAAATTATAGAATATTATTTGTAATTTAAATATTAAGAGAAATCAAATTTATTTGTAATTTAAAATTCGCGCCTTAATGAAAATTGAATACTATTATTTTGTTGATCAATATAATTCAATTTTTTTCTCATTTCAGTGCAATAAAATACACAATTACTTTTTGCAATTATTTAATAATAATTCATTTAATTTTCATAATGAATTGAAATCAATTAAAAAAAAATAAGACAAAAAGCATTATGCGATTTTTACACCGCACATACCACAAATCAATTATTAGTAAAATTAAAATTTAATTTAGTTTATAAATTGCTCTTACACACTTTCTGTAAGTATTTCTTTTGAACACAAACAGACACACAAACACAATCGCATACACATATACACACGCATACGCCTACACATAATCTATTAAGCATGTTCAAAATTGATCAATTTTAGTCTGCCGCTTGATACATTTACATCCATTTTGCATTCGTTTGTAAGTCTCAAAATGCAGTTAATTATAATCAAAGAAAGAAAACAATTTACTTATTCATCCACTTCAATCATAATAACGTATGCGAATTAGTGTAATTCTAGTTTTTAATGAAATAAATTAAACTGAAAATAAGTTATAGCTTAATGAAGAACTGAATTAACATTTTTCAACAATTCAAATATATCAATATGAAATACAAATACAAATTTCAAATGAAATACATATAAAAATCGAAAAATATTATTTTGGGGACGACGTATATTTCAGTAATACTGAAGGTAATTCTTTGGAGAAGGCGTCAACTGAGGAGAATGTATTGAAGTTGTATTCTAACCATTTCTTTCATTATGCCATTCTTATGATTTATGCAATCTTGCATTTCAATGAATAAGCGAAAATAAATGAATTTGTAATTTATTAAGGAAAACCTCGCAATTTTCTTGACGAATTTCTTAACCGAAATTTATTGTTAAGAAACAATTTCAATCAATCACTTATTGAACATTAATATTTAAATCCGTTGGTGTGGAACCGCGTTTTACCATCAGAAAGCTTCCAATTGATTTTCAGCTGTGGGAAATAGAGATACTGTGCCGTGTTCAGTAGATTCAATACATTGCCCAAAATTATGTAACTATTGCGCGAATGGACATTCCTTCATGCGGAGGAATATTTGACATTTTTTTGCAAAAGGTAGTGCGAATATTCGGTTTTCAAAAAGAAGTGTTTATAATTGTGGTCAAGGTAGGAAGATCACGCCCATTCTTAATTAGTGTCCGTGGGTAAATTCTAAAAACTTTTGTTATCCAATTTCATCTGCAAACGTTGGAAGTGAACCACACATGTAAATGTATGGTTTCAGATTAGGTATCATAACTGGGCGTGTGTCCATCTGATTTCTCCTATTTTCAATACCAAACAGCTTATAATAATGGAAAACATATGGTCGAAATTTTTTTTTAAATATCTTTTCGTTCTCTAATCAGAACGGTCGGACAAGACAGGAAATCGGGTCACAGTACATTCCGAGCCAGAATATATACAATTTCCATATGTCACGCCTCCTTAACTGCCACAAATTAATAAATTTCTTGCATATTGGGGGTAGGGCATAAAAATAAATTAAAATTTATGTCTTCACATAAAGGTAAAAAGTGAAAAACGTTGGTGTAAGAAAAGCAGTTTCTACTTTTATTTTATTCGGGTCAGCAACATAAAACCTATCGTCACAATACATAATGGAAATTTTAGAACATACTTTTAATTCAGAAAAACAGGAATGTAAACTTTTATACATTTCACTTTCAAGAAACATAAATTAATAGAAATGATAAAGTAATATAAAAAAGAAATGAATTATATACGAAAGTAAAAGTTCTCCAGGATTAATTCTTCGTATATAACCATGGATGTGGCTGAGTTTTTGGATTCGTATAAGGATATTTCCTGTATAAATTTTTCTCCACCATTACCAAATTCATCCTCGGCAGGATATTTGTGGACAGACTTTTCTACGCGTGCATGTAAGGTACGGCCGGCGACTATATTATACAGGGCACGACGCACATCCTTTTCCCGCATACGAGGATTCGGTTGCAAACCGGCCAATCTTACTTGAAAAGTTCGCAATGGCCAAGCTGTCAATTCCATCGGATATTGACGTAAATTCTTTAAGGGAATTGTCTCAGTATTCAAGTAGTCCACATAAAATACGTCTGCCGTTTTGGCGGCCAGATTGTAAGAGCGTATGAGGGCGCGATACCACTTTTTATCCTTTGAGTAACAAGCTAAGCAAACAGAATTGGGTTCGAAATTGGTTAGAACTTGTGCTTTGCGTACTAGGTGTTGTATACGACGCTCCAATTCGGTTTCGCGATATTCAAGCTCTGCGAGATGGGGGAAGATGTGAAGAACTACAGGTGTTACAATGGCTACCACTTTGCAAAAGAAACTGCGTATGCCAGTAGGCAGACGCGCTGTTTTAAAGAAGTCGATGCCACTGATGTGGGAAAATTCTGATGAGGCTGCGCATGGTTGGAATCTATCGAATCCCGATGATTCCAATTCATTTCTACTGCTGGCCTGTGAAATATTGAAATATTTATTGATTGATCTTAATGCAAACGCGACCCGAGTATCTTACAGATTCTTTATCGAATTTCTCCGTTGGATGAGGCAAGATTTTATTTTTAATCTTGGGTACAAGCGTATCCGTAGCGTGCCAGTAATTCGAAGCGAATGAATATTCTAATTCGACAATATCTTCATCGTCTTCTGCAAGTGCTGCAATTGGTGCATTTGCGTGGGCTGCACCCACATTGCAAGAATCCAAAAAGTTCCCGTCGAAACTTTCAAAATCCTCATCAGACTTATACAGCTTCTCGTTCTCCGCTTGCTGTTGTTGTAATTTCTTATAATCCTCCAGATCGAACATACGCTTCTTGGCGGGCGGTGGAGGGGGTAGAAAAGTAATTTCATCGGCGTTGGTCGTGCTTTTGGGATCGTTAAATGCATCACACTCTTGTTCTCTTTCATCTTTGTCGATTTGAGAGAGATAAGCGTTGAATCGTTCGTCAAGTTCATCTTCTAAATCTTCGATATCCTGGGATTCATTACAATCGTCGTAAGGTTCATCAACGATCTCGCGCTTTAGTGAAAAATTATTGCTTAGACAATATTTATGGAGGTTTCGAAGGGCCATTAATTACCTGATCTAAGTCGAAGTCTTCAGTATTTTTACGTTGACTAACATCCAATTTTTTCTCAATGTCTGCGAAGATTAAGTTTCTCATATGTCGGTCCGCTTTGCAAACGGCTTTGGTGTTCAGCGAGTATGTCGAGGGATTGTCGTGTTCAAGGTCTTCGAGTAGATTATTTTTTTTCATGTAAATCATTCGTTTCATCTCCCTGAATGATAATTCATCGGCGTTAGTTGGCGATGTTGTCGATTTGTCAGCATCAACAAGACCTTGAGCAATTAGTAGCTCCGCCAGATCGTCCGCATCCGCTCTGATGGCACACTTTTTAATCTCTTTTTGTAGTTCCGTGGTAGGTACTCGTACAGACACAAGCTTTCCGACGATCATTGAGTGCATAATGTCCAACACCTTTGTGGGAAAAGAAGCCTCGCCGTCCTTAGGACAAATCCCATCAATGCGATATTTACTGGCAATCATTGGCATGTTTGGAAATGGTGCGATTGGACGAAGTTCAGATTTTTGGCAATGCTCCAAGTTACCGTAGTCGATAAAGAGCACATGGTACGAGCTATCCGAAAGTATCTGTTTCACAATCGCTCGATGGAAATAGTTATCCACATGATATCTCGCCAGACAAGCCTGTCCAACGACGTACTCAATCCCGTTGACATCGGGAAACGATTTGTTGGCATAAATCTGTAATTTCTCACGCATTTTCTTAAGTAATATGTCTTCTGTAGCATCGTGCAAATAAATAACTGCATCGTAGTCAACGTAGGTCGGGTAAGCGGTAAAAATTGATTTAGTTGTCGGCTTGGGCTTCCACCACCCGATTGGTGCGTTGGCAACACCAATAGTTGTTGCTACCACCGTGGCCGACATCGGTTCCTGTTCTAGTCCTTGCTGTTCGGTGTCTCTATTGAGTTCTTGAAGGAGATCGAGTCGGGACATCATTATATCATCGTCCGTCGTGTAATTCTCTTCCTTACCCTTTTCAGAGTCATTTCCGATTACTGAAGAATTATCAATGTGTTTGGATATAATTTTAAAGCAATCAATCAAGGCTTCAAGAAAAGTCATTCACAAAGGTCACTTACCATCTATTGCTTTGTTCTTCTCTGAAAATGTTTCAAACCATTCCTCAATTGTTATCTCACCCTCTTGAAGCTCTCGTTCTATAATACGATCCATCTGTTTGGTTATGTCAAGGCGTTCTACCAAATGTGCCAAGCCATCATTCACAAGAATACGATTGATGTTGACGTACTTGGAGATGCAGGGTGCGAGGGGATCGGTAGTTTCGGTTGTCATGCCCCACAAGACGACTGGCAAGGACTTTGCATTAGGCTGGATATCGCCTTGAAGAGTAATTCCAAGATTTCGGAAACGCTGAACGTTCTCTTTGAAGCATTCAATTGATGTCTGCGACCAATTTTTAACTCCTCCCGTGGGCTGGACACATGTCAAGTGGCATCGTTGGACGGCGTCCATGACACGATCCAATTGGTGATCGATTGGCCTGAGTTGGATTTTGCGAATTGAACGAATTGTAGTACCGATATCACGCAAGAACACTACGTACGGCGCTTGAGGATTGAATTCTAATTCAATCGAGACTATGATGCCTCTATAGTAGTTACCAAATACTTGTTGGCCATTCGCCTTGGATAGAAGAGATTGTTTTTCGTTGTTATCGAATTTTGTTTGTACGATACAGTGATCACCGACAAACCAATCCTTATAACTCGCCTGGTCTTCGAGCATGAGAGAGAATTCTTGATGACGCCGTTCGTTTTCAGATTCTTGAATTCGTTGATGAAAGTTTCGTATGCCCGCCTCTACCCGTTTGAGAGTTATATAGAATTCGCCTGGTGATTCAATGTGGCGAACGTAAACAGGAGTACGTTTCAATATCTTGATGTCCGCCTTTTCAAGCGCGGCTTTAGATGAACTCACGGCAGGGCTGACTTCCTCATTTGGGATGGAATATTCATTATCGACGAGTTCTTGACGCTCCTTTCTTTTCGTACCTGCGACAATTTGGCTCTGACTGATCTTTTTGGAACTTCTCATAACTTCGAGGACTTGAGTAGCTTCACCTGTTGACATAGCGTGACCGCATTTGACCAGCATGGCGCCAATATTGATATCGATATGCTTTTTGCTTACATGCACTGAGACTTTGTACTCTCCGTTCTTAGCGGAATAGATAAAAAGCTGAAGAATTGGATTACCGCCAAGCTGTTTGAAGAGCTGTATGGCTTCCTCAGACCATGTGTAGTTGTTTTCCTGCAGTGGTTCGATGTCAGCAAGGGCGCATTTCATGGCGAATTCTTTGTGTTGTCGAAATAAATCGGGCAGCATGAAAAGCTGATTCCAATTGACGATTTCCTGCAGGCCCTCGTCTACGAGGCGTACTCGAACTTTACCTGAGTTCGAAATTATAAAACGACTTAATTGGGTTTTTTGGAATATTTGGTCAGCGGTGATAACGTACCCTCTGATTTAATTTCTTCAATACAGGCTCGATGCCAAATACCTCTCAATTTTAAAGCGCAACACATTTGTAATGCACCCAAATAGATTGGATTTTCATCTAGACTTTGGTGTGGGGAATTCAACTCGTCATGCATTCGTTGCTTCGAATCACTTTGATCAAGCTAGATAATGAAACGTAATAAAATATTATGAAACCAAAAATATTTATCAATTCACTTTTACAACGAAGAATTCTTGAGGATCTTCGACGTGGCACATTTGCACCAAAAGCATTTCACCATGTTGATGGTTTAGCTTTTGAAGGCGTTGATTGAATCGCGCGATAGGAGACATTTTCTGCAATTACACAAAGTTCGTGAGATGAAGTTTGCACGAAGCAAATAATCCAAAACCACCTTCGGTTGCAGTTTGAAGCTCTGTGACCCTGGCCGCTCCTGAGCCAGGCCTGCGTATAAAAAAGAATCTCGCAAAGAAATTGGTTCAGCCAAATGGGTTGCGATAAGATCAACTTTCCAGATATGATTTTTAATTTTCTCGATAATGTTCACACGCACAGGTTTGCTTATGATACAAAGAATTATAAGAAATATTTAACAAAAATGCCAAAGAAATCCTTTTACTTGTTCGTTATTTCAACTAGTAATTGTTTGGCTTCTTCGGGCCATGATACGGATCCACCAGCGGGACATATGTCATGAATAGCGCAACGTACGGCAGCATAAGGAAGAGACAAATCGTTACCATCAATATCACACAATCTTTAGAGGGTAAAGAGAAATGAAGAGAATTAATTCATCAATTTGAGGCTCATTTGAGGATAATTTGAGTATAATTAAATCATCAATTTGAGGAGATAACTCCATTTACCTTTGAGGAGGTAACTCCATATCTAAACCGATATCAATTAAGAATATTTTATAAAGATCCTTGGCTAAGGCTTTCTTAACGACGGCACGATACCACAGATTTTCCTTCGAACAATAAGCCATAAAATAACTTCCTTCTGGAATTAATTTCGGTACCGATCCCATGCCAGATTGACTGACATGGTACTTATTTGATAATTCCTTAATTTGACGCATAGTTTCTTCTTGCTGAATATAAAAATGTTCGGGCGAATTAACGTGTGTAATGCGAGCCACAAAATCCACGTCACCAAATTTATTAGCAGATTGCATGATTGAAGCCATTAGCCCCTCAGTGTCGGCGCCGATGTAATTTCTTCTTGTTAAAGCTTGAGAAGATGCGGGCGATGATGATGATGATGGATTGATGTCGGAATGGTGTGAATTATTGACGAAATTATAATTTGTTTGCCGTCTTTTCTTTTGATTTCGATTGGTATTTCGTCTTTTAAGTATCTGGAGGCTAGACGAAGCCTCTTCGAAACAGGAAGTCTCCTGTAGCGAACGATTAAGATCGCCATAAATGGGTCCAATGGCTACACCTAGCTGAGGATCATCGTAGAAGTAGCGAATGTATTTGGAAAGTTGACCGAGTAGATTATTATGAATGTTAAATCTGATGAAGGAAAAGGTTTGAAAGTGTTGGATAGATTAGAATAAGAAATTTGGTGAAATGTTTCGGTCTTACGTAAATGGATTGCTGTTGAGTTTTTCCTTTGATATGCGCACTTGGCAAGGCAGCTGTTCGAGTTGGATGCTTGTGGCGGCAATGACTTCATGCATTAAGATATCGTTGGGTAATTTCCGATGATGATATTCCATATTGGAATGCATGATCTGAATGTTAAGAGAGAAGGAGTGAGACAGATAGATAGATAGATAGATAGATAGAGAAATAGGGAGACTTTAAATCATAATGAAACCTTTTTGTTTGCGCTCAAATAAAACATACATTTAATGTATTTTGTGTTTCAGCCAAAGTCGAAAAAACATCACGTAACTCTTTCTGCGGGCGCTGGGAAAGCTCTCTAAATTCATCCAATATTCGCCTTTCCTCCAATTGTAAGAAACTATGTAACTCCAGAAAGCTTTTCGAAATGTCGTGAATGATCTGAACTGCGTAGTCATGGAGTTGCTTCTCAGTTAGTCTTATATCCTGAAATACCATAGACAACGATTCATTTAAATGAAATATTTAAATGGCTTAAGAAGGTTAATTCATTCAATTTAAATTTGTTGAATAAGCTTGGGTCGTGACATTCGAGGCTATCGTCATTATCGCCAATCATACATTGTCTGTTATTATTATACGAAATGGGTGTCATTGTCTATTGGTATTATACGAAAATTAGATCGCAAATAAAGAAACGAAGGCAAATAATTAATGTCATTACTTTATGTTAACGAATGTGCTCGCCAACAAACATAAAAGCCAGTGTTCAGAGAAATATTACAATTGAAATCAACCAAAGCTTTCGAATTCAGCAAAATGTCGAACTTATTGATATTTCCTTAATTGTAGACAATTTATACATAATTTATACATAATTAGTATTAACAAATCAACAGACGCTGTTTATTTCTGAAAGAGTTCAGCACCTGAAATCGTTTCATTAATTCAGCGAGTTAATGGTTTTAAATGCATGCGAAGTATTACAATCACGAGCAGCGAATATCATTAATACGAGTACTAAATCAAGTCTTTCTCCTCTCAAATACTCTCACATTTCTCCTAGTCAGTTTAATAACTTTTGGAAAATAAGGATAAGCGTAAAGTCAACTTACGCTGCTGAGAGAATTATCGCGATTGAATTCAATTAATAGAGAAAATGGATTATGAGAAATTTCTATTAATTCTTTGAAAATCGAACATATCTATTTCTTCATAAATAATTACTGAATTAGGTAAAAGTTAGTCATAAGAAATTATTCGCTTTGATCCATCATTCCATTAATTTTTGATTCTGATTAAGAAATTTTAAAATGTTGAAATAAAAGCGTGTGGAACCTTGTTTGGCCACTTAGTGTTAGAAACGATATATACAATGTCAAGAACTAGAGGACGGAGTTAGAGATTGAATTTCTTGTTTTTTATTTTAAACTACATGAAGTTCAAAAAATGAATGATTAATGGTTTAATAAAGAACAAGTTAAACATGTAAATATATAACACTTAATATGTCATACAATAAATATATAAAACAAGCAAGAACGTTCACCTCGATAGCCGTTCGACCGAAGTTTTTATAGTTTACTCCCACAATATGATTTGGATCTGTGGTGACTTCATTACAACTCTTCAAGTACATATATAGAAGACAGTATAATAGCGGGAGCGCTACCCCCACTTACTATAAAAAGTAGGCGCATATCCTATCCCAAACAAACTATTATGACAAAGAATCTTTGTGCCAAATTTCCCGTCGATAAATTAGAATAACAAGCAGACGGTTGAAGGGACCCAGGAGGAGATTTAGCTCAAGAATATATATGAATGATTTCCATTTAGACCGAGTCTATGTGGAAATGAAATGAAACAAGCTGTGTGCGAGGCATTAATATATTTTTAATATATTTTCAAGGCATGCCACTATATACGAAATTTAACATCGTTCAAATATCCTCTGCTGCATAGATCTGACTGAATTTGGGCGGTGGCCTGGGTAATGCTGACTTCAAGGGCATCGGTTGATGGCGGCTTATTGGTATGAATCAGCGACTTCAGAAAACCCGACAAGAAGTCCAGCGTGGTCAAATCGCGTGATCTTGGCGCCAAACCATATTCTTACTTTGCTCTTACAGACGGTCGATCGTGGCACCCGCTGTATGGCACGTAGCGCCGTCCTAGTGGGACAACGTGTCGCATACGTCCATATCGTTCAATTTTGGTCGAAAGAAGTCTGTTATCATCGTTCTATAGCGCACGCCGTTAATATTGTTGGCCCCAAGAACGCCATTTAAAATTGACTGCCTCTCCTGCGCTTTCATGGATCGCGGGGAGGTTCTCGGCCAGTTTAACGTTCACCCAGATGCACGTTTGTTGGCTGATTGCTAACCAAACCGCTCGTCTCGAAATTGTCTACCAAATGTTAAAGAGTCGGTTTGAAGAGCCATCTTGTCTGCTGCAAAAAGGGCGCAACGCGAGAATCATTTGCACAGAACATTTGCACCAAAACTGTGTAATAATTACCGGCTGCAAATAACGATTCGTTCCAATTGAAAACCTTTTAGTTTTCTATACCTACCACGCCTCTTTTAATACGTTACAGGTGGAAGCACAAAACGAATATACCCCTCGGGTGTAGGGTATAGAAATGAATAAATACTTTACGGTTGTGATGAATAATCGTGTATCCCTTTATGGCATCAATGAAGTCATTAATATTAGAAATTCTATATTTGAATGCGGGAATACTCCTCCTTTAATATCCAATGCTTTAAGCGTAATGCCGAATAATTTAATGCCTAATTTTGGATTAATATTTTGCTACTTTATCGAAGAAAACTTCTCATAATTTAAGATTCGTACACGGATGTTCTTACCGGATTACCGATTATTACCAAATAATTTCTTGAATTGCGCTCAAACAAAAAACTAAGAGAAAAATGAATAAGAAATGAAGGATAGACAACAAATATAATCCACAAAATTTATGTAAATAAAACCAAAAAAAATAAAAATCAAACAATGGAGGTCGTCTCTAAGCCATTCAGGCAATTAAGATGAGCAATGACAGAAAAAAAAATATAAAGATTAAGCTGTAGAAAAATGTATATTTTCAGTTTTTTATGTTTCCTATTCTGTTCGTTACTTGGTTTTTATTAATATTTAATGTAATTCAAAAAAATTTCAAACCACTTGCTTTCAGATCCACGCAATCATTTATCAGACGGTCACATTAGTTTTAACCTTGTATTTCAACCAATATAACAAAAAATATTTTATGGAAAAAGAAATAAAACAACTATTGAAATGAAAAATAATTTATCATCGTATTCTGTGTAATCGTAGGATAAGTTAAATCTGTAAAAATCACAATTCAACTCTTGCGATTATGAATGGCTTAGTGATTTCGGCATAATCGCTGTAGTCGCATTCGTTCTATAGCTCATTATTACATTCGAGATACGTCATCATTATTAGTGAGTGATTTGTGCGTTTTTATGAATAGTGTTGTTGTTGGAATTATATTTTGATCTTATACCTTTAATAAAAACGTGAGACATTCGATGATTTCGAAATTACGTGCATTCAGGATTGTAAAGAATTTGATTTTGATATCGAGTTTATTTAAAATTAGCTTATGTTCGTTATTTCGGCCGAAAAGGTAACCGTTAATTGCTCTCGAAATTTCGAATCTTTTCACTATAATTCTCATTCATCGCAATATAGTTTTAGTTTTATGACATGCTCACAAACTTAAATATCGAAACTGATTCAATCTGCGATTACAGGGTTGTGTGCAATTGTCCAGCAAAGGTACATTGTGAAAAGTTCTGGAAGCTTAATACGACGCATTTATTTTGAAAGTACCCTACGTCCATTTATACTTAAATTAAGATATTTGAAGGCTTGAGCTTCAATACAATACAATACATCTAAAGATGTTAAAACTACAGTTTTTATTAAAATAAAGGCGATTATTTAGTGAATCAATAAAGACATTTGTCATGAAATTCAAATCTAAACACTTCAAATTAATAAAAACCAATCCTTCTCATTCTACTTTACATACCTTTATAACACTTAAAAAACATAATTTATGCGTTTCAGAATGTTTTCTAACAACAAACAAAACAGAAATACTTCGTAATTTGTTTACGTAAGCTTTTCGAGAACGATAATCTTTGAAAAACGTATGAAGATACAGTATTTCCGGTTTGAGCAAAGCATCTTTTTCCCAAATTCCGTTTTATATTGCGCCCCTTTTCGGATATATGTATCAAATTTTACGTTTTACATTTAGTTAAGTAAGTTTTAGATTTAATTAAATAAGTTTTAGATTTAATTGCAAGCGCGTTTTTTTAAATCTATTAATTAATTAAACGTCCTAACTAATGTAATCGTCCAAAAATTGTGCAAACATGTTAAATACAATTTAATTAACATTACCCTAATTACATCCTTTAACATTATCAATAATAAATATTATAATTAAAGTATAAATTGACTTAGACCACTTTCAAAATAAACTGCTGAATTATTGAACTAACTCTGAAATATTATGTCTCTTGAATGCTCGTAGTTACTCGAAATATAAGTAACCTGAAATGCTTTATTGATAAATAACGATGTTGTAAAAGTAACCGCGGGCAACCGGAAATAATTAGCAAATGGGCTTAGGGACACTTGTTATCATTAGCGTTGGGAACTATCGAGTGATTTCAATTATCGATTACTGAATGAATTTAATTGGCGCATAATTAATTTCATTTATTCATTCATTCATTCACTCGACCTATCATAAATCTTGAAAAGAGCGTTAATACTCGCTATGTGCATTTTGACGAATAAAATCCTAAGCAAATATTTTTTTCGGGTCCAACTAGTTTAGTTATACCTTTATTTTGTTTTAAGCACAGAAATAACAGCATATTCGTCGAGCATTTAAATGTCGTGTAAGTTCACCTCGTGTTTACAACACAATCAACCCACTCGGTGCTCTTGATTGATTTGGATATCCATCCGCCTTTACTCGCTGATGGATTTCTTAATTATTAAAAACGATCGAATAAATATAATGATTGAATTATTCCGTATTTCTCGTTGAATTATTTCTGAATTACTAAAAACTATCGAACAAATGAATAATTTGCAAGTATCGAATAACTCGATAGTTTTTATTCGGAACTATCGAATAACAACAACACTACACAAAATACAGTTCATATACCGAATTTTGGCATATACTGTCATAAAGAAGAAAACTGCATTGAAAAAATATTCATTTTTATTTTATTTTGTCGTACAAAAAAAAAAAAAAAAAAAAAAAAAAAAAAAAACAACAACAAATAGCGCAAAATTGGAAAAGGGCTGAATTTTTTAGAGTTTCAAACTATGCATGCATACGTTTAACAAACTATTTCCATGCATACGTTGCAGTCTTTTTTCACACCCATGAGGGTTCACTTTTTAGAAAGACTCAAATATATTTTTCTTAATTATATTAGGGGGCGCTTATCAATTTAATTTAATTTTCTGCAAGCAGATTACGCCCTTATTCACTCAGGGGAAGAATTTCAAAATATTCTTGGCTTATATCGGAAATCTCTGTGCATAAGCTTAGTTCTCTAGGACCACAGTTTTAGCCTTATTGCTTATGAGTCAGTTAAATCAAGACTTCAATACCTCTTAATTTAAAATTTAAATCATATAAATAAAACTAAGCAAAATCTAGGCTTTAGATTAAACGATCAGTTTCAAGAAGTAATCATTAGTTTTGAGTTCGAAAGCTTTTTAAAAATTTCATTTGTGTTACAAACTCAGTTATTTTACAGTAAGCTTGAAAACTTCTACTAAATAGAAAAGAAATTGTTTTTTTAAAGCCTTTTTTTTGTAGAATTTACTTTTGAACAGATTTTTGGAGGCACGACCAAATTAAATACCACACGCACCGAAAACAAAAAATCATAAAAGAAACCGGCTTGAAAAGAGCTTTCAATTAAAAAAAATAATACAGAATACGAAAAAGGCATCAAAGACGAGCGGAATAGTCGTAATCGTATTCGAATTCGAATAGAGATGAAAACAAGTCTTCGAATGGCATAAATTGTACGTTCGTTAAGCATCAGTTTTAAGCTGAAAGCCTGATCGGACTGTTGTAAAGTGCCTTTAAAAACGACCAAACATTTTTCAGACGTTTTGATTTAGCAGTTGAAGTGAATAAAATAAAAAAGGAAATAATAAAAAATAATAAAAAATCGAAGAAATTAAACTTTTTGAAAGAGGATGAAGATAAAGAGCGGTTGAAATTTTCGTAATCAATAACTTTCAACCTATGCAATAATTGCATGGAATGATATTTTATAATCATTCCTGCCCATAAAACTAACGTCGGTGCGCAATCGCAGTTAGTTGAATTTGGTGCCGAGCGATTTATCGTGTGATAAAAAAAGCGAATATTTCGTATTAAAAAAGCAAGGAAAAGTGGCCGAAAATTTTCAACTTTTGCGACTCGCTCGCTTTATTTTCCGTTTATATTCTTTTTTTCCTGATTTTTTGTTTTATAAATAATATTAATTATCGATTATTAATCAGTAATAATTAAATATTGGTTTTAATATAATTAATACAAAAAGAGTAAATTAAAAGAAGAAAGAAACCAAAAAGTTAGAATTGAATTTATAAAAATTTATATTAATGAAAAGATTATGTAAAGCATATCACTAGTATGAAACAATAGAGAGAATCGAGTTGGCCCGTTGAAGCGTTGAACGCCATTCGTTACCAAAAGTGCATTTACGATAACCAACACACGCCGCTCCTCCGCTCATCAAACACACGGGAATAACAAGACGACTGCACCTCAACAACTGATCGGCGAGCAATCGAGTTGGTGCAAAGATCGTGACATGCAGAATTTTATGCTATAACGTTTGTGGTGACACTGGAGATAATACTGAAGGGGTTCCTCATGCACCGATGCCGCTAAAACAATCGTCTTGTTTTTACGAGAGATAAACGCATTGTGAATTGTGCCAAATTTTTATGAATTTTGCCACAAAAACAAAAGAAGAAAAAACAAAACAAAACAAAATAAAAAGTTTACTGAAAAAAAAAAATAAAAACCGTAGACGTTGCGCAGCGCAAATGCATTCGATATTAATTTACAATTTCTGAGAAAAAAATCAAAGGAGTATTCATTTTAATGTAAAAGTTGCCGATTTCCATTGAAAACAATAAAAGAAATCAATTGAAATTAATATAAATTTATAAATAAATTATTAATTTTTAATAAACTCTAATCTCATTCAGTTTTCATCAATGATAGAAATTGTAAACAACGATAGACGGACGACACACCGAGAAAAGCAGTAAACATTTTTCTACATTTGAAACATAAAATGTTTTAAAATTAATTTAAAGTGGTAAAGTGGTAGTTTATTAATTTAATGTGGTAAATAATTAATTGTTTTCCTGTTTTTATGAAAAAAAAACTCATTTTCGTTTGAATAAATTTGTGCTTTCTAAATGATCGGAAAATCAAATTTTGTTAATTTTCGGAAATATATATAAAATAGTTTAAACCCGTAGCGTACAACTACTGAGACACGCATCTATCTATCGTATATATACAGATATATACACAAAAACATACGTAAAGTGTTAGTTAGTTGTACCGTTGGTTATTCAGCAACGAAACTGAATTTCGGTAAAACAAGTGTTTCTTGCCCGGTGCACTTGTTGTTGCTTTGCTCCTCTGTTATCATTACGATTTATCGATCACTGGACCCACTTAAATATCTAAACTGGTTATTCATGGATTTCTGTTTCGCAATAAATTTTGTTAAATTTAATTTAATATAAATATTGTGTAAAATATATAAATATCAACGACGCAGATAATGTTGTCTTCCAGAAGCAAGTAAAATCAATAAACAATAGGATTAATTCTTAAACAATTACTACCAGTAATACGATTATCCAAACACCAAGCCAATTCATCGAATAAAGTGTAGTAACGCGTTCATTATATCCGAATTTTTTTTCATACATGATGTTACCACGCATATCTTTGTTGTTTCTGGTTATTTTCGGATACCTTTTAATTACAGGTACGTTTGAAATTAACTAAATTTTAACTTTTTTTAAAAAATTGAACTAAATTTTAAATTTAGAAATTTTAAAGAAAGAAAAACATTAACAAAATAAAACCATTGCGAGTATTGAAACGGCAAGACTCAGAGAATTGGTGAGGTTTAGTATGTTTTCATAATCGACGTTATTGCCGATCATCCAGAAAGTGGTTTTTTGTTTTTGAAAAAGAAAAGAAAAGAATAATAAGAATTCACATCCACGCTTCGAGGCTGTGAAACCGATTGGCATTGCCCATTTCGCAACCCACATACCAGAAGGCCGCACAAGTATTAGAACCTTTTTTATATGTGTAAGCCACTACAGGCATGGGCACACAGTGGGTGAAGATATTATTGATTTTGTTCGAAGAATGCTTCAAACCGCAATCGGCTAAACGGAAAAAAAAGCAAAATTTGTAAACGTTAGGCTACTTTCGAAAGAGCAAGGATGAGGATCAGAATATACTACTTACGATGTTTTAGCACAGGAGAAGCGACTACCATATAAAGGATTGTTATAAAAACAGCTAACAATTTCATTTTAAAATTTTGTAGATGATTTTAAGATTTTGTAGATTTTTTTAATTATCCAAACACCGATTGTTTTGTCACTGAACTAACGGGAGATTTAGAGCGGTTTTATACACGAAACTTTTATAAGTTTAATACATGCTTTTACGTTCAAAAATTATCTAAATTGCCAGCAAAGTTAACGTAAGAATTTGTTGAATGCGTGACTTTAGTTGCCCTCGAAGGAATTCGTCAATATTGACTCATAAAATAACTAAAAATTCTTTGCGTAAATTTTATGGCGTCTTAAAAAATGATTTCGGAAGATAAAGAAATGAAAAGATCTTTATGAAAACTTTATATATTTTCCACTTTATAACAGAGCAAAGATGTTTTACTTATCTAATAATTAAAAACAATGTTATTTACCAACAGAGTAATCGACTCTGTCACGTATATTTCCTTATTATCAGATGATAAAACGATACTGGGGGTAATTACTCCGATTACGAATCTGCTGAAGAAAGTAAAGTTTTATTTCTACTGATGCAATGACAAGTACTTAAAAATCTTAGCATCACGGCCCATAAAACATCTTTTAAATCATTATCTATATTCCAAATCGGAGAAATTATGTCACCTAAATTTGACATTTATTTAGGCACTCTGTGAGATTCGGGAATCGATTGGCATTGCCCATTTCGCAGCCTAAATATTGGAAAGGCACACAAGTATTATTATCATTCCGATAGGTGTAAACCGTTACAGGCGTGTGAATACAGTTGCCGAAGATATTTTTGATTTTGTTTGAAGAATGCTTTAAACCGCAATCAGCTAAATGTTATAAAAAAGGACAATGTAAATGTATTTTAAAAGAAGGAGAATAAGGATCAGAATAAATTGCTTACGATGTTTTAGCACAGGAGAAGCGACTACCAGGTAAAGGATTGTTATAAAAGCAGCTAACAATTTCATTTTAAAATTTTGTAGATGACTATTTTTTTAATTATCCAAACACCGATTATTTTATCACTGAACTAACGGGAGATTTAGAGCGGTTGCGGTTTTTATACACTAATCTGAAAAAGAGAACACTAATATGCGATAACACAAATATGATAAACTTAATAAATATTCTTATAAATCATTCTATAATTATCTAAATTGCCAGCAAAGCCAAAGCAAGGATTTATTGATTGCGCGACATTAGTTGTCCTTAACACCTTGGGTACCGGAAAATAAATTTCCTCACTTTGACCGTCAGTGGTAAAAAAAAAACAAAGAAATCAATAGAAGTTCTTTCTATGAATTATTATTTCATTTATTAATCACATTTTTTAAGAATTTTAAAGTTGCTTTCGCATTTTCAGCACATCAATCCTTTGCAATATGCGTAACAGTTTCTCGTTTTGTTGCTGCTCCAAAATCTTATTTGTCACTTTTTTCTTCTCGACTGATTTCCAGTTGAAGCAGGTCCATTGCTGGGTCCAACTTTATTCAAAATATATAGCGCCAACAACTCTTCAAAAGTCTTGAGAATAAAAGCCCTGCGAGCTATTTTTGTATTGCAGATTTAGATTGTGTAGTGTACATATCATTTCCAAATTTAACATGTTGAGTATTGTCCGCGCCATTTGGTCAATACTGTGAACCAAACTTTGTGCTGTATTAGAATGTAATTGGTTCTGGTTGTTTTTTTTATTGTGTTAACGATAATGGCGCCATTGTGCAAGCTGCTGAGATATTTTTGACGTTTGTGTGGGCTTTTCCCTTATGTGATGTCAACGTTATATTGTCGGCTTTATAAATAAAGGAATTATACAAAGCATCCCCCGTTTTTTTTTTGAAAGACCGAATTTGGTTTATAGTCTCAACGATCGAAGTCTTTCTTTGTTTGTAGAGTTATTGACAAGTCCAGTGAAGTGAAAAAATTATCTGTAATCACATTTCTTCCTTAGTCCAGATGAGGCTGCATTAGTTTCAAAACAACACTTTATCCCAAACTTTGGTTTGAAGGTCGTGTTTCATCTTTTTCCAAGGAAGTTAAGTAAATATGTATGTTCTGAATTGGCAGCCATCCAATACTCTATGCCATAGTTCTCAGGCTTGATGCCCATAAATTAAGTAAAAGGGCATTTGCATCTTGATGAGCAAAACTGTTCAATATGGTAATATTTTCCGAAAGGTAGTAACATTGACAGTTTTCTACGATTTTTTTCAAATTTTTGATTTCACAGATCAGACTGACGAATGGGTCTTGATCCATATTCCCCACGTATTTATGGAATATAAATAAAAGCGTTCAGCTCTTCTAAAAACACTGTCCATCCAAACACAGTCTCCTTTCAAATATCTGGCCTCTTTCTTCGTATATGTTTTTATTAGCCTCAAAATGGGCATACTTATTAAGATTCCAAGTGGTGAGTACAAAAGATTTTTTCGTCAATCACTTAGCATATGAAGCAGAACCAGCAGCTACCTCTTTCAGAATATTTTGTTCACCATACCTTCCTGTAACACTTCTGTGTGGGATTCGATTCCAAATGGTGCCAAATCTATATATTTCTCTACGATCTTTATGCTTCCCCTCTTTGAAGCAAGAGCTAGTAATACCAAAAGGAAAGCTCTCCGTCGTTTCCGTTTCCGGGAGTCCCATGTTTCGAAAAAAAAAACCCAACTCATGTGAAACAATCAAATTGTGCAATTATTAAAAAGAAATACGTAAATGGTCAACTAACCACTCTCGGTAGCAATTGTATAAAATTTGGGACACAGAAAATTAAATTTTTTAAAATAAAGCTTTAAAATTTGGTATGTCGAAGCGGCCAAATGACCGCCGTCGGTTGATCTAGTGTTAAAGAAATTCATCAATCTTTACTCATAAAATAATTAAAGTTCTTTGCATAAGTTTTTATGTTATCTTATCCAACGCTTTAAGAAAAATAGGTTTCAATATTTTTATCAAACATTTATATATTTCTTACTTTATAACAAAGTGAAGAGGATTTAATTATCTAATAATTAACAAGTGAGGACATAAACTTCTGCCCGGGCGAAGTTTATATACCCTACATCCATAATATAATTTTATAGTCTGATCTTAATAATCAGTGGGCGGGGCACGCCCCGTTAAAAGTTACATTTACGTTTTCTTCATTAATTTAGATCGAACTCTTCATCAACACAATCTTTATAAAAAAGTCAACAAATATGATAAAGGGGCGTGGAGTTCCCACTTTTGCGGAGTGATAATATCTAATACCAGCATCTCAGCTATAAAATCCCCGCCTGAACACTTTAGAAACTGAAAGAGCTGTTTTTAACTGATTTTGTATATAAAAATCGGGCGTGGAAGTGAGTCGATTTACCTCATATTCCATTTCAAACAGTCTATGGTGTTAGAGAATTCGTTCCAAATCACGATCGACTATAATCGTGATTTCCACAGACAGACAGAGAGACAGGCAGACAGACGGACGGACATGACTAGGTCGACTCAGGAGTTTATTCTGAGTAGGAATGTATATATTTTTCTATAATTGTCTCGCATCCTAAATTGGTTGGTTACACACAGATGAAATAAGTGAATATACGCTCCTGTTCCTTCGAGTATAAAAAGTATATTAGAGAGTATAAAAAGGATATTATTTATTAACGGAATATTCGATTTTGCCACATGTATTTCTTTGTATTTCTTTATTATCAGAGGATAATATCTTATACCAACGACACTGGGGGTAATTATTGAATTGAACGATTCTGGCGCCATTTCGGAATAGCTGATGAAAAAAGAATTTCTCGCGCGACAATTGTTAATGTTTTATAAGAATCGATTCATGTTTAAATCCATTATACTATGATTGCCTTGGCGAAACTATCCATAAAACATCTTTTAAAAAACAGACGTCACTTGCAGTGCTGAATGAATACAGGCTTGACAACTCAAGGTAGTTTTAAAAGTTACTATATCGTCATTAGCTGCTTAAGCAATTATTTGTAGTGATTCTCCTTTTAATTTTATTTGTGATTTAAAGTCTTTTTAGATTACAAAAATAAATATAAAGAGTCATAAAGATATTATGAAAGTTTAACAATTTTTGAAGTATCCCAGGGGGAGGCGGTTAGTGTTTATCAATTTTTGGTTGGCGGTTGATTTTTATAGCAATTCCGGGGACCTCACTGCTTAATTTATTCACGTTTTTATTATATTTGCCCCATTTACCTTTTTCCATTCTTATCACTTAAGATCCAGTTATCACCACAATTCGCCATAAGGGAACCATACATAATAATTCACAACCGTTATCTATACCACCGCGCTAAATGTTTTTTTATAAACATTGTCATCACCGACATGGCCATGTGGCAGTAATTTTTTCCGCGTTCATTCAGCGTTAATTACCAAATCGAATAACTCGTACGTTTGATGTTTAAATGGTAGGAACAACAAACACAATGATGTAACAGAACATCAAAAGCGTCATGAGAAATTAATTTATTTATTATGATATATATATATATATATATATATATATATATATATATATATATATATATATATATATATATATATATATATATATATATATATATATATATATATATATATATATATATATATATATATATATATATATATATATATATATATATATATATATATATATATATATATATATATATATATATATATATATATATATATATATATATATATATATATATATATATATATATATATATATATATATATATATATATATATATATATATATACATACATATATATATATATATATATATATATATATATATATATATATATATATATATATATATATATATATATATATATATATATATATATATATATATATATATATATATATATATATATATATATATATATATATATATATATATATATATATATATATATATATATATATATATATATATATATATATATATATATATATATATATATATATATATATATATATATATATATATATATATATATATATATATATATATATATATATATATATATATATATATATATATATATATATATATATATATATATATATATATATATATATATATATATATATATATATATATATATATATATATATATATATATATATATATATATATATATATATATATATATATATATATATATATATATATATATATATATATATATATATATATATATATATATATATATATATATATATATATATATATATATATATATATATATATATATATATATATATATATATATATATATACATAAATATAAATAGATTCCATAGATTTTACATTTTGTCAAAAAAAAAATTAAATGTCAAGAAGCATTAGCATTAACCTCTTATCTGGCCGAACTTCTCATACCCATACGTTGCAACTATGGGCCATAAGAAATGTTTGAGTGCCAGCGGCTTCCTTTATTTACGGTACAATTTACACATGGCGATGAAGAATAAATACAGCAATATAAATTCAGCATATAGTTGCTCAACAAAGCTGGAGATATAGTTTTAAGAATTATATTTACCGATTTTATATTTACCGAATTTCCGATTTAACTTTATATCTGCAATAATAAAAAGACACTTGTTACCCCTTCGAGGAAGTTTGGAGGAGGAAATTTGTATTAAAGATATTCTTTAGAAGTGTCAGTTTTTCTTGGGAAGATTTGTCAATTTTTCGCTAGATTGCATTCAATACTGCGATCTATAGAAGCAAATTCAGTTAATTTAATATAAGTCAAAGTTATTGCCCCTCGATTGTGTGTATACGATCGTGTACTGTCTCTTCAGCAAATGGGAAAAACAATATACAAAATTTAAAAATTCGCTCACATACTTTCAACACCTAAAATCGACATATATCGAACGTAAAATTTATAAAAAATATTAAATTTTAATGCAAGAAAATAAAAATTTTAATGAAAATTTAGTTATAATGTTCATATTATTGAACTAATTAATTCTTCTCAGAAAGGGATTAAAATTAAGATGGAGTACATAGGCGTATAGTGTTCGCTGAAACATGAATTTGGAGCTCGACGATAGCGCGAATCCAACTTTTAATGCTTTTGTCAGATGGTGTGCTCGCTTCAAAAAATGGCTTGTGTCCTTGCTAAATTAAATTCGCAAAACGCGAATTTAATTTTACGCACTTGAAGTGAATGTATCATTAAGAGGATTTTCCAAAATTCGGATACTTCTGTTTCTAAAGGCGGTTTCATTAGGTAACCCTGAATCTGTAACGGAGATACCACCAAATACCGAACGACAATAACAACAATAAAAAACAATGATTCTATTACATTTGACATTTGAAAAAGTTACCAGAAGGTATGATAAATGCTGGAGAATAAAAACTTAGATTTTAGTAGTTTTGAAAAAGAAGAAGAGGACGAAGTTGGGTAATTTCGATATTTGCATAATGAGAGGGGATAACCTGACTGCATGGATTGTAACCACCACAAATAACTGCTAGCTAAATTGAAGGTTGCATAATAAAGACGAAGCTCGTAAATAAACGATGCTATGGCGGTAATGTACTCAGCAGTTCTCAGCGGTTGTTTATTTGACAATTATTTACACGTATGTAGAAATTCCTTAGATGTTTAAAAAAAAACAGCAGATAAAAGAAAATACATGAAGTGATAAAAAGAAAAAATTGCAAAAATGGAATTTTGCAGCAAGACGATTTTGCGGCAACATATTTTTAAAATAATGTAACCACAAAGTGATAAGAGCTTGTTGTTTTTGTATTTATGGTGCATATATTTGTTATGCAATATATTATTTTGAACGTTATTTTTATATTTAGGTAATGCCAATAGATAGTTTATATAAAAAGAAATAAAATAAAAACAATAAATAATTTTAATATAGTCACGAAAAGCGGATATAGTTAAAGACCGATCAATAACATGCATGGAAAAGCATGAGACAATGGATCAGCCTTGGCTATTCCTTCCTACTCGTTTCTGATTTTCGTGAAGACGACAATGAAGATTATGATGATTTAGGAGAACAGGAAAAAGAAAAACGTAAATCATAGACACAAAGTAATGAATAACTTCAGCAGCAACAATAATAATAATAATAATAATAATAATAATAATAATAATAATAATAATAATAAGCAGCAACAGCAGCGGCCATAACAACACGGCTACATCGTAAATAGCAACGGGATTTTGTATTCGACTTTCACTTTTTCAAATTTTGTGGTGAATCCATCCGTTTGTTTCTTCATTTAAGCGACGTTACTCGCGAAGTGACTTTTTCATGCAATTAATCGACACCACCAACAAAGTTTTATTTCATATTTCATAACGAATCAATACGGCAATATCAATCCATCGAAAATATTCCCATTCATTCGTGTTTGCTTTTTAGTGTACTGGACGTCATTTAAGAATAAATAAATTGCATACGATAAAATGCACAGGAATAAGATTTTCATCATAAAGACATTTTGAAAAAAAACTTATTAAGATTTTCTCTATTTTTATGTTTCTAGAAATTTTAGAAAAAACTACTAAGCAATAAAAAATCATTACCACAACATCAGTTTACTCACACGGAATTATAAAAAGGCCTGAGAATGAAGTATTTACTAACATTCGAATACACAAGAAATACAAACAAATAATAGGAATGATAATAATAATAATAATAGCAAAAGAAATAATTATTCCTGCCTATTCGTTAAAACCCGAATATTTATGTTTGTACCTTTGATAATTAATTTTCAAATGGATCAAACGAGAAAAAATGAAACAAAAAAAAAATAGATGTCGTGTTGCGAAAAATTTACAGCTGCTCGTTACTCCAATGATACTGATGCGTGATACTGCCAATAAAAAAAGGCCGCTTATACTCAACAATCAAGTAACCAACCGACCGGCCGAACAAATCACAGTGACCAACTTAAATACTTCCTCTTTCAGTACTTTAGTGAGTCAGTGCCAGTTGATCGAGGAGCATTGAGATTGCTATTAGTTACGCAATTGACGGTCTAGTACTTGTAGTCTTAAAGATTTGCATTTATAAAATAAAAATAAAAACTAAAAAAAGAAAACATGTTTCAGATTTCTATACGGATGCGCTACATTAAACATCCGCTAGATTGGTTGGATTATTGTGTATAAGATGACCTCAATACAATCGTATTTGTATTTGATGGTATTAATACTTATGATATTGTTGCATTGCATTTAATTGTGGGAATCCAATTACAAGGCTTGGCTAGAAACTATCCGACCGCGTAGAACAAAAAGAAATAGCATTATGAAAGTTCTTTGGGCTTACTGACATTTAGTCTGAAGTGGTATATCTTCGCCGACCGTAATCAAGGTAGACTTTAAACACTTGTAAGTGAATAGTGGAAAATTTGAATATAATTTATCGTATATAGCTTTGTATGATTTAATTTGAATATTGAGAAGTTAGAAAGTAATGAAAAAGTATAAAACACGATGATATTCGATCAAATTTCAGCATTTGCAATAAAGGCGAAATACATTCAAGGAAGGTGATGGACGGACACATTTGTTAGAGAAATGACAAGGTTCATAAATATATAATATTTTTTATATTTTTTTGAATGCAACAAAAGTAAAAACCTATTACGAAAATGTCATCAAAACTGCATAAAAATATATAAAATTTATAATTATTATATAATTTATTATTCAAGTGAGCAATAAAAATTTAGTTTGAGGTTTTTTTTGTTGAAAAAAAAAAGTTATGAATGCGTGAGTTTTAATATTGAATATTACTACAAATTAAAGCAAATTCGCACAAAAACTGAATATTTAATCAAGATTTTCATTACCTGAATTCTAACGCGGTGCAATATATTGTGCAATTAATTAAACGTTAAAAATTAAATAAATAAAGATTGCAAATATCTTTTTTTTAGTTGTTCAAAGAGAGTGGTATATAATTTTTTTATAATTTTTTGTAATTAACTCGTTCGTTTCTCTGTTTTTTTTATTGTTTCCATTGGAGAATTATTTAATTAATTTGATTTGCTAGGATTGCGCAACAAATGCAAAAATCGCATTGCTTTATTTTGTCTCTCTTTATCGTTATTGTTATGGTTTTTTTCTTCTTTGTTTTTTTGCATTATGGCCATTCATAATTTTCAATGTAATTAAATTTTTTGATTTATTTTGATTGCATTCAAATTGGCTGAAAAACAAGGCCGAATACAAACGATCTGTTTCCGATTGTATGAGTATTTGTAGTTTTCATGGAATATGCGTGAGGGCAATTGCCTTCGTTATCGCTGCACAATCGGTCGATCGTCTTCTGGTCGTGGTAAAAATTGAAAAGGCTCGCTTTTAAAAAATTATTTTGCTAGTTTCCGTTAGAACAATGAAACAATTGCAGAGACAATTTAAAGTAAAATTCAGTCACTACATCATAATGTTATGAATATTAATATCTCCAATGGCATTAGAGATATTATTTTACTATTAATATAAATGAAATTTACACGAATTATAATAAGAAATTGTTGCGCTAGCTGAAGCGGTTAAACTTATTTATGAAGACTTCCAGAGTATTAATACTAGATAAATAAACAAGAGCCGACAAAAAAATTAAGAAATCCTACACCGGCTTCTAAAATATATAAATATATAAAACAAACGCAGTTGATAATTTTGAGAGCTATGGGAGATATAATATTTTTTTTACATTTTCTCCTATATTGCATAAATTGCCTAGAAATTTATTAGAATTGTAAGAATTTTATTATATTACCAAAAATAAACTTTTACAACTGAAATATTATTTCGATTTGAAAAATCGATTTATATATTGAAATTTTCTAAAAACATTAAATAATAAAAATATTAAATATTATGGTTAAAAACTAAAAAAATTGGTTTCTTCCGCTCACTGTACTCACTGTCAACAGTCCCACTCGATTTCCCACGAAAACATGGCGTTACGCGAAAAAAACCTGAGAAAATTGATTAATTCAACATTATTTTGCTACACTGACCGCAATTAATGCACTTGCCAAGATGCGATAATTCCCGTGTACGCAAATTTAATTATCTCAGTAAAATACTGAAAGGCTTGCTGGTGCTTTGTATTGACCGCATGCTTCCCCCCACTCTCCTTCCTCCTATCCGTCGTCCTTAACCAAATGTTTTCGTGACTATTAACCAATGTAATTTGATATTATTATATTGTATAGCATTTAATATTGCAAAACACCGATAATATCGTACCGATTATATTCAAAAGTTCAAAAAAATATTCAGAGTTCGAAAACTGATGATTTGATTTCGTCGTACAAAATCTGTTTTAATCCGTTTTATATGTTTATTTTGAATATATTTATGACTTCGTTTACCCCAATTCAATTCAATTAGGATTCTTTAACCACAAAAAAATGGAAAAAACTGTTGAAGTCATTCTACTGGTTTTACAATATTTTTGTTTAATAAAATCTTAGACTCTGTCAGTGCTTTATTAATTTCTTCGTTTTTGGGAAAGTCTGTTGCTCTTAAGTCTCATTAATGCAAATGCATATCTTTACATTTGGAAATAAAATAATTTGATTTGAATGACCGAGACTGACGATCGAAGGACTACAGAAATGTATTTCGCGGATTGAGTATCATTTAATTATAATGGAATTAATGACAAAGAGTTCATTAAATGTTGTTCCGTTGTTTGTGTTTCTGTTTGTAATTAATTTATTAAAAATTTTTAATGAAATCAAAGCGAACGTACTTCAATAAGTGATTTAATGAGTTATTGCGAATACTGCCGAAGGTATTCTTTAAAAATTTTACTTATTGTTTGAGCTCTTTTAGACGCCCAACGAAGTGATACAATATAAATAAAAAATTGTTGAGTTATTTTTTATTCGGGAATATAATTCTACATTTTTTATAAAGGCATTGAAGAAATTTACTCAATTTTTTTTTACAAATTTGAAGCATTGAGGGAAATTTACATTTTAGACCTAAAGATCTTTTGCGAAACCACCACTTGTTCTAAGCGCAAATTCCCATCAGAGCTATAAAAATATCTCATAGAAGCAAGAAGGCTTAGAGTGAGAAGACTTATTTCAGTTGGTTTTATTGACGACTCTTCAATTCTTCTCTTCTCCTAAGATTTTATCTTTAATATTTATGAGTATCTTTATGTATTTATTTTATATATTTATCTGTTTTGGCTTAAAACACTCTCAAAATTCGTGATGACGTCTTTAAAAGTGTTTTGTGCGATTGTTAGAATAACCACAATGACATTTTAAATTAATTGCGTAATTATTTTTACCCTGACATAAATTTGAAAGAACTTATTCAAAAAAAAAAAAAAATAATACAAAGTTTATCTTCATCTGCCATTGTGTTTTTCCTTGCGAAGAAACCTCCAAATCACGATAAAAGTTAATCGGACAGAACCGAGTTCACATTTATCAGTGGTGAAGAAATAATTTTATAACAAAATTAGAAGAAAGGAACAAAAAATCAGTTAATAATAATGATAATAATAATATATAATGATATAAATTATTTTATTAATTAAATAAAGAACGGTTTCGTTTAAAAATTTTTTGTTTTTTTTTTGTTAAAACATTTTTTGGAAAAATGTAGAACTCGTAGAAATAAGGTTTTGGTATACAAAAAATCTCAAAAATCTTTCAAATATACATATATGTATTTCCTTTCTTCTTCTCTTCTTTCCTTTCCTTTCATTCCTAAAATAAACAACGACGAGCGAAGCAATTTTAATATTTATAAAGTATTGGGTTGTCCTTCGAGTAATTATTCGTGACGATGGAAGATGTTTTTTAATAGATGTTCCACATAAAAGTATCATTAGCGATCAGATTCGATAAATTCAATCTCCCAGTAATTTAGTGGACTGTTTTTCGGCATTTTGTACCAATATTGTTAAACCAGTTTTAGTATTTATGCTCTGCTCAAACCACTGTGACCATGGTTCAATTTGTCTCTACATAAACATGACTTCCACGTTTCTGACAGTGAACAAATATGTAAAAATTGTTTTCATAAACTTGTTTTATCTTGTTTTGTTTGACTTGTTTTATCAACCTTTGGAAACCGTCTTTTGCTGGATTAACAGGATGATAGCATAATGATCAAAGTATGAAATTTGTTACAGTGGAATACAATAATTAAAAATTTATAAGATTTTGGAATCATTTTCTGTTGTTCATCGAAAAACCTGGTTTGGCGACAAACCGGTTTCATCGACGTGCAATTTTCAGTGTCTTTTTCGTTCTCCATGAGATATTAATTCTTACTTTTAAAGAACTTGACGAGATTCAATGTTTCAATATGAATTTTTTTAAGAAGCGATTAAAAAGAACAAAGAATTATAATAAATAAATAAATAAAAAAATAAAAGCAATGTATAATAAGATATAAACTGATGTCTAACCTATGCCTAATAACCTTAGCCTTTACGTAAACAATTTTCGAAATGAAGTCTCGTTTGTTGCAAACTAACTTCTGTTCGACAAGTTATTGACTTTCTTACACCCTTACAGTCGTTACATTTTTGACAGCGTAAAATAGCTTACTATTGCTTGCCTTGTTTTTTACAGTATGTTTTCGCGTTTGTATGTGTCAATATTTTCAGTAGATCTGTAAAATGGACGAGTGTATATATTTGTATTTGCATACTAACTTATTACGTCAGTGCGTGCGTGCGCGCGAGTGCGAATAATATCGGTTAGCAGTAATATTTATTCTATTATACTTTTTGTTGTTTTGCTGTTTCTCGGGTCTTATGTCATTCGTTAGTGTAAAACGTACAATCGTATGGACTTGTACATTTTAATATTATTTTCCTTTTTAAATCGTATTGCTTTGTATACACAGGCTTAACTGAGTAATACTTGCACTACATAATTTCATTCAATTATTTGCCTACAACAATTATTTGTTGTTTTAAATGCAATTTTACAATGGTCGCAATTTTACAATGTATTAATGCAATTTTACAATGGTCGCTGTGCGACACGAAGCACATACTACACGCAACGTGACGATCCAACAGTTGAGAGAATTTCATCCTGACACTAACTAAACAAAAAATCGAATGAATGCCTGAATGAAAGGTATAATTGAGTAAATGAACCAACGGGCAAAGTCAACACAAAATGACACGTCGGTTGATCGATTCTGAATTGGGCCAATTTTTTTTTGATAATGAATACTTGAATACGAATTGTTAAATTGTAACTAAATTGGAGAAAAGTAAAGGAGAGGGGAAAACCCAACCAAACCAGATTTGCAAGCTTCGTTTAGTGCTATAGAAATGAAATTACAAATTTGAATATTTACTAAAAATTTCATTAATACTGTATTAAATACTGTATTAAATAACTACGCTCAATAAGTAGTATTTCTAGGTTACGTCGATTAATGTTTATCACTTTATCTTTAACGTTTATCGCTTGACCTTTAAGATTTATTAAGTAGCGAAAATTTGCTACTTGTCTTTTAGTTTAATGCCATTTAACAAGTAAGCAGAGTGATGCTGAAAATCAGGGTTATTTCATAAAATAACTGAGAGGTTTATATGTCCATAAATACGCTAAGTACTCTGTCACAAGTAGTTGCCCCACGCAAATTTGTATGAGAAAAGTTACATGTTTTGAGACACTCTCATTCGTTAAGCTAATGAGTACATATTTGTTAATTTGAGCAGAAGTTGTTATGGCGGCGGACGGAAGATGAACGATTCTATTCAGGACTTCCTTAGCGAAAGTGAATGAAGTCTTCTGCGCGGCTACAGCAGTTGCAAATTACCATGCATCATGTAATGAAGGAGTTAGGGCTTACTTTCGTTTTAACTAAGCAGAATGAAAATAACATCATTGGTATCTAATAATAAACAAGGGGAAAACTCTTGAGAGGACAGGCAAAATTGCAAACGATAAAACCTTTCTAAAATCCAAAGAAATCGAACCCTTTGTAAAATCGAAACATTTATAAAATTCCAAAACAAATTGACAAAAAACCAATTGACAAAATCCAAAACCACAAAACACCAAACTATAAAATCCTGAACGAGCAAATCCTGAATTAATACTGCCTGATGAATAACATGAGTAATAATATCAATTCTTGCCTCAGCTAAAAGTCGCGACATTAAAAAGCTTTACATGTATAAATTCTGTTAGTTTACAGCGAATTACGTTGTGTTTACGAATGGTATGTAGATTTTCTCAGTTTAAAACAGGGCAAAAGTTTTTGATGAAATAATTTCAGAATTTTTTCGACAATTAATCGATCAGGACACCGTCGTGTTGCAATATCGTTTTGATGTGCAATATCGGATTTATGTGGTTTATGGATATTGCCATTCGGGACTTTGTTGCTAATCCATCTGTAAATTCGTGAGAGCTATTTTGGCTTTTTATTTGATTTGTATTGTGATTACATTATGCCTAGTTTGTAAAATGGTTATATCATTTTGAATATTTTATTAGAACTAAAATCATGCCAAGTATTAAAAGATAAAATTCAGATTTCGATGGGTTCCCTCCAAGACATTCACGCATACATTGATCGAGGGGAAAACTTAAGTATTTTTTCAAAACAACAGAAATTGTTTCTGTAAAATTATTAAGATAGTATTATAAAACAGAATATTTTTGTAGGTTTCGATAACGTTTCGTTCGAATAATACAATATTATGCTTTGTTTTCTCTAATTTTCGTTGGTTGTAAAATCATTTTTCTGAACGAGGGGAAATTGTATCAGGATCACGTTAACTTATACAGTTTGCTCTATTTCAAATAAAAGTTTACGAAAATTTCGGAGAAGACGTTGCTTTTTCGTAGGCATAAATCATAAAATAGTGCGTTTATCTGCAAATATAAATGTCTCTATAACAAAATGTTTATTCACTTGTTGCTCAATCGGTGTTCATTCACTGCGAAGATTAGTTACTTTACCGTTAGCGACTTATACTTGTGCTCGTACAAAGAGTTCTACAACACTTTTAGAACCCTAAACCAGACTAATAAAATTGATAAATTTGATAATTTATGGGAAATATTTTTAGAACCAGTTTGGAATACTGTAGTTTCATTAGTATTTCTTTGAGGTGAGTTGTAGAGGAATAACGTATGAAATGGGTAGTGGTAATGCATTGCTTACCTAAAGAAAAAATGTAGGAGTGAAAGCGAGTGATAGGGAGAGAGAGAGAGAGAAAGAGGTAGAAGTACAAATAAAGATGCCCAGTCGAGTTATGACTTTAGGAGATTAATGAAATATATCCTACCGCAACCAGTAAAAGATGATAATGTTTAAAATTATCCAATGAACTCATAGTTCGGCCCGACTAGGAGGTGGGTGGGTTGGTGTATTCACTACTTGAGTGTTTCCTCTCTTTTTTCTTCAATATTCCAGAAATTCAAAGCAATAAATAATTTAGCTGATAATAAAATATTCCGACAAATTTGCTAATTCCAAAACGATTTATATTGTATGAATAGTGAGGGGAATTTAGTTGGAAGGTTTTGGCATATGAAAATATATCTCTTTTCTGTTAAAAGCTATCTTAATGGAAACGTAAATATCGCATTACAAATGAAACATTTTCGATAATAGAGTCTATAAATTTAGAATGCGATAAAGGTAAAATGAAAACCGAAAAAGAAGCCTTGTTCAGCATTTGCGCTAGTAGACAACATTTACCAACCGAAGACGACAAAACCGGTTCAGTGAAGAAGCCAATCAGAGAAAATTACTCAATAAATAATTTTGTCGAGTTTATTTTTTGCTTTTCTTATTATCACCAATAAATGCCAAAGAAACTCAAAATCAAAACAAATTCAAAAGTAAATCGAATTTAGTAAAAACAAAAAGGAAAAAAACAGAACCGAAAAACCTTTAGAAGTCGTTCTCAACAAGGTCAACATGGTCTGGAATAGCATTAAGCAATACAATTTCTACAATATATTGCTGTTGCATCATAATGAGTTTAGTCATTTGATAGAGAATGGAAATACTAGTAGACTGATAAAATAAACACAAATATTGAGAAACATAAAAAGACGAGAAAATGTCAATAAAATAGACTTTTGTTATTTTAATGGATTTAAGTAAAATTGTCAATCTGAAAACGGCCTGTGAGGTGACGCCAACCGCTGAAAAATATCAATTGGAACTCGTTATTGCGTCCAAGCCTGTTTTCTACTCTTCGCTACGTGCGAATACGGCTATTACTCGTTAGTGCGTATGGGGAGAAATTCATGTGAATTACTTCAATCGCCGTTTAAAAAATTTATTAAATCGTGACAACAATAACAATAATAATAATAACAACAACAACAATAAAGGAGAACATTTAAAAAAATAATTATATATTTCGAAAACAGATATTTCCAAGGTATTCTGAGTAACGGGACTAAGCAGTCACTTCTCTTAGGGAAATATAAAATTCAAAAATTATTAAAATGAACGCAATTTCTGTGATTTATCGGAGAATAATCGATCTACAAAAAATGAAATTTTACAAACAAAACATAAAAGATTTATACTCTTAATGGCTTTTAATCAAAACATGATTCAATGGAAAAAAATTCCAACCAACGCAAGCTAGACAATTTCAACTTCTTATTGGACAAAATTAGCGAAAGTCATAAAACAAACTTTTAATTAAATCTTAATGAAATTGTGAAGGTTTCTTTAATACTGTTGGAATTCAAATCGAAACTCTAAAATGATATTTATAAAATAAGTAACTCCCACGCTTCATGCAGACTGAACTAAGACTATTTAATTTTTTAGGATGATTATAATAATCCATTTATAAAAAAACAGTCAATCATCTTCTTATTTAATATTGAATTTTTTCCTTTGGAATATTTTAACAATAAAGGAGAACATTTAAAAAAATAATTATATATTTCGAAAACAGATATTTCCAAGGTATTCTGAGTAACGGGACTAAGCAGTCACTTCTCTTAGGGAAATATAAAATTCAAAAATTATTAAAATGAACGCAATTTCTGTGATTTATCGGAGAATAATCGATCTACAAAAAATGAAATTTTACAAACAAAACATAAAAGATTTATACTCTTAATGGCTTTTAATCAAAACATGATTCAATGGAAAAAAATTCCAACCAACGCAAGCTAGACAATTTCAACTTCTTATTGGACAAAATTAGCGAAAGTCATAAAACAAACTTTTAATTAAATCTTAATGAAATTGTGAAGGTTTCTTTAATACTGTTGGAATTCAAATCGAAACTCTAAAATGATATTTATAAAATAAGTAACTCCCACGCTTCATGCAGACTGAACTAAGACTATTTAATTTTTTAGGATGATTATAATAATCCATTTATAAAAAAACAGTCAATCATCTTCTTATTTAATATTGAATTTTTTCCTTTGGAATATTTTAATTTATTTCATACTAATTTGTGTAGGTTGAAAGTAATCTTCAAGTTTTCAAGATGTCACACCTTTTTTGATGGAAAAAATTAAATGCTAAATGGATTCCACCAATTTATTAAAAAAGGTTTATATAATAAGATTTTGCATATAAAACAGTTTTGTTGGAAAATTTGTTAAAATCTAAATTATGTATATACTTGTAAAGATCGTTGCTAAGTTTCAATTAATTGTGGTTAAAAAGAGACTAAAAATAAATTTGGAAGAACTTTTTGAAAGAACAGAAATAAGATTTAGTCCTCCAATATTTGCAGTATTTAATTATTTCACATACATTTGAAAATTATGCTGACTGCACGTTTTTTTTAACAATCAAATTCCAATCTTAATTTCTAGCATAATTACATAATTCAATATGAGAATAAACACAAGCAGCAGTAATGCCTTTCAAAACATTAAAAGAATAAAATATGTATCAACTAAATTTATTAAACCAAATTATTTAATTGAATTCAAAATAAATCCATTTCGAGACCCAGAAATCGAATTCTTCGGCAAACTCTCATCGAACAAAAAAAGGGGTAACCTTGGGATTATCTTTAGATCTTTTGGACTTTGGCTAATTTGTATGATGAGTGACAGAAATATGGATTTTTTGGGTTATTTGCATGCTTGAGCCATAGACAAGCTGTTGCCTTGCTTTCAGACGTGCAGTCAAAATTTAATACGTCTCAAATCCAACCACTCTCGTCTTCTCTCGTGAATTATCACGTGAGTGACGTAAAAATCTCATTGCTAAAAAGTAACATCAATTAAAATAGCATTATTAATGGATTAAGTGACGGTCATCCCTGTTATTTAATATACAAGTTAGTTAATCTGGCAAGTCGAGTTGTTGATAATGTCTTCACTAAAGCTCTCCTCTAGACACACCTAAATATGAACACCCATATACATATTTTTTTCTTTTTTTGCAGATTGCCGTGAATCAGTACGATCTAAACGTGCTAAGCGTCCTCGAGCTCCAGAGCCTGTTAATTTTGAACCTGAACCGCAGCAAGATCTAGAAAACTATGACAACAATAGTCAAGAGAAAGATATTCCTCAAATACCGACGAATTTTTTGAGTCCATCAGTGCGTGAATATCTCGAACTGGGAAAATCAATACCAGGTAAATTGGTTTTTAGTTTTTATTTGCCAAATTTATTTTAATAATGAACCGACGGATATTGATCAGTTATTTGTATTGAAAACTTTAATTAAAGTTAGTCTAAATTTAAGTTAACAAATGAATTTTGATCATCCTATTGGTCATCATAATTACATGAAGATCAACAGCTATCACGTTGGTTTATCAGTTGAATTAAAGACGACCTCGACAAACAACTCTTTCTATTCATCCATTTAAAAAAGAAAAAAATCGCAAGCAAATTAATATCAAATATCTCTTTTCGAAAAGCTTTTTTTACGGCATCACAAATTTTCATTTGTTGACACTTTCATTATTGCTATTCATCAGCAAACGACAAATGCACTACCAACAAATTTTGCAATGGAAAATGGCCTAAAAAAAGAACTGTAAAAAATTCTCTTCATAATAAATGAATTTACGAGCAGATGCACTCGAAACCGAGGCAAGCAATCAACAGATTCGTCCATACATTCAATTCTACTTCTACCCAAATGAAAAAGAATTGAAGTGCACCAAAAATGCAACACGAGAAAATGAAGACGATGATTTGTGGAGCGGTGAAGGGGGCTGGGGGGAGGGAGTGAGGCTATGTGCTGAATATTGACGAACAGGCTTTTCGTGTATGGTTTATAAATAGTCTTATTTTTATTTTCGACTATTTGTAAACTCCACTCACGACCTATCATCAATAGATAGGAGTTATATCTGTTGTGGCAAAAGCCGCAATATTCAATAGCTTGCAATTAACAAGTATACTAGGAAGAGAGGGAGAGGAAGTGATACGAATGGATACGTCGAGCTTTTTTTCAGCGACAAATTAAAATCAGTAAACAAACAAAATTCGTTTTGGCACAAAACGTTAGGAAGTACTTCTAACACCACAAAAGTTAAATGACACTCTTAAATGAAGAGAGTATATCCTCGTCTCAACTGTTTAGTAGTGTGCTTTTCACACGATATTGTATTTAAGAAAACTTCACAAAATTTTAGTTTTATTTTAAAATCAGTATTTTGTTAAAGCATTATTATTTGGTTGCTTGCTTATTCGGAAAAATCCAGAACGTGAAGGCAGTAAGAAAATTTAAAAACCGTGAATACAAAATTATCCGGGAAAAAATTCTTGATCCTTGAAAATTTGCAAAATTAATTTTCAAGATTAAATTTCAAAATTGAGGATCCAAAGGATTAATTAGAGGGAGAGAGAGAGAAAGAAAGAGAGAGAGAGAAAGAGGACTATAATAATTTCGTCTTACATACGAGAACATTGGGAGTAATATTTGACCACTCCCCCTCTTTTAACGTAATTTTATCAATATTAGTAATATATCTGATCTTTTCAAATTTCTCTATCTGTATCTTCTTTAACAAAAAGGTCGTCCTGGAGTCGATTATCCGATACTTTCAGCTATTCCTTACACCAATTTCTATTGCGACGAACAATTGTATCCTGGTTTTTTCGCGGACATGGAGACCAGGTGTCAAGGTGAGTGACAAAAGTAGGGGTCCAATCAAAAAAAAAAAAAAAAAAAAAATTTCGATAAATTTAAAATCGATCGACTAAAAATAAGATTTTAATTACAACGAAAGCAAATGCATTACCATTTTTTTAAACACACTTTTCAACATATTTCAGGTTGGCACTATTGCGACATCGATGGCCGCCAGGCATCTTTCCTTTGTCCAAATGGTACGCAATTCTCACAGGCAGTGTTCGTGTGCGACTGGTGGTTCAATGTGCGTTGCGACTTGTCGCCACGCTTGTATGCAATCAATGCTAGATTATATCAGCGACCGAAAGTAAATCCAACACGACCTCATCGAATCATTACAAAACAGCTGGTGGATGACATTTTCAATTAATACTCCTGAGAACGAGTTGCGTTGCGGAACGAGCTGACCAAACCAGACCAGACTTATAGTATCGATTTGCGAGAAGGAAGAAAAACAAGAGAAGATCGAGTAAAGCAAGGAGATTGAAGCAAAACTAAAAATATATTTTTATGAAAGACCAACAACGAGAGATTTGAGAGCTTGCGAAGGGACAAAACAATTAACTATTAGCTATTAAAGCTTAGAACAATATAGTTCAGTAATAAAATGTGCTCAAATGATCAAATTTAAAAATTAATATTATAAAATGAAATTATATATATATAATGTAAATAAGAAGCGGTGCAATAACAGGTTTATTATTTGTAAATATCATTTAATATATTGTATATGGACGTATAGCACTTTATAAAAAATATGACAAAACATATTCGACGCTTAATGTTTTTTCAAAACAAACATTTCACGTTGAAAATTTTTCTTTACGTAATATTTTGCCACATTACTCGCGCTTATCTTTATTTAAAATCCATTTTTTCAATACAGGCAAATGCCAAAATTATTGAAATTTTATTTTTTTCTAGCTTTCTGAAAATAATTATTCAATATTTCTTTACACGTAAAAAAACCTTCCATAAGAATGTGTTTCATTCTTGTTGAGGGTCAGTGCATTGAATTCTGATACAAAATGGCTAAAATATGCCAACTCCTGTCGAGTTATTATATCATAGTTTGGGGCTATGGAATATATTTGAATACTGAGTCAAATAAATACATTTTAAAAATAACAAATTGTAAGAATTATTAATAAATCTTTTTTAGAGATTTTGCCATTTCATTATTTTCTGGCTTTTAATGTATTTACTTCTTTGTCGTTGTAAATAAAAAATTTCTCACATTTTGAAAATTCAATAAATACGTTTACAAATATTCTAAAATTTGTTATTAAGTTGCCAATTTTGAATATAATCGGATGCAAAAGCAAGGTGCGGAGAACGCAAAGATATAAATTTAAATATTTAATATTACAGCGAGAAATAATTATAATTGTTAAGAGTATAAAATATTGTAATCTTAATTATTTTAACTGCGGTCGAATAAGTTTTAAGCCTTTTAAATTTTTAATTTGCCTGCTTTTAATGTTTTTAACGAAACGCTGTATTTGTCGTGCTAAAGGGAGATTATATAATTGTAAAATAACACATCCTTCGTCACGTCACAAGGAAACCAATTAGAGAACTTATCGTAGAATGAGTCAAACACATTTTAAATACATCATAAAGACACTTTACTAAATGTTATTGCCAAGATCGAGTTTCAAAATTTTCAAAGTTGTGAATCAATCTTAAACTAGAATTTATATTGGTGGTTCAAAATTTAAATTTCAAATATAGTTATGATTTTAAAATGCGATTTTTGGGTATAGTATTAAAAATGTTTGTATAAGTATCAGTATTTTAAAATAATTAATTTAAAAATTACAAAACTACAGAATTAAACTCCTTGCACGTTTCCAGAATTTCAAAAATTTTTAATAAATATTTATAGGAAAATTGTACAAAGGTTTCTATTCAAAATTCCTACAAGAAATCCTGTAAAATTACTGTAAAACTATAAGTACTAGTGTTGGGAACTGTCGGCGGATTTCAACTATCAATTTCAACTGAATGATTTTAACTATCGAATGATTTTTCCCATTCATTCATTCATTCATTCGCTCGAGCTCAACTTATGTGTTAATCGACTAGCTCGTTGCTCCTGTTTGATTCGATGGGTACGATTTCTGAATTACTAAGAACTAACGAATGATTGAATTATTTGATGGTTTCTAGTAATAAAAAATTCTGAAGGGCGATTCACTCGTTGAATGATTCCTAAATTACTAAAAACTATCGAATAAATGAATAAGTTACAACTATTGAATAGCTCGATAGTTTTTATTCGATAGTTCCCAACAATTGTAATTACTATAATTTATTATTTATACGTTTGAGAATTTTAAATTTTAAATGCTGATTTCTCCCAAACCTTGCCAGGATGACAAAAACGTGTTTTCATAGTCTAGAACAACGATGATAATAGAAAATTGTTTAAAAAACTGACGGTATTGTGTAAAGGTAATTCGGTTCAATTTTTTTGCGACTAGAAAAAAACTTAATCGATAATCGGAATCTGTGTATAAATCTGTTAAACAATTGCCATTTATATTTTTGGAAGAATCTTGTGTAAACTATCGTTTCTTTAGAATCTTCAGTATCCATTAAGGAAAAAAATGTTAGACAAATTATTTATGTTCTTACTTCTGATATATGTACTCGTTTTCGTCGAATATGATAATATCGTTTTAGGAATAATTTAGGTAAGAATTGTATTTGGATATATTCGTGGTATGTTCACGAGTTCTGGTAGTTGTGTCCACGAGTTAAGTGGACACAATTACCATATTTCTTAAGTATTAATAAATGAAGTTCAAGAAACGAAAGACATAAACCTTCATCTTTAGAATTGTTTTGTAGAATAATTCCATTTTAAGAAGGATTAATTTCGGCTGCTTATAAACAAATTATTATTTGGTTGGATTATAATCAATGAGTAATAAAAATCGCTGCATGAAGGAAACGAACTTTACTGTAACATCCTTAATGTAGTAAGCGTGGAAGGCATAGATGAGTGAATGTATATTATATGCAGAATTACATACGACGCACATGAGGGTCATGATGAGAAGATTATATCAGAACTATTCCAAATTCACAATTTTAGATCATATTACAGGTTTACAGGTTGTAAAGCAAGATCAATCTACAGGTTTACAGGTTGTAAAGCATATTCGTCCATATTATTAAATCTACTACGAAAGGAAAATATTTCTAAAAATATAGGCCTTAGGGTGATGAAAATTTCAATATAATAACTGGAATCACTTCCGTAAAATTAGTCAGAAGTATTCTCATTCACTCGCTCTTTAATATTCAAAACGGAGCAAATTAGTCTAAGGTAATGCCTTTTTTCGAGCAGGAGAGCGCATGCTAATGAATGTGTATTTGTGTTTTGGAAACTGAATATCTCTGCTAGCAATCTAAGCTTACTCTATTGGTGAAAACCACGAAAAAATGGGCTCAACAATAATTTTTGATTCGGACGTGCTGTACGTGAGCATCGTCGAGGCTAACGTTAACAGCCCTACTTCATCGTTTACAAATCACCTAAACAATTACATGCTGCAGAAACAATCTGCTATTCAATACTATCTTGGATATATTACTTATATTATAAGCATAACAGGTCATGCGGTTAATATCGTCCTACATTGTCAGCTAATGTTTTATGTTAACAGTAGATGAAATCGTGTCACACAGTAATACATTTCTCTATCTCAGAGTTCAGGACGCATTTGAAAGGGAAATAGCGGATGTATACAATGAAGAAGCATCTACATTTCAAACGGTAACTAATAGATGATCAGCTAAAAACATGCTTGTACGAGGACCTTAAACAATATGTAAATGATTCTACATTAAAACATAAAAAAGGAAGTCGAAAGATTTCTCACACACTAGGTGCTGAGATTGCTGACTATTGGGTGCAATAACGAAATATGCACAATTTAACGAAATTTAAGAGGATTTAATTGATTTTGAGCTCTTTTGTTAGATAGCTTTCACCGACTTTTATTTCTCCTAATTTAAAGATATTTCTAGGAGTGAAAATATGTTTGAAATGCTAAGACGCTGGTTTGTAGATTTATTTCTTATAAAATATATTTTTTTCAGTTGCAACGATTGGAAAAAAAGTTAGATAAAAATATCGAGCCGAAGACTAGGCTACGTCAAGACATAAATTATGTTTTACTTCACGTTATGCATTTTCTCAAATGCATTTCTTTATGCATTTTCATTGTCGGAAATTTGACAATTGACCCTTATGAAAATTATTGGATTATTGGACAGCCTAAAAGTAGACAAAACTAAAGAAAAAATGGTAAAATTGTAATGCATAATAACTGCACTTTCGATTAAAATATCCACACAAACAGTTATTTTAATCAAATTGAACATAAACACACGTAACCGAGCCCACAAACAGACCATTAGAGCAAGCACCTGAAATGTTTTTATTGAAAGTTATTGTCGGTTTTAAGTTTTATTTTCCTTTTTTACTCAACTGTGTAAATATTTATGAAAAGTTTATGAAAAGTACAAACAATCTTATTTCAACTTTAAACAATATTCGATTATGAAGTAACCTATTTTTAGGCTCAATTTTCCCCACAGTGGATGAATTTCGTATTTTGGTAGGTACATCAAAAATTCCGTGGAATTACTATTTATTTTTCTGGGTTAAGATTACTACGTTATCATAAACAAAAACGGACGTGGTAAGATCGAAATATAAAAATTGCCATCACAGAGAATTGAATAAAATTCAACAGCGATGGAGTATAAGTCATAGAATTATAGTAAATAAAAACAAATATTTCTGTATGAACAATCACAGAAACATTAAAATATGTAGTTATTTGGAATTTCGCTTTAAATACATCACGAGGCATCCACCAACCTTTCCGCGAGGCAACCCTTCTACCATATTTGATCACCTTCCATGTACTGTGAAACCTTTAATAGACAATGTCTTGAGTGAAAAAATCAAGGAAGAATTATAATTATTTTCTGAGCCATGTAATGAAAATATTGTGGCAAGCAAATTTGAAATAAAAATTTATTAAAGATATTGAAACTAGCCGGTAGACTGATGATTGGTTATTGCCTTCCATCTGAAGTAATTTAAAGAGAACACTTATTGAATTTCTCATTGCAATGACGACAAATTGGCAATTAATTGCTAGTCGGTTTCCTAAAGAATTTCTCCCCTATTTCGTCTCTAATTCTGTTCATTTTTAATCGCAAAGATTTTTCTTTGATTAATAAATTTTATCAATTTTATCAATCAACTCTAATTTCCTTTGATTAATGACTTTTACTAATAAAGCTTTTAAAAGAGCGTGTTCATTAATTTACTGCCTTTGAATTTATGGGAAATCAATTAAAAATAAAATATTCAATTGAAGAAAATGCAGAAAATATAAGGAATATTTGTGGTAATCAGGAAGATTGTGAATAAAGTGGATTATGCTATTTACCAATTTCATTCGATGAATTAACACTCTGCGAAGAGTAAGCGACTGAAACTGAGAGAGCTATAGGCGTAAATGCGACAAAGTCAGCATCAGTAACAAATCTTCATTTCTATATTGGCAATTTTTTCTTTACCTTGCATTGCTTAGAAAGAACAGACGCCGTCGGCGGATTTGTTGTGACCGTTAAAACGCTTTGCTTTATGAGCAAGATGGGTAAGTATGTCCACTTGTATTCAATTTACGCGAACAAGAAAAAAATACTGATCAAAAAGATTTTTCATGGCATTTGGAATGTATTTGACTCTGGCATTTAATTGGAAAATAGTGGCTGTTGGCTGTTGATGTTGATGTTGTGTCTTTGTTTTTGCATTTGCTTTTCTGCTTTACTGCTTCTGGTGTTTTAGAAACCATTTATTGGTTTTACGCTCTTTGCCAGTGTTACCACCATGTTAAAGGAAATATTGCGTGTTATTTAAAAGGCGGTCGCAGTTTTTGTTGGTTATCCTCTTGTGATTGATAGTTTTAGTTTTTGGCAACAGGATTTTCGATTTAAATTCAATACATTTTTTCGACTTTTTTTAAGAGGTTTCTCCCAATTCTATTTTGAATCTGACAATTTTCTAGTCACGACATGTTTAGAATTAAGAGCATTTATAAAACTTCATAATTCTCTGAATGTTCATTTTCGCTGCGAATGTGGATTAAATGCAATGCTGCGAATGTTTATATAAATTTTTACAAAATTGCTGCAGATGATTTACAAAATGGATGCAAAATAATTTTATAAATAATCGCACGACTAACTGCAAGAGCAACTAAAACAAACTATTGTCCATTAAGTAAGAATATATCCATCATCAATGCGTGTTGACGAATTAATTAATTTCCTCGGAAATTTTGATTCGAGAATGCAAATACCTGCCGGCCGTCCCATCCATCATATCGCCAAACATTTAATACCAATATCAACATCAGGTTTTTAATGCATTGATGTCCAACAATATCAATTTGTAACCACAACAACACTAGCAACAACAAGTGATGCAATCGTAATAATAATAGAAGCACGCATCGTGTGAACTAATAACACTTCAATGTGTCCACCTCATTTATGTGTTGTCTACAAAGCAATTAAAACAGGTATCGGTACATCATCATCATCATCAGCAGCAGGTGATTCGTCCAAGTGATTTAAAATTGTTTGTCAAATCTGCATTTTCGCAAAGAAATATTGCCAACTAAATTGTTCATGCTTTTGTGATTCAATCTAATCCCGTGAATCAAAAACCTCTATATCTCCATATCTAACTCCATTTTCATCTCTCTGGATCTGCCGTCAGTTGTTTCGGATATTGAATTTATTATCTTTTACATTATGCTTGAACATGACAAATTGCACTTTCATTGTTGGCAATTATTCTTGTTTTGCACGTCACTCGATGTGAACTTTTATGAGACTGTTCTGCGATATTACGAAATTTTCTAGAATATTGTGATTACTAAATAAAAATACAGAAATATTCAATATCTTTCACAGGAAGTAATTCTTATTGGTTTCCTTTAAGGAGCTTAATGAGGTTAATTTTCGCTCCTCTTTTTCACTAATGATCATTTTTTCAATAATTTGTTCTACATTTTAAATATATTGTGATATAAACTTCCGCGATATAAACATTTACAATATATATTTAAATATATTATTTAAATGAGCAATTACTTCAGACAAATCACCTAGGGTTGACTCAGGATTTGGAGGTTATAACAGATTATTTCCTGTTATTAAAACAGCAAATGACTAATTGCTGGTTTATTGCTGATCTTGACCGTGGTTTGCTGTGAGTGTCTTCGATTTTGATATTGACCTTTTACATGAAAGCGTTCAACGACGTGCAATAATAACGTATTTTAGGAAAGCGTATTAAAAAATTAAAAATGCAATTATTTTATACTTTTATGCAATTATTTTATACTTTATATGATATTTTTAAATTCCGCTTTCTGATACGAAAACGTATCTTCTTATCAGATTCGGTTGGAAAATGAAGAAATTGAATATACGAAATAAGTCCGATCCATTTTAGAATGATTGTAATAGAAAGCGTAACGATAACATTACATATAATGGAGAAAATTCGTAGAAATTTATAAATAAAACTTTAGTAATTATTCCCGTTGAATTGTTTAAAACAGTTATTACGAAGAAAATGAAGAAAACCTTGTCTTAAAATTATAAAAAAATGAAATCAAAATTTTATTTCTTTAACTTGAAAATAATTAATCAATTTTTTAAACGCTTTCGAAATTATTTTTTTAATAACATCATCTTTTTAATAACATCACCATGTTATGTTTAGTGACAATTATTATGCTAATTTTTGAGGTAATTACATGATTGTATAAAATTGCGTAGATATTTATAAAGATATATTACATACTTTAGAAAATTTTATATCCAGACAGTGGTGTTTTATTAAGTTCGTTCGTTACAAGTAATCATACTGATTTAATTAAAAGCAAACTAAAAAAGCCAATAATTTTATCAAACCGATGACGGTTATAAGCAATCAATTGCAGACAAATTAAATCAACTGATTGATCTCTTAATTTTTTGCACCTTCGGAAGATAAAAAGTAATATTTGTACAACTTTTCTCTTACCTTCTTGATATTGAAAGAAAATTCCTGACCTGCCTTAACAGTTAATGCCTAAAGAGTAATGTCGTCAACTCAAAAAATTCATAAGAGATGCAATGTGAGCCATAGCAAATATTAAGAAAGCTTTGGCAACGATCAGACTCTACACGATTAGGAGAAACTCACCACACACCTACTATACTTAGGAAACACGTGAAAAATGTAAACAGAGAATAAAATCAAGCCGATTCTTCAATGTATTTCTCTTTCTCTCTCTTGTCAAACGGCACGCCGCACAGTGGCAGATATTTTGAAATAGCGGCCAAAAGTTTTTTTTTTCACAGTCGCCAATTTTACAATTAGTATGCTTATATGAAAGATAATACATCAGAACCTAGGGTGCCAAAAAATAACAGCTCTAATTTGATCCTTTCACTAAAAACAGGACAATCAAAGCTAGTCCTTTTCTGTTTTGGCCTAAAATTTTTGATTTTCTGTAATTTTTTTATAGTTTAAATAATTATAACTCGGCGAGTTTTGCTGATATTAAGTTCCGGTCTTTTTTATTTATTTTTCTAATCTATTTTATATTTAAATAATATTAAACTAAGTTAAATAAGCGTTACTAATAATATGTAACAGGTATTTAAAAAATGTACCAAATTTCAATAAATTTTCATGTAAATTGGATCGGGAATCAAAAGGGCCAGCGTCGTCCAGAACAAATTTTACACGATCGCATAGCTGAGTCTTTTCTCTAGATTCTGTATATAGTTTTATTTGCGGAAGCTTGCGGATGTGGTACCTGGAGTATTTTTTATGACACAAAGTCATCTAATGCAAAATTAAAGGATTCTTATTTCATGTTTTTTTTTTGGCTGTTAAATGATTATGAGTATTTTGTTTCTTTAAATGATTGTTTCGTTGGAAAAATAAGTGTTGTATTTTTAGTTATTAGGTACCTATACTTAATTATCAGGTACCTAAAACATTAGGTAATGGTAGGGTATGGGTATAAGTAAAGTTTAAACGTTTTGATGAATCAGGTAGCAGTGTTTATGAAGAAAAAAACCAATTTTATGACCAAATAATTACCTACAAATATTGTTAAGGATGTGTGAAGATTAGAGTATTTAAAGCGCTGCCAAAATATAATTTCTGTAGTGTTGATAAAAACATGGTGAAGTTCACATATAAGACTTTGGCCGATATTTACTTTGTACGAAAAGAGGACCAAGATGTTATTTCGTATATTCTCAGTAAAACTTTTTGCGATTCTTGTAATGAAGAACGTATTGAAACATATACAAATAAAATAAAAACTTTTTTGTCGCATTTGAAAACGCGATATAAGGATGTGCATCGAAAAAAAGAGGTGATGTACCAACGCTATAAAAATTGGATGGAAACTGAACTCGTCTTTGAAAATGAAACTACTGATAAAGGCAGCGAGAAGACTGGTCGACCAAGGAAATCGATTGATGAGTGCAGTGAACGATCTCGAAGGCGCAAACTTGGCAACATCAATGAAGAAATATCCACCGAAATAATAAAGGAATCATTTCTTCATCAACTAGGTCCATCAAAAAATAAAAAGGACAAGGTAGAACTAATTGAGAAAGTAATGGAAGCTACCCCTAAACGCATAAAAAGATTACTGACCAACGTTAAAACTCCAACTGAAGAAAAAAAGTTTACCCCAGATGAAGCATTTGCATTATTCCTAGATTTAAAATTGACTAAAAATCAGTATATAGAATTACGCAAGCGAGCCAATGGAAAAAAATGCAACATCTTTCCATCATACGACGAAATAATTGCTATAAAAAAAGACTGCCTACCTTCGAAAAGTGCGATCGAAATTACTCCAAGCTCAGCAGAGGTTAAATTACAAGATCTTCTAGAGCACACTGCCGAGAGATTATTGCTTTCATTAGATGAAAATTGTCTAAAAAGTCTTGGCGATTGCAATCTTACTCTTGTTTCTAAGTGGGGATGTGACGGATCATCTGGTCAGAAGCAATATAAACAATTTAACGCAGAGAATTCAAATGACGGCAACTTGTTTATGATTTCTTTTGTTCCTTTGCGATTAAGGAAAAATAAAATAGAACCTGAGCCGTCAACCAGCAAAGATATATGGAGAAATGAAACACCTTCTTCAACAAAATATTGCAGACCAATTAAATTTGCATTCAAAAAGGAGACAAAAGATGTCATAGTCGAAGAAGTTGATAAAATAAAAAGCCAAATTCAGGAACTGCAGCCAGTATTTTTTGAGATTTATGGACATCGTATTCAAATAGATTTCAAACTTCTTCTCACTATGATTGATGGAAAAGTAGGACAAGCCTTAACGGATACTAAGGCATCATCTAGCTGCATTATATGTCACCAAACCTCGAGTAAATTGAACCAAGTACCACCAAGTGATAATGACTGTAAAGATGCGTACGAATTTGGATTGTCCCCTCTTCACACTAGAATTCGTTTCATGGAACATATTCTCAAATTGGCTTATGATTTGGAATTCGGAGCTACAGGAACAGTTAGAAGAAATGAATTGAATCTGGAAAAAAGAAACATAAGGAAAAGAGAAATACAGGAGCAATATCGTCAACTAGGTCTGATAATTGACCAACCAAAACAAGGAGAGGGTAACACAAATGATGGAAACACTGCTCGAAGGTTTTTCTCTGATCCTGAGACTGCAGCTTTCATAACAGGAGTGGATATTGAAATAATAAGGCGGTTTAAAGTAATTATAGAAGTTATAGCATGCAGCAAAATGATTGATGCGAAGAAATTCGGAATATATGCTAAGAAAACCGCAGAGATATATAACGAAAAATACCCTTGGAGGAATATGCCATCAACAATACATAAAGTTCTGTATCATGGAGAACAAGTAATTGAACATAGTCTGCTTCCACTAGGTGATCTTTCCGAAGAAGCACAAGAGAAAAGAAATAAGGATTATAGATTTTTTCGTGAGCACAACACAAGAAAAATGTCAAGATATTGTACGAATGAGGATCTTCTTACAGTTTTGCTCTGCACATCAGATCCATATATTTCGAATATTCGTCAAAAATGGAAGTCTTCATCAATTGAATTGGATAATGATGCTAAAAATTTACTATTAGACGACCAACAAAAATATTTTGCTGAACATTTTGTAAAAATTGCTTAGTTTGCATACACATGTAAATATTTTGTCTTTATTTATTGAATTATAATCTTAAATTATATATCTTTGTATTTTGCCTTTATTATTATAATAAATAATTAATATAAGTATTCAAAAAACACAACATTTATAAAAAAACGCAGTATGTTTGCAGTGTTCTTTATTCATGACGGATATGCTTAGAAAGATTTAGATTGTAGTAAAAGTACGAGGTAGGTTGATAAAATCTGTCATATCTTTGGTTCCCCCATGTCAATTTTAATGGTTGTAGCATGAAATTAAAGCTAAAGATTAGGGTAGCAAAGAAAAAAAAAATAAATTAAATAATTTAACGCGTTCAGAAGATATAGACTTTTGACCGCTATTTCAAAATATCTGCCACTGTGCGCCGGAGCTGTCGCAGAGAAATGTTCAAGAGAAATAAGGTTGGCGATGGCAGACTAATAAGACGAAGATCGGCTTAACTAAATTAAAGTTTAAACCTGTTTTGTGAAAAAACTTCGCTTTCTTGTTTCGATGCTTGCCAATAATGAATGATTACTTGTATTAAAATCGCTTCAGATTTGAGCTTAAAATGCAGTTTCATTTCGAACGTTGACTGGATAGAAACAAGCGTACAAAAGGCAACGGGCTTAAAGTTTGTCAACAAAATTGATAAAAAGTGTTTCAGTTAAGAGAGAAAATATTTGCGAGATAGAAATTGTATAGCATTAGAATTATAAATCACTTCTGAAGATCTCCAAATCTATACAATCAATACAATGAATTCATAGGAAAATAAATCTATGATATAAAAATTATTGTGATATTTTCACGCTATGCTTCATCGAATGGTGGTATGGTATAATCAATCTATATCGATGCTGAATGACGCGTAACGCGAATTATATTGTTCTCATAAAAAGCCGATTTTCAAAATAAATATTAATTTTATTCAATAATAGTGATTATTTGTTTGGCTGGGAAACAGTGACACGTACTTATCCATTGGTACGCAAAAATCCTCTATAAAAATTCGAATTTTAATTACGGACATTTTTGTTAATCGCGGGGCTTAACAATCGAGTGACAAAGGCTGTCGCAGAAAGTTTCCTTGAATTTCTGGTCTTCTTTATTTATAAAAGCTACAGATATAATAGGTGTATATTCGTGTAATCGCATTTATGGTGTATAAATAAATAAATTGTTCATTAATAGATTTCATAAAGACTTTCCGCTTTATGTCTTTTCTTTTAGCCATTAAAGGTATTTAATAAATAAAGTGAAAGAAAGTGATTATAAAAGCTGTGAAAATACAGAAAGAAAACATTAAAATTTCAGGCCAAATAACTGTTAAAGTGAATCATTAAATTATTCGGATGCTTGGATTAGATTTCTATTTTCATTTTGAATTGCTAAAAAAAGTTTAACTACGTTTGCCAAACGGAAAGAAGAAATCAGTGGCGATTTAGAACAAAAGCATTAAAAAAGAGATCTACAAAGGAGTGTGGAATATTTGTGTGAATAAATAAAAATATTTGTTTTGCTATGAAATACATTCGCCGCACGTTTAATACAAGAGAAATGCCGTCTTTTAGTGCGCTATTTTGTGTCTTTATAATTTTTGGTGAGTAAATTTTTCAATACCTTATTTTCGAATTTAAATAAAAAAATGAATTAAGTATCAAGTAATAAAAAGCTTATAGAAATAATTATAGCGTGACTACTTGATTAGATTGTTCAGAAAATAACCAGTATTGATTCTTAGAGCAATTAATGCGCGAGTAATTTTATTCACAATTACATTTTATTAGCTAAATATATTTTTAATTGCGTAATTAAATTTAAATCACTCTTAAAATTGATCGTTATGCGATTTGAAAATTTTGACAGTGATTTTCTCAAATCAATTGTGCACATTTTTTGTTGTCTTTCAAGGACAACCCATATTGTATACCAATGGGGAAATTACTTTAATTAAAATTTAATTTCAATTTAATTTAAATTTATTTACAGTTCTATTAAATTTCCAGGTTAGGTATGGTAATTGCATTTATTTATTAATTCAAGAAAATTGAATTGTTAATTCAACGAAATACGTAGGTAATGGTCTAACCGCTTTAATGGTATTCAAATATATTAGATGTGTCACTCCGCTAAAGACACTCGGGTAACATGTCTCAAAATTTAAATAAATATCAGAAACTGATACATTTCAGTTTTTCTCGACATTTTCTTACAAAATATTCAAATTGCAGTGTGATAGTAGAATTACCAGATAATTGCTAACTAAGATCACGTAAGGTGAAAAAGGCGGACTAGGGGTGGGCAATTTTCAGCCTTATTAAAAGATGATCACGCAAAAAGGAGGAAAGCCATTGCATGCCACTAAATGCAATTGCACAGAATGTTGACTGGAAGACAAATTACGCGAGCTTAATCAATTAAAAGATTACGCTTTTTATCTATTTCTTATTTTTTTACCCCTCCCCTCATATTTTATCATTCGTCTTCAGTCTTCAGTCATTACACCTGATATTAATCCTTCACCCATCATCCATCGTTCAGACTGAACTGGAAAGTAGTCGCCCATTCGATTGCTTTTATGTCGTTATTCATTATCTTAACAAGCAAACAACCTTCATCGAGCAGTGAACAGAACACCTTAACAGATTGATACATGTACGTATGTGGTATATGTTGCGCATAAAATGAATTATGTATCGTCGAGCGCGAGGGGAGGATACGATAACACCAATGAGCATTAATTTCGGTTTTCATTTTTGCGTATCTGCTTTTTTATGTCATTGGGAGGGGTGGAAGGGGAGAGGGGTAGGTAGGTCGGTTAGAGCTTATTTCTCACTACGAATGCTGCCACCAACTATAGTCGCATTTTCGGTAGTATCACATTCAACACGGTGGGATGGGTGTAACATGCTGTGATATATTCAAACTGAATCAAGTAGGTTGAATACTTTCACTGCATGGTTTGAAACTGATGAATTAACTGATGTTTTGATTAACAGTGGAACGAATATGCAAATCTAGTGGCATATAAACTCGTCGCGAATTTTTTGTGAAAATACCAAATGTCAAATTTAAAAGACATTATAAAATAATATGACAGTAATTTGATAATGACAATAGTATACAAAATAAATTGATTTGTTCTACTACTTCTTTCTCCCTCACCCGAATTTTCTTCCTTGTACATTTTCCCCATTTTGACCTTCTTAAATGGAGGAAATGTTGCATTAATTTGTTTTCAATCAATTAAGAACGTCTGTGCGCCAATATCCAAGGAAACAATTGCAGTAACCAACACATGATCAATGAGCACGTATCGAGGATTTGTATTCTTAATACTAATGATGTTGTTTGCTGCTGCTGGACTGTATTGACATTAGTGCCAATGATGGACTAATTGAAGAAGGCGGTCAGCAAGCATGTAATACAAACATGAAACATGAATTCCTTCAATCTATCGATCATATCACAGTCAATTACTGAAACCGTAATTGTGTATTTTCGAAACTAGCTCAAAGCTACTCGCAAGACAAGTATCAAATGCTATGCAACACCTTTCCTACGCAATGTGCAAAATTGTTTTCGTGGAGGTTCTTTCAACGTGACCTCTGACATTTGCCTATATTTCGCGAGCAACAATGCTGCCAGGATGATAAGTTCAAATGCGAACCAAAACATCCGATAGGAATGAAAGTTTTTTGTAGGAAATAGTTACAAAGATTACTACACAATATATGCACATATTGAGTACCAAAAAAATGTACTCATTCAAAGCATTCAGTGGGAGTGATATATTTTTGCATTGTATATGATTTTATATATTTCTTTTACAATATTTAAATATACTTCATAAAGCTTAGATCTAGGATATAATTTAGGACATAATTGTTTTATTTAGTTAAATATAAAAATAGTATTTAGTTAAAGTTTCCAACGTTAGATATAAAGAGCAGAAGACGGATTAATTGCAAAGCAAAAAGACAAACAACTTTGGCAGCTATTATTTTTTCGCGAAGAACACGTAAATATTTGGATGCAAACGAAATGCCTTGAATAAAGGAAGATCGATAATCCCAAAAATCATCTTGAAATTAAATGAAATGTCTTGAAATAGGCTTTAAAATTCAACCAGCCTTAATTACGATGATATCTGATGTTGAACTTGAATACGATCAATCACTATCGTTTAGCAACAAAAACCAGTCTTTGAAATTTAAAAAAAAATGGTAACTTTTTGCTTCGTGACAATACGTGACAATTTTAATTACTACAATAAAAAAGGACAATCGCATAAAGCAGCCATGGGTATAAATAATAAATACAAATAAAGTAACAAAGCGTGTTCAAGCCTAAAATAATTTTCCCCAAAGAAAGGCGATGCATCCATTTATATCGCTTAAATGAATGACTTGATCAAAGTTAGGACAATTTGTTAAACACCGTTAATATTAAATTATGATATATTTTTGAGTAAGTAATTATTATTAAAAACAACTACAAATCCAAGTGCAAGCTAAAGCTTAATTTTAGAAAACTTACTAAAAACTGAAATCACTGATATTGCTTTAAAGTAATTGTTACAAACTTGTTTTATACCTGTTTATACGAAATTAATCTTTGTATTATTATTTGGAGCATTGACTTTGGAGACACTAAACAATTGTGTAGAGATTTATTCCTTCTCTCTGAATGAGGGTCTCCTCAAAAAAAAAAAAAAAAAAAAAAAATAAAAATAAAAAAAAAGTAAAGTAATTCACATATTTGCTTAAAAACAAGACTCCTGAAAAAATGTGAGAAACTTTCAAATATTCTCTATGCGCTCTTTATTATTCTCACTCGTTCTCCTACACTCGCTCACGATCTTCGAGGTTAGTTGCAAGCTTTCCAAACTGATGACAAGATTTAATTCATGTATGGGAAGGATTTTATTGGTAACAGCTAAACGACTACACTTTCTACTATCATTGTTGTTTTGCTCAAGCTTTCAACTCTTAATTCACTATGAAAACATTTCTCGCCTTCTTCCCGAAGACCATTGTTCCAAAATTGTTTGAAGTAGACTAGAATAGATTTCTGAAAAGTTTGGTATCATTTAAAAAAAGAAACAACCATATTTTGAAGTGTTATTTAATAAGAAATCATGAACATCAAATCATGAGAGTCATTGATGTTTATCGTTTTAAAATTTATTTTAAAAAATATATTGACAATTTCCAGACAATTATTATATAATTATAAGTTTTATAATAATCTGTGAATTACAGTTGACGAACACTGAAGCTGAAAAAGATAGAACTTAAAAAAACACTTTAAACTTAATGAAATTCAAAAATCGTACCGAGGATTTTTGGAGCAAGAAAAGCGCCTCCTTTCACTTTACTGCAGACATATCTTGCAATAATATACAAACCAAAAGTCATTGAGTGTAACTACTCGCATTTTTATAAACGCAATTAGGAAATTTAAAAAACACCTATTAATCTACCGTTAAAATTATATAAACGAAGTTCTCTTAATGAGCAAAATTAAAATAATGCCTTTGAAAAGAGGTGATGCAACTTGAAAAAATGTACTCTAATAATTAAAATTGTGTACTGTACTTTTACTCAAATACAATTTTCTTAAAATATGTAACGTAAATTAAAATAAAAAATAATTAAAAAGCACCACAAGGGTTGAGAAAAGTTTTTAGTCTCATGTAAATACGCACGAACATCGACAGCAACAACAACAACAACAACAACAAGAAATCATACGGTATTAAGTATATGATGGCTAAGTATTGCTGAAGTACGTTGTTCATGCTCTGATGAATGAGTCTGAAGCCGTATGACAGCATAAGCAATGCAAGTACGAGCATACATAACTGCGAAATATGAAGTGATAATGGATAGACGCGGTTGGATAAATCGTATGGCAAAAAAAGATCGGAAGATTTAGCCAGTAGGAGGGGAAACATAAAGAGAGGAAAGGTGGGAGATGGTTTTAGAATTTGGGTCGAAAGGATTGAGACGGAGACTGTCTTCGTAGATACTTAGGTACATAGATATGAGTATGTTTTGAATAAGTGTTCATTTATTCTTAAAAGGAAGTTAGAGGACGACGTATAAAAATCTATTTCAAACTATGATACTTTAAATGTTTCATAAAAGAAATCATTTATCGGCGACGTATCGACACGAAAGTCGATCACGTCCCCTAGGTTTTGTCCATTCTTGTCAACGATCGCCACAGATAATCAAAAAGCACACCAAACAAGCTTCAAATCCATAACAGCTGAATACATAAAATTGTGTGAAAGTAAGCGAAAACTTTTGATTTCTGCATTAACTGGTTTTAAGAGAAAACTCGTTTGCTTTAAAAAAACGCGTCGTTGTTGGTGATAATTTTAATTAAACTTAATTATCATAAATTGGATTGGCTCTAAGGTGGAAAAAGTCCGTTGTTTTTTTACAGCTTCTTATAGAAAATCGAAAGCCTAGAGTCCTTGATCTACAAACGACTTTGTTTTCAACTTACTATCAGTTATGATTTTCTCAATTCGATTTATACTTGCACTCACATTTTGAATAAATTCAATAAGCGATTTAAGAAAACTCAGCGAAGATAAGCTTCGAAAAGATATGCTTGATTCAGTGCATTTCTTAATTCACAGTCTCTCCTAAACCTCAAGAGTGATAAGAAACTATTTGATTGTAGTGTGCAAAGAAATTCTCACTTAAGTCATTCCCTCCGTGAAGTAATTTCATAAAATTATATCAATTAAAATTGTTCCTTATTACAGTTAACTAATCGCCGCACGCAATATTTGTTTTGTTATTGGTCAATAATAAAAGCAAAACTATAAAATAAAACTGAAACTACAACTAATTTCGGTTCGTTGTCTGCTCATGCGCAGCTAGATTTTTATTATTGTGTTTAGGCCATTAAAAAACATAGTGTGCTAGCTTTTTTAGAAAAATGTTAAATATTTGAAATTTTGTAAAGAATTTTATATTTTTTCGTTTATACGCAAGATATTTTATTAATGAAATACGTTAATAAATCAAAGATTTCTTTAATTTAGTACAATCAATTTGTTCGTACGTTGTTCAACAGCTGAGAATTCGAAAACAAATACCAAATTCAATTTTAGTAAATAAAAAAAAATTATTGTTATTACTATTATTTCTTTATCCATTCGTTGCATTTTTTTGGAAATGAACGAAAAATCCTCTTAATCTTTTAATTTTTTTTAAAAGATTATTATCTTTTAAACTGTATCAATAATGTATCAATAATACAATGAAAAATTCTGTTAAAAATATCAAACCTTTTTCCTTTATAGAAACCACAAACGGAAAATTATTAAGACATAAAAAGATATATTAAATCCATAGACCCAGAGATTTTAATATTCACGTTTAAAGCAAGTCATTATTGATCTACAAACTAAAGTTTTCCGTTGGATCTGAATTATAAAAAGCACTGAATGCTTGATAGGTTTCTATTGTGATGAAAAATACGTTTATTTCATGAAATTTACCGGAGTTTCAGAGAAGAACGAATTGTAGTAAGTTCACCTAAAGTTGATTAATGCAAAGCTATTTGACCTTACTCGAAAGAGAGAGCAAGATTAAAACAATAACAAATTATCTTATTCGTTTAAAAAATTACTTTCTTATACAATTTTTAAACTACGTTGAAAACCTTCAAGAAAATTCTTCGCAATTCTTCGCAACAGAATAAAATTAAAATCGGAAACACACTCTTAAATGATGTAGTGTATCTACACTATAGCGTACACTCATATGTCTATCAGACCGTTTCAAAACATGAACTGCTTAACCGACATAAATTACACTCAATAATATTTTTAATCAATAAACTAATCGATACACTAACACTTATATGTAAAACTGCAAGTATCACCAAATTGTAATTAGCGTAAGTAGTGAAAGTGAGAAAACAAATCACTTTACATATTAATAACAAATAAGAATAATTTATGCTTACGAATGTAAAATATATACAAAATTTGTCTATAAAAAGAAACTGATTTTAGAATAAAGAATTATTCATAATTCATGAATTGGAAAAACTAAAACAAACTTTCAATCAAGTAAGTTTGGCCTTGTGGCCATATATACATATAATATTTTTGGCGTATTATCGCCTATGTTTAAAAACAAAATTTAGGCCTTGCGGCCAGATTGATTGGGCGTGATCCGCCAGATAATAGATCAAATAATTAGACATACACCCCTACGACATAAAACTAAAATCCATTACATGACCATTACAATGATGTAGTAGTTCAAAACACAAAATATCGAGTTTATATTCTCTCTCGGCACAATCGAGTACAATTGAAAACAGCGATACAAACCACTTATGTTTTAGATCTTGAAAATATTATTTCAAGAATGTTTGATGTTATCCAGGAAGGCAACAAATGTACAGACATATAGGCGGAATTGGTCAAAAATTTATTCAAGAATGTTTGATATATATGCATGATTTTCGTTGAATTCTAAAACAATCCTGCACTTGCAATACTTTCTTCCTTCAGCACAATGAGCTAAGAGACACTGAATAGGAATTCCAGTTAAATTTGTAAAAAAATTATATAAATTTTTACAAATTGGAAAAATGCTGAATTTCAACACCGCTCTTATAGTTTCATCATTATTGAGTCCTCAGCACATGACTAGAAAAGAATTGAGCAGAAATTGAATCCCGAGGTAAATTCTGTAATATAAAATTACGAGGTTTTACTGATGTGGCAACACCAATCTCCAAAATTCAAACTTTTTCTCAAATTTATTTGAAAGTTATTCTCACGAAGTTCAAACAAATGGCACGGACGAAGGTGCAGCTGAGTTTTAAGACTACTAAAACACGGAACGAGCAAGCAAGCATGGAACGGCCTCGTTAGTACAAATTGAAAAAAAATATTTAAAGAATTATAAAATGCTTATTCGAGTCTAACGAAAATAATGAAAACACAATCAAATAAATTTAAAATGAATGCAAACTTCAATTTATGCAGTTTGCAATACATCACGATGTAATAGAAGAAAAAAAATCAATGCCAATAAAAGAAAATTATTTAATCATTTAGTGGGTTTTTTTATGTCCAGTTAAAAGCGATTTCCGCTTCAATGACTCGACTCATTCGTTGAAGCGGATTAGGCGGGCGACTCGTTAGTTATTAAATATTATATATTTATTTAAAATGTTTTCAATGTTTGTGAAAACAGATAAAAAAAATTACTCAGATAAAAATAAATAGATATTATTATTACATCAATTGATTGATAGAAATATAATACCAAAATCTTAAAGAAAACGAACTTAATTTAATTCTTCAAATCTAGAGTTTTACGCTTGTCTCTTTTATTAAACGCTTGACTTAAAAAACAATGAATTTACAAGAGTTCATTATGTGATTTATCGAGTTCTCGAAAAATCATTTCTAATTTGGTTATGCTTGCTTATTTAATTTAATCTAATTAAGACCAAAAACATGAGCTCTACCCACCAGTTAATTCAACTCAATGAATCGCAAAATAGACGTTTGCCTTCAACCAATAAAAACGAAAAAAAATGAATGCAAATAAATAAAATAGTTGTTAGCCGACGCGCTAAATGTGCTTTTATTCATTAAAATTGCAAAAGGATTTTTGCCACACTCGCATGTGGCCAACTTTTACCAATTTTATCGCTGTCGATGACGACAGCGTAAATGAAGCTGATAATAGTCCCGTGAATGAACGGCACGGCACGTTAACGGAGATGGTGATGCTGTTTGTTTTTGTCAAATGCATTTTGGCCAGAACCCGTTGAGAAGAATGCATATTGCAAGTAAACGACTGAACCGCACTGAAAAATATTTACCGATTTGCTTACGCGAAATACAAAAGCCGCGTATTGTTGCAAAATTTTGGATTTGTGGATTGTTGATGGACTGCTAAAGAAACAATAGAAATGCGTTGGGGGAGGGGGGTACGCCAATGGAAAGAGTAAAATCGAACGATAATAGCATTGGTGATATATAAATTTCAATTTACGCATTCACAAGTATTAAATAAACATAAACAAAGGCTCTGATATTTTACCCTCTGCCTCATCCTTTAACGTTTCATCAATTGCTCTAAGCGCTCCAACTGGCCACAACTGAAAACCGACGGAGTATTTCAAATCGTAACTAATGCATTAAAATTTGATTTGCTAAACACTTCCAAAATCTATGCTTGCGTATGTGTGTGTGTCTATGGATGTGCGTGCGTGAAGTTGTTTGGTCGGTCGTTATACGCGGGACTTTTTTCTCTTCTCGATAAAATTAATTTTTGTTTTATTGCAGTCGTATTGGCGGCAGAAGCAGGTGCTTTGCTTGCGGCGAAAAACCATTATTGCAATAATTGCGGCTTTTTTGTTGCCGATTTGTTGATACCATCATTCTCAGCGTACGATCACAATCGATGATGTGACACGATATGAAAATCTGCGACAGTAGATTAGAATATTTTTCCCCCTTTTGGTTTTGAATTTGGTTTTGTCGGAACAACTGGAAGTTATTCAAATTTATTGCACAAATATTTACTTAAGCGGAAATGCGTTGATTGTTATGGCACAATAATAATGATATCTAATGGTAATCGTAATCTGTTGTGGTAATATCAGTCACGCAACAACCAAAAACTATTTGCATCAATCAAACGTTTACGTATCGCCGATTATAATTATAGAAAAAAAATATTTAGATTTTGCGAGGAGACACGAAAATTAATTAGAGACATTAGATAGAACAATTTTAAACAATTCTAAAGATTCCTAAACGACGTATTAAATTCGTAAGAGTAATTATCTAGGTTGTTTTATCTTGTTTTTATTTTTGATATTCAATTAAAACGAAATTACGCTCCACTCTTGAGCTTATGAGATCAGCGTATATTGAATTAAGCGCATTCTAATCGGACCATAAGCGATGAAAATTCCTCAAATTAAAAAAGGTATCAATAATAAACACAGTCTTTCTGCGAAAAATGTAGCTGGTTCACCTAGAGGTGAAGTAGAAAAGCACAAGTTTCCTATACTTTTCAGTATCGTATTAGAAATTTTGCTTAAGCAAAGCGAACAAGCGTACGAAAAACGCGAGAGGTTACACTTTTTTTCCAGTCGCAAGTGCGAATTTGTCTAAAGGAGAGGAAAAACAGAGGAAAACTGAAAAGCGAAGTACGATAAAAAATAATTATTAAATAACAATAAGTTAGAGCAAAAGAAATAAACATTTTGTTAAAAATAAAGAAAAATAAAGCGTTCGTATATAATTAAAAGAAAAAGCAAAAGATAATCGTTGAAAAAAATTACAATTTACAATAATGGATAAATAAATAAAACAAAAGTTGAAAGACCAAATAAGCACATAAAATGAAATATCAAATATACAAAAAAAAACTTCACAAAAGACTAATAGATATATTGAAAAAGATATCACACATATTTTTGTGAAACAATGTACCAAGAAACGCGACCAACATTTCAAGAGAAAAGCCAGCACTGGTTGTTGGAAAATGGTAGTGGTTGTTGTTAAACTGGTTAAGATGAATTCTGTTAGTTATCATTAAATGCCAACGTTGTCAAATTGTTGCCAAATTTAGGTATAGTTTCTGAAATGGGAGTCATAGGATGTTACGTTATTCATAAGCGCGAAATAGCATTTTCTAATTGTAACGAACTTTTCAAATGGCATTTAATTTGTAAAACAAATCTATACGACACTGTTCATTTTCACCAACTAATTTATTCTGAATTTCCCACCAATCACTTTCAGATAAACTTTTTCTTAATAATTATTTCGATGCTTGCCACTTGGGTTTAGTATGAACATAATGTGGCTGAACTTCATAATTACATAATTAATACGTATTACGAAGTGACCTCCACACCTTCACCGCATGTTATTGCGATTGTGTTGAGATTTGTAAGTTGCAACTGTAAACGCCCTGGATGTCGTTGAATTTGAAAACTAAATCTGAAGAAAGTGAAAGTGGAAAATTCGAAGTGAACACACTTACGATAATCTAGATTATAAACTTTAGCTTAAGGATATACTTTCAAGTTTTCAACCTTTGAATCAGGTGGAAAGTTGTGAAATGCTTTTTCGCTTTGAAAATTAATCTGTTTCCCAACAAAAATATATGATTATTAAAATAAAACAGAAAAGGAAAGATAAAGAATAAAGTGAAACCAAATCGGAATTCATATTCTAATGTACGGAATAGCAAAATGTACGGAATAGCAAAATGTACGGAATAGTAAAACACGTTTTACTATTCTAACTTTTAAAAGGAAATTAACTATTAATTTAAAAAAATATTATTTAAAAAATTTATGATGTATAACAAAAAAGACCTTGGAGGAATGAATTTTTAAAAGGAAATGATTTTCGAATTTTCTGAGGCATAATTTCTTTATTAATCGTCTGTTTAAACCGGCTTCAAAATGCCGGAATCGCTTTTGTCTCTCAGGTATTTACTCTTTACTACAAAAGTTACTTAAAAGCCAATGGGCGAAGTGAGATGGCGTGACCACTATTGTCACAACAGAATCAGAAATTAGAATAAACATGCAAACGGTTTTGTCGAGAATTTTTCCAATTGCTCCGCCATCATTGCAAACAATAAGATTTGAGTGAATGATTATGCTTCCCCGTTTCATATTCAGAATGGATTAGCGAAAGAAGGCTCGGTCAGTCACGTTGTGGCGTGTTATGAAGTGTGGGAAAATATTGAACCTAATGGTATTTTAATGAATCATGCTAAGCTATTTACATTAGCACGAACATTAGATTCTTACTTTCAAAACAAAAACACAAGTATTTGCTTACCAAATATAGTTTCTTCTAATTTTATTTTTAATTAAGTCTAAAAGATTTATTGCATGAAACAAATTTTCTTAGGGGAAGGAGAGAAATTTGAGCAAACTTAATAACATTTAGGGAAAATGATGAATTTTATTAATTGATATTATTCCTTGTGACTAACATTGCACACACCCTAAATACAATTAATTTCATAAAAATTAATAATAATCTTTTCTAGTAATTTTAAGGCGACAAAAATGATCTGCTTGTAACTTTTAAAAGAAATTGCAATACGATATTTCCCTACACACTTGTGCTGTAACAAAATATTGCTGTGAATGAATCACTCTTAGGAGACTAATTTCTCTTGGTCCTGATTGAACGGAAACTATCACAAATGCGAACCGTGCACGGAACACGATCTCAACGAATGACAGGCTAAAAGCTTCTCTCATTAAAATGGAGCTCCAATTTATCCATTAAGCGGCACTCAATCGCCTCAAAACATTAATCTCAATTCTAGGCTGCGGTTCTTTGTTGTTGTTTCTTAAATAACGTTGGGGGCAGATTAAGGTTAACGGGCAGATTGCGCAATTTATCGTGGCCATTCACTTTTCAGTTCATTGACATTGTTGAGATACGTTTATTGGAGGAATGATTGACTTGACTGATTGTTGTTTGGTATCTGTTTGGGATAGTCATTTGAATTTGAATGAATTCGGGATTAAATAATCCTAGTGGTCGCATAATTGTGCAATTAAAAATTTACTTATTCTAAAAATTGGCTCGTTATTTTGAATGTACACCGAGCATGCCATTATTTATTGTCAATCATTTTCAACATTCTCTTTCGTTTAAATTTCTAGATTTGTTCGATATCTCAAGCTTCTGTCCGAACTTGTCTTCGTTCTACTTAGGTTTGAGAGTAAATAATGCTGCAAGACTTTTACTTCCCATATTTGAAGCTTTTGGTCAGATTTGGATGATTTTGCAACTTTGTAAAATAAATAGACGTTTGTTGCACAATTTTATGATATGCTAACGATAGAGATGGAGGTGGAAGCAAACTCTTGCTTGTTAACACTGAATGTGGAAATATTTTTTTAAAACGAATTAAATCATGAAACGACAAAGTCTCGAATTTATGATATTGAACAGCGAATATTGTTAATTATATTGCACGACTTTTAATACTAGTATTGCAAAAACATTATTTCCTAGAATACCGTTCGCACTTCGTTTAATGGAGTTCATAATACTTGTCCCAGTTTTTGTCTTATGCTAGAATGTTACAAAGTTTGACGCGACCAAATGCCGCCACGCAAGATCCCTGATCACCGTTTCCAAATTGTTTAGAAACCATTAGTAAAATTATACTCTTATTTTGGGTGTCGGACCGCGTTTTAAGACGTAAAAAATTATAATAAAAATATTTCATGTTTTGACCGTTTATATTCCAGTTTTCTTAATCTAGAGATAACATATTTGGGTTATACGAGATCCGTGCGCACATACATACATCATGAAAAAACTGGTCAAAATAAATTCGGGGATGGTATTAAAGTTCAACATTTCCTATATGCTTGCCTTTAAGAAATATAAACAAATTTCCTTTCCACAAACAACAAAATTTGATGTAAGAAGTTTTGTATCGAAGAAGAGATAAAGAGAAAGGTTAGCTATATAAGACCAACGACATCCAATACATATGCACACTACCAGCTACGAATACAGCCAAATTCTTATGTGCCACCAAATATTACTCTTACACCTTACTCTTGGTCAAGCAAACCACCAGATGAAATCATGTCTTGTGGTGCAACATTCTGGTCTGATTATAGTCGTTTGGCCGCATAAACTAAATAATGCAAATGCTACTCAACGGAATAGTCAAAAAGTTATCCGAAAGCCTTCATTAAAAACGAAATGGAAAACGTGCATATGCGATGACATTGTTTGGAAATGACATCGGCGAGAATATTAATCGGCTTCGGTTTCTTTCAAACTAATAACAAGCACATAGTTATTGTTTTTGGATATTTTAAGAAAATTGCTATGCATTGATATTGGCTAAAGTCAACAGAATACGTGTGCGACATGTTGATTAAAAAGTTCACAGACTGGGATATGCACTAAGTGTTAGTTGGCATCATTTGAAATGGTCTAGAAGTTGAAAAAGTTGAACGATTATTACATTTTGGTGGTGAATATTTTCAATTATTTTCTATAAAAAGGAGTAGTTTTCTCTGGCTGAGTAAAATAAAATTAAAAGAAATCTTCCTGAAATAAGCGTAGATTATTTTCTTACACGCAAATATTTTCTCAAACACAATTTCTTGAGACATTTCGGAAATTTTATAATAATTCAATGTGTTCAATTTTACATCACACAAACTGGCAATTTATTGGCAATTTAAAATAAGATTCTCTTGGCCTATCCCTAAATTATTTACCATACATCATTTGGCAATCAATTAGTTTATAACCACACATCTTTCATTAATGCAGTTGCAATAAAAAGGTCTTGTTTAAGAAAAAATAGATAAATATGTACATACATAGAAATATATATATATGTGTATATAGAAAGAGAAAAAAGCATTCACATATCCTAAAAATTAATTTCATACATATAAGAGAAAAATTATAAAAAACCATTCGCAATTCAAATAAAATTTTACAAAAACTTGTGCTCAGCCAGAGTCAGATGAATGTCAGATACAAGATGACGATGATGTTTATATAACGACTACGCCAACGGTGTTTCCTCCTCAGTATCGGTTCGCAGCCAACTGCAATTGAGTATCTCTCGTAAGTTCCAGCGTGCATGTGGTTCCGGTTCTAATAGAACAGCCACTGTTGCTTTGGCTTGAGCCGTAATATGATCCTGTAGCTTGCGTCTGAAAGCGAATTTTTTATTACGCTGATCGTCTAGCAACTTGCTTAGATTGCTATCGTCAAACGGCATCTTGGCATTAAGCATAATAAACAAGATTACACCCAATGACCAGGCGTCAGCCAGTTTGGGATCGTACGGTCGGCCACAGACGACTTCCGGTGCTGCGTAAGCTGCTGATCCGCAATAAGTTTCCGATTTAATATCGTGTCCACTCTCGTCACAGCAATAGCGTGCAAATCCAAAATCGGCCAATTTTATATTCAGACGCTTAGACAATAAAATATTTTCACACTTGAGATCACGATGAGCGATATCGTGAGAATGCAGATACTTCAGCGCTTTTGCCATTTGCATGAACCACGCTTTTGCCTGTAACTCATCAACCGGACCCGATTTCTTGATGTGGCTCAATAAATCGCCATTCTCTGCGTAACGCATGAAAATAAAAATCTTCGGACCGCGCTGTAAAATACTGTGAATCTGTATGATGTTCGGATGCTCGATTTTGGTCAGAATCTCTAATTCGCGTGGAAAAAACTTGTGCACAAAATCCGACGGCGCTTTTGCCTTATCGATAATTTTGCAGGCGAGGTGCACGCCACGGCCAGCGTCATCGGCATAGCCAGCGGTAATGACGGTCGCGTAGGAGCCCTCACCGATCTTGTGACCGATATTATAGCCACGTTGAGCCAATGCATCTATGTCGGAACTGCGTGTATTCAGTTGGCGATTGGAGGATGTCGAAAATTTTGACATAATTGTTGGATTTTTATAATATTGTAATTTTGTCTAATTGCATCTGAAGATGGTACTCTGATGATTTGAATTTGCACTCGAAAGAGTAATCCAAAATATATTTATGCGAACTTTAACTGATTTCAAAGAATTTTTATTAAAATAAATAATTTACTCTCCCTTCAAAATAATTTTGACAATTTTCGAAAAGATGGTTGGGAGAAAGGCTTCTACTAAAAGAATCTAAGTTTTATCATATTCTCGCTAAAATCCTTTTTTGGAACTTCAATCTAAGGAAATAAAGGTGCCAGAGGTACCAGAGGAATTGCACAATTAAAACTGCTAATTTTATAATTAAAAAATCTTAAAGAGACATACCTAAGGATTTTTCTTGAACATTTCAGTAAATCTAAAAACGATTTGGACTATTCGAGTTAATATCGATCCTGTACCGAAGGAAGCCGGCAATACAACAGAACTGAGAGCAATCTCGTATCCAAATGATGAAAAACATCGCACAATAAATGAATCGATAATCAGTGATTCGGGGTTAAGCGTTCCCGAACGCAATCGACGATTAATTCCGTATATGGAATTCTATATACCGGCTCCAGATCTTGCAGCTGATCAAAAATATTTAACATTGAAGGTACGTGTATGCATTTTATTCTTAAAGAGAAAATAAACCACTGAATTACGAAGGTGGTCAGTTAGGGAAGTCCAAACATTAGTAAAAACTAGTGCACTTGGAAATAGTTTGGTAGTAGTTAGGTAGTCGCGATTTGAAGATTACATTGAGTTTTTGCTAAGGACGAAATATTATTCAGAATTTTGCACCATTCTGTTTTAACTTCTTTTGTAATTGTCTCCCTAGCATCAAAAGCTTGGAAATGAATATCCATTTGGAAATATCGAGGAACCATACGATTCTCCCAGTTCCATTCCTATACCTACAGCTTACGTTCACATGAAAGTTCCTGCCGCAGGAACGGGGGGAGCACTATTTCTGCGACAGCGACAACAAGGAAGGAAGAATTCTCCAACCACTGCGGGAGAAGTTTACCGTTCGATTTCATACGGGGGCCAACATCCAGTGCCATCGAATTCTGCTCAAATTGGTGACAAAGGAGGAACCGCATCGGCAAAGCGTTTAATCTCATCAATGCCTTCAGGTCGGCCAGCTTATATCACGGTGCCACGTATAAAATATGATTTCAATACTAATCAAGTGAGTGAAAATATACAAGACGCTTTTCTAGATTCAATAAAAAAGTACTCTGATTGTATTTTTAGCAGCAGCAACAACCAATACAACAATTGCCATTTCGTCCAAGTTCAAAACCATTAAAACAAAATTTCACTCCATTTACGTCATCAAATAAAGTACCCGGAGATTTTATACCTATTGTATATTCTCCATTAAGTTTCGTTAACAATAATGAGGACAACGATGCTCGTATTCACCTTAAGACCCCTGAAGCAATGCAACCGCCAGATGTTCCAAGTAATCGAGATTATTATCATGAATATACATTGGCACAAAAGTTGCAACCACCCGAAAAAGAAATGCATAATCAATCAGGCTTTCATGAAATACAAATAATTCCAGTAACGCCAAACAGTGAGGACGAGGAAATAGCGACGGCCATTCATCCAACCTCTAGGTAGGAATATATAAGCTCAATCAGAACTTCGATGAAAATATTCATCAATCGGTTCACGATTTACGAAATATTATAAAATTAATTTTCATTCGGTATTCCATGAGTATTTATTTTTTATCTAGTTGTGTCTCCTTTTAAATTCAGCAATACTTCTTTCAACATATTATTTCAATTTAAGACGGATATCTTAAAATATTAATGCTTCAACAAAATGCAAATTAAAATAAACGCAAGAACAAACACTTCTCTAAAGTATTCAACATTTTTAGACAGGACTAAATGTGAAGTAATTGTGTACGTGTCGTTTTTGTAAAATTGCATGTGACAGAATCACATCCGAAAGGAGATACTATTGCAATTTAGTAACAATTATGCAGTGTGGGAAACAGGCTCTAAAAGGTTTCCTAAAAAGCCTGAAGCAGGCCGAGATTCATTTAGATGGCGTTGCATTTAGCAGAGACAACAACCAAACTACTAAACAACAAAAGCAAATGCATTTTCACAACAATATTGCATGAAACTAGTTGATTGTTGAAGAAGAATGAAAGGAAGGAATGGATGTGATGGGATGGGGGTGAGGGTAACAACTGATGTGAATCAGTTGTCCATGAATCCAATCAGATGTAACAACTGATTGGAAATTCATGTCAAAAATTACTTGAGGGAGAGCTCAATAATCAAATACCAAACATTAACGTTGTCGTTCTATTGAAATTATTCTGTTTCAGGCTCTATAGTTTTAGTTTTGTTGCTATTGCTGGATCTAACGCTATCCAAGAAATAATTAAGTTGTTCTCATTTTTTTTCTTTCTCTTTCTTTCTCTAATTGTAGTCCTATTTATCAAGTCATCAATGAACAATCGTCATTTCCGCCAACGTATACACAAAACACCTTTAAGCCACAACAATTAGATACAGGCGCAGGACATTTCCAACAACAAACTTCAAATTTCGATTCGCACGCAGCGAACAAATTTTTCCAACAAGAACTAACAAGTGGAGAGCAATATTCAACGAACACAGAAACGATTACACCTCCTCATCCACAGTATATAGCATTTTTACAACAGCGTCAGCAACATCAACACCATCACAACCATCACCAGCAGCACAATGAACGGTACAGGGATCGATTAAATGATCATCAACAATTTTACAAACCACAAAAACAGCAACAGCAGAATAATGCAGAACATCATCCACACGCACAATTACTTGTTAGAGGTTTCGAGGCTCGTCCGCTTAGGCCAGGCTTTGGTGAACTCCGAATTGATACGAAGAAACAACAAAAGAAGCAACAGGCAAAATACACTCATGCTGTTTATCCACAGCCAAAATACACAACTCCAACAATTAATCATCAGACGACTCAACGTCAATATTTGCCGCCACCGATACGCCCGTCGGTGAGTGAAGATTTAAGCGGGCAACAACTCCAACAACGACCACAGCTACAAATTAAGAAAGAATATCAAAAATTTGTCAGGTAATTGTAATAATTTTAGTGATATAATGATTACGTCGAAGATGCCCCGAAAGTAAAAATTAATATTCGTGTTCCCGTGGTATTTTCTCTAGAATCTGGGAGATGTCAAAATCGCACCAAAATCTTAAAATCGTTAAATAACCCCAACCCTGTTGACAATCTTAACGCATATGGAGAAAGAAACTTCTAACAGTTCTCATTTTCTTTTATCAGTGAATCTGCTCCATATATAGATTATCTAATTGAGGAACCCAAACAATCACTGGATGATGAACAGACGGAATTATATGATTTCAAATCATACAACAATCATAAGCAAGTTCTTCAAACATTACCTCCGGAACATCTCGAATCTACTGGGCAGCAATTTGTATCCCCTCCAAGGCCATTCTACAAAAACCAAACTGACATTCATTTACAATCCGTTTTACAAAATTCAAAAATTAATTACCCTACACCACAACCCGCTCAACCTGCTGTAGCTAATCATCAACCTTCAATCTCACCACAATATATATACGTGACAAGCAAGCCATCTGGTTATAGCACACCAACCACATCTAATACATTTAAATCATCTTATGATTTTGGAGATCGTATCATACAATCAAGCAAACGTCCAACGTCATCATCTCTTCTGGTGGACACTTCACCAACTGAAAAACATCGGAAAGAGTACCCGGACGAACCCAAACATCAACAAAAACAGCAACAACATCAAACGGAATTGCCAGATATAAATTCATCTTCATTGGCAGAAATTTTACACAAACTACAAGCCAGTAATCATTTGCCACAAACTCTAACTCCAGACAACATTGATAATTCAATAAAAACGCTCATCACTATTCTCAACAATTTGAAAAAGTCACATAGGATTGGTGGAAATCCATCACAGCATCATACAGTGTCCCAGCCTGACTACGAATACTCTACTGATAGCGAGGAGGAACAGGATGAAGGACATAATCTGGATCTAATGGTTGCGACGGAGCCGAGTGCGTAGTATAGGATGATTTTTTAATTGCTTAAGAAGTATTATACCATTAATGTGATGTGAATAAATTTCTTCCTCTCTTGCAGCTAAACGACCGGGTCCGGACACTGGACGGCCGGGTATTGATTATCCCAACTACGCCGATATTCCAAATACTGATTTCGATTGTGGGAAGCAACGTTACAAAGGCTTTTTTGGTGACCCGGGGACGAACTGTCAAGTGTGGCATTACTGTGATTTGAACGGCGGCAAAGCATCATTTTTGTGCCCGAATGGTACCATATTCAGTCAGGTAGGTAAATAGGTAAATACATTTACGTTAGCATTTATGTTATGGAATGAGAGTTCAACTGGTTTTGAATTATTAAATGTGGAATAAGTGAAAGCAGACAGGATTTAGCTGTTCAAAGCGCCAACAACGAACTGTTAGGCATTTCAGCAAAACATCGGATATATCGGGTACGATACGAGGCAAGAGGCAATCAATGCATGACAAAATATGATCTCTTAATTGGTATTAGTTTTCTAAAAAGCCTTGTCCTAAACCAATCGATTAAAGCTAAAAGCTTTTACTGTTACATTTCTTTGATATTAAATTGCTCTCGCTTTACCAGACTGTATAAAAACTCTTATATTGGAATGCTTAAAAACTTAGCACAATGATTTACATTGATTGATAAAATTCATAAATACAAAAATTATTACGATTAAAAATTTACAATACAGATATCACAAAATCTTATATAAATAATCAATTATTTGTGTAATGCTTTTATATAAAGCATAAGTTTGTTTGTTTTCTTGGTTGTTAATGTTAGGTTATAACTTTATATTTAAATGGATTTAAACGGAGTTTACGATATAGAATTTTAGTTGTAAGTGGACGTCACATAGGACAGAAGATGTACCCCGTGCCCAAAAAGGAGAAGAATAATGAAATTGATGGCTATATAAACCTCGAGAGAAACAATTTTTATTGAACAACAATTAATAATTATTTATTACCTTTCAGATTGCGCTCACTTGTGACTGGTGGTTTAATGTCAAATGTTCTACAACGTCACAATTGTATGTACTTAACGAACGTTTGTACAAATATATTCTGCCATTTAATCCCAAGTTTCCCGAGGATTTTAGCGGGCCAATTGTGGATAAGTAAATATTTTTTATTCGTAACAAAGTTTACAAAGCATTGCACTTTTCTGATCATTTCTTTTCTCAGGTATCTGGCCCTTAAGTTCCAGGAAATGGAGGAAAAAATGCGTCTTAAAAAATTACAACAGGAAACAACAGACATTAAAATTAAAGCACAAACTAATCAAACAGACGAGATTATTCAAAATATGGAAATCACTACAAATCTTCCCAAAACGGGTGGTCCCGCTAAACCTTTCAAAACAGAGCAAGTGAATGAACAAAGTTCACAACGCAATCTCTTACTCGATGATGAAGTGAGTATCACTCAAAGGGATGTAGTGACAGAAAGAGATGCATCGATGAATATATATAACAAAAGCAAAACCGATGATTCTCCTACTACTAAAGAAATCGAACTACCCTTAAGTTTGAAACCGATAGTAGTAACGTTAATGACCGACTCCGATTACGATAAAAGCTCTGAGGAACAACAACAATCATCAAGTGATAGCGAAGCAGAGAATGGTAATGAATTAAAGGATGTAAGAGACGTATCAGCATCACATGAACGCACCAGAATTAGTGTTGAAAAAGTTGAAGTCATTGAGATAAAATCGGATAATATGCCCGAAGGATTGGTGGCATCAACTGCGTTCCATAACGAAACACAGAAGTGATTCCCTTTTCTTAGTTTAAACTCCACAATTAGGAAATAATGAAGACGGACATTACATTTTACTATATTTTATCATATCATGAATTTATAAAAACCTGAAATTAGGTATGAATCCTTATGTGAAATGAAATATTGAAATCCTCATATGAAATTAAAAAAGTCAAAGTGAGCGTAGCAAAAATTATAAAATCTTGTATGATAAGATAAGAATATTTATATATATTTATCTTTAATTTGTAGATTAATATTTTCGATTAAGTTTACAAATAATTTAATTCTAGAAACTGCATTGGCACGGATAGACATTGGTAGACGGAAATTAAAGGAATCTTTGCCATAATGCGTAATTTTGATACAGTAGTTGTGATATCATAAGAAGTCTCTGATTTCCGCTGCCCCAATTTATTGCCTGTGAAAAGCATATCAGCAATATATTTGTCTATATATTTGTTAAAATATTTGTATATTTGTTAAAGTATTTTATTATGAAGGATTAAAATAAATTAATTTTTATAAAAAAATAGTTCTCGAAAATTGAGTCGATATTATTAAAAAACAAATATTAAATTCAGTCGTAAAATTCATGAGGTGTGACGATAAGAAATTCTATAGGGATGAGTTCTCCTTCTGTAAATATTTACCTTATCTTTTATTTCTTTATTTTAAAAAAATCTGATATTTTTACGTAACTGATAATATTGGAGCTTTGGGGGTCAGCAGTCGAAATTATTTCGAATGAAAAATGTTTGTCATGATGGAAGTGAATTATCTCATTGCTTATCAATT
>OZ016501.1:22739930-22749930 GCA_963966595.1 Physocephala rufipes
ATATATATATATATATATATATATATATATATATATATATATATATATATATATATATATATATATATATATATATATATATATATATAATATATATATATATATATATATATATATATATATATATATATATATATATATATATATATATATATATATATATACTATATATATATATATATATATATATATATATATATATATATATATATATATATATATATATATATATATATATATATATATATATATATATATATATATATATATATATATATATATATATATATATATATATATATATATATATATATATATATATATATATATATATATATATATATATATATATATATATATATATATATATATATATATATATATATATATATATATATATATATATATATATATATATATATATATATATATATATATATATATATATATATATATATATATATATATATATATATATATATATATATATATATATATATATATATATATATATATATATATATATATATATATATATATATATATATATATATATATATATATATATATATATATATATATATATATATATATATATATAGCTTCTATACCTACCACACCTTTGATATCGATTTTAAGGGAACGGAACTTGTTATACAAAAATGGTGCGTCTATTGTTATTTTCTCTTTCATTATAAAACACTATGGTTCTTCGTTATCAGACGCCTACCACGAATAAGCATATTCCACAAGGGCTATGATTGGAGTTGTAAATAGTAACTTACCTTTTGAGCTTTTTTCACGCTTTCTCTTGAATTTCTTATAGTATCCAATAATACTAATATATCGTCCTTGACTATTTCATTCTGTGGGAAAAATTAAAAAACAAAGAAAAGAAAACATGTTTCATTGTTTCGTGTTAAAAAAGGCTGTATATTTACAAAGCTATATATATAAAATATGTAAGTACAGACATATCTTATTGCCCACCTGCTCCAGAATTGTTGTGTAACCATGATGCCCATGGTCAGTTTTAACGCATTGTAAGCAGCAGACTATACTACATCTTTTGCAAAAACGATCGCATAATTTTTGATGACGATGGCATATTCGAGGTTTTGGCAATTGACCGCAACGTTGTATGAATTTCTTCTCATCCTTCTCGAGCTTGTGCGTTTTTAGCACTCTACTATCTTTGTGCACCGAGACGAAGCAATAATTGCAATAGTGCACTTTACATTTCTTGCAAATGCCTACGGCTGGCGAATTTTCGCATTCATTGCATTTCGTTATCGGAGGTGTTCTTAACGATATGTTGCTGGGAGAGGGTGTCATGCAAATTTTTTGCAATGAATTACTATTAGAAGTATTTCGACGAGTATAAGAATAAAAATTTATGGCGCCCAAAAGAAAGAAATTCATTTCGAAGAAATCGCGTACATAAAATTGTGAATGCTGCATGAGATTGTTCATTGGAATCTCGACTGGGCGCATACAAATGCTACACGTGAGATTCGAACGATTCTGAAAGATACAGTTCTCGCACATATTGTGACCGCATGGAAGCAGAAAAGGGCGATTGCTTTTAACATGCGATTCTAGTTTGAAGGGGAAAAAAAGAGAAATTAAAAGAATTTAGTTTTTGCTAAGGCAAATTTAATTGGATCAAGTTAAATATATTCGTGTAACTCTAATTTTTTAATCTTTTTACCGTTGATACTAGAAGTAGGCCAAGTAGCTGGCGCTAGAAGGCCAAGGGTGTGATCCTCCTGATCACGGTAACAAAGCATTCTACGGTAATGAACAAGGTGCGGTTTTATAGGTACTAATTCGCTATAATTTATGTTAAATTACTTCTTTCGATTTTTTAGCATATAAGGAAATATAATAAAATATATATATGTTAGTGTTTATTCTTCTAAATTTAATTTTTCTCTTCGAAAGGAGAAATTAAATATTCCTTTCAGGAAACGAATTCTTTTGCCTTTTAAGCTGTATATAATATTATATACCTGTTGCTTTAACTCATAAAGTTTCATCTTATTACATGATTTCGCTGAGAGATCTAATTATAAATATGCAGTGAAATGCAGGAAATGAAGCTTCCTGCATAGTCCTTTATGTACAGGGTGGCTTTCAACCGTTGCACGGATCGTAACCCTCAGCAATTACGATAGACAATATAAGACATTCTTCATGTCAATCAACAGAAGGCATTTCACAGACAAACTTCTATACTAATGTCCATAGACGACATATTTTGATAATAACATCATTACAAGAATAATTGATAAAGTATTGTATACTGCTTAAAAGGTTAGAGAATAAGTTTTCGAAAAATAAAATAAAATTTATAGCTTCATGGATTCATTCGGAAGAAAAAAAATTAAATTTACACACAAAAAGACTAAAGTCGATGAAATTGCATTTTACATATATTATAGATCATTCAATAAAGTACCCATCAACCGGTACCTTGGTCACCACCGTATTTCACTGGGTTACTGGGATATGAAGGTGCATACTTTTGACCTTCAAATGCCTCGAGATTCAAGATGGCTGTCATCACCCAAAACAAGTTAGCTACTCCCAAGTTCTAACGGTAAAATCCAACAGTAATTAAATGGGGAAAAGTCGGAGCTAGGCGTTTATTCTGAACTTATGGCATTTCTTAATCTGCATTGCGTTGGTTCAACGTCATGGCGCATACACCCAATCCACCTTCGGGTAATTCGAACCAAGCAACTCAGTGCGCATTTAAGCTCGATAATTGACCGCTGTCCAGGCAGACATCGAAATCTATTGACCAGAATCTATACTTACCGCCGTAAATAATCTGGAAATTGTGCAAGAAGTCGTTCTGACATTTTGGACACTGGTAGTGACTGCGCAACGTGCTGCTAACGAAATTCCGATCAAATAGTGTTAACTGTTGCGAGTAATTCATAATGGTAATTTTATTTACTGAAGTAATCAATCATTTGTTTAATTAATAGTTAATTGAATTTCTTTAATCTTTAAATAATTAGCTGTTCCTTGCTGGATGGACGCATTTACCGGCGTCGCAAGTACACTATAAAACCGAAAAATGAGACCAAAGAAAACATTCAAAAAAACAATATTCTCATAAGAGAAATATGAAGACGAATTTTGCGCTAAACGAGAGCACAGAACGAAAGAAACGTCGTAAACTGCCAGGGTTGTAAATTACACATATTTTAATTTCTGTGTTCGCAAATAAAACACTCGCTGGAATCAACGAAATTGTCGGTGCCAATTGCTGAATTCAGAAACGAAAAACGTTTGCTTTTTATCCATGTTCATGATTGGAGCTAAAGGTAATTTCATAGTTTTTGTGGTGAAAACGAATTTAAGTAGTTTTGCTTTTCATTTGTTAATTCTAACATTTTTGCTCTTTACTAGAAGATATTCGAGAAAGATAAACAAACGAAAATTAAAAAAGGGTATTTTTGCTCCTGAAATTATAATGGCCTCAAAATGTAATACCAGGACGAAACGAGTCGTTGACGCCGTCTTCGAAGAAAAAAGCGCCGGTATGGTCAAAATGTAGAACTTTCGTCATCCTTCGTCGGACTTCTACGATTGTAGTTCCACTTTCCATTGGTTTGTTGCTAGTGTTGGGAGCTATCAAACATATGCTATCTAATTATTCGGTAGTTATGAACTAACCATTTATTCGATAGTTTTTTCCGCTAGTTTTTAGTCATTTAGAAATCACTAAATGTAAATTTTAGTCATTCAGAAATCAGTAAATGTGCCTCTCAGAATTAGTAATTACCAGAAATTATCGAATAATTCAACCATTATATTTAATCCATAGCTTTAGTAAATCGCGATACCCAATTAATCAAACAAGAGCAACGGTTTTGTGGTATTGTTGTATACACACAACTCCTGCGGCGTTCAAATGTCTGAAGATTAAGCTGTTATCTCTGTGTTAAAAAGCAAAATAAAAGGGCGAGTAAATGAAAGAATGCGAGAAGTGAATGAGTGAAAGAACTTCGGCTGTAGAAAGCAATAAAAACTGCTTAAAGATTTGACCGACGAAACCTTTTTGGTTTCGTCAGATTTCGTCACAAATTTCGCCTGCTATTTTGCCCGTTGCTTTCGTTATCGCCTGGAATGCATTGAAAAGCACTAAGAAAAATTGTTCATTTCGTCGGAGGCGTCATTTTTATCTGCTGCTTATCTAGGAGCTGTCAAATCGAGTAAAAACTGAGGACAACACAAAAGGGAGACCAAAAAACGTTGTACGTTTCGCCATTCATTTTGAGGGGGTAAATTGGATATCACCATGCTTATTTGCAAATTTCTGATTGCCCGTTTAAAGTATCAGTAGGAAGCTACTTGAGAAGTAATTAATTTTTCCGTCTGGTTTCGGGTATACAACTAAAGTTTAAAAAATATGACAAAACCGAAGGCAATTTTACAAAATTTCTCGGTATTTTATCCACTTTTGCTCAATTAAAAATGAAGAGAAATGCATTTTTTGATAAGGTTCAGACATTCTCCCCACAACAGCTGCTGGCCTTTTGCAAAATTTGGCGATTAGGATAAAACCGTGCATAAGGGTAGTTTCTGTTTTACAAAATGAGATTGAAGCCCTTATTACACAGACCGTGACGAAAGCGTTTCTTCGTTTCCCTTTTATGTTTTTTGTGCCTTGACAGCCCGTAAATAAGTAGCGGATAAAAATTTAAATTTCGTTAACGTAATTAGGCCCCAAATTAAGAAAATTTTGGCAGTGAACTGAAACTGAAAACATTTCTTTTCATCCTTTTTGATGTACCTGTCCACCAGTCTGCAATTTAGGAGACTTGGATCTAAAATTTTTGATCCAATCACTCCCATTCCTTCATACCGCGGTCTAGTTAGCCAATTTTTTTCTAAACAAGTCAGTTGATAGCATACTTTTAGGCTGTGTTATGAATTCCCAAATTTCCCCTTTCGAGTTCTTTTATTAATTATCCAACTAATCCCCCGCACAAAAGACACCATAATATAATTTATTATACAATATTACAATTTTAGATAAATGAAGTTAAGAAAACATAGAATCCATGAGATTGCTGTGGCGTTCACGTCGATTTGATTCATCCTGTCTGAAGCGGCGTAATTCTTCATAGTCGGGATCATCAGTCTCCAACTCGTAGCGGCACATGGGACAAGAATTTGCCTGAAATTTATTGAATTTAAAACTAAAAATAACTTCCATTTAAAACATTAGCTCATAAGTTTTACCTTCTTCAACCAAAGCAGAATGCATTCTTCGTGGAACTCATGCTTACATGGTAGAATTTTATATCTTTCACCGATTTCCGATGACTGCTTACATACAGCACATTCCATTTCCTGCACATCTAAATCCTCCTCGTTTATCTCGTGAACCGGTAGTTCGGCAATGGCTCGTTTCGAGGCTTCTGGTACCTCGATATCCATGTCGATGCCATTCATAATAGCTAATACTTGAAGACGTTTAAAATGTTTTTGAAAATCATTGGGTCCATCGGGACCGGTTGGAGTATGGCCCAGTTCTTCGAAATAGTCGGACATGTTGAATGACGTCGAGTTTTAAAATTCCTACGTAGTTCAAAACACAATCGGTAATAACGTTTTATTCATTGAGATATGAAACAGGATATTGAGGTATACTTGAAATGCAGGCAAATTCTAATTTTTCATCTCTTAAATTAATAAATTTTAATGCAAATTAACAATATGGTTGGGAATAATGACAAATGTCCATGGGCGGCAAGATGATGATGTGACGAAATCCCAATTGTAGCGCAAATTATGAGCTTAAGGATTAATATCACGATATGTGCCCGACCCCGCACCAAACTAGATAAAACGTTTTTGGTTTATACCTTAAGAAAAAGTAAAATAAAAACTAACACACCGGATGAACTGGAATAAAAACGCACACCGTGGGGAGCATAACGAAGCAAGGAACAACTTCATTCGCTTAATTTTTTGATATCACTTGACATAAAACAATTCCAATATGTCATCTCGTCGCTTTTTATTAGTTTTTGTATAGTTTCACTATATAATTGCCCACACCGTCATCATTTTGCGATCAATTTAGCATCCGGTGGGGTTTGGCCAATGACACGTTTAATGGATATATTTGTGCTATTCCTTCATACATAACAAAATTCTTTGGGTCTTTTTTTGTATTATTTAAATAAAAGACTTTGCAATTGTTTGCTCGTTTTAGTGCCGAGCGTTTATTTATTTAAGAGCGTTAAGAATTTTACAAAATTCAAATATCAGATTTTTAAGGTTTTCGTTTATCGTCTGATCGAACAATTAATTATATTGATAACTTTGTATAAATGAATTCCTTTGGAGTTCATTAACTGCAAAGAGACAATTTTTGTCGCTTTGTCGCTAGAATTAGATTCGACATTGGAGAGCAAGATTAAACAAAGCCACTAAGTTCTTATTTCGTACATATTACTATTATATTCTAGTTACTATTGAGGAAGTACAGTTACGAGTATGACAGTCCTTAGCGTAAATTAGCTACATCTAGTTAGTCAAGATGTCATAATCACATTTTAATATGATGTTCTTAATCGTATCTGCTAATACAATATAAAAGTTAATTATATGCAAAAGTTAAGTTCGATAGGGAGCTCACTCCTTACTTAAAGTCTTCGTCTACGTCCACGGCTGAGTTTTTTTATAACTAAAGGAAATGTTATGATTTCATGAAATCGAAAAAATGAAGGATTACTTTTTCGGGAAGGGGCGGTCGAAATAATAAAAATATTTATCAAACATTTTATTAAATTGGTTAAGGATTTTTCGCCATTAAAGTGATATTATTTTACTTTTTAATTTTAGTGTGTGCCGCACACTTTTGTTACAACGCGAACTAACATGAAATTATAAAAAAAGGTTTATTGTGTTTCATTGTATTTTTGTAATTAGAATTTTTCTCTCAAATAAGATTTATTTGTGATTTTCTTATTCTAATTGCTAGAATTGGAAATTGCTGAAATGGGTGGGATGCACCACAAGAGCCTGAAGAATACATAAGTATTGTAATATGATCGATGATGGCTAATATCTCACTCTTTTTTAATTAAGAAATAGTTTTGTTTTTAGAATATTCATTTTTATACAATTATCCATGAATTTTCATCGATTACTTTACGAAGAGCAAATTATAAGAACCTCGAAGCCTAAAAGGCTTTGAAAACGTCCTTTTCTCAGGTTTGAAATGTGTTTTTCAAAATTCTAAAGCATATCCAACACACACACATACACTCTCACGCATATTTCTAATTTAAAATTAAAGCATTCTAATTGAATTTTAATGTAAAATTCAATTAATTTATGAAATAATTAAGGGCTGCATCTGCAATTGTGATTGTGGATAAGACAAATTTATAAAATTTCATTTGGTTGTTTTCTAACCAAATTGAACTGATTTGTCAAAGAATTTAACACTTTTTGGCCCTGTTAAATAATTAAAAATTATACGAATATTTTTGGTTGCAGTTAGTACAGCGGAAAAATAGCAAAAATCTTTTTTGCTTCAACAATATTTGTTCTTTTTTTACCCCACCCCAAGTGAAGACAGTAAAACACGCAGGGAAATATTTTCTGCGTAGTGAATTAATTAAAATTAAATAATTATCGTAATTTAATTATAGTAACTAAGGATTAAAGAGGCCTAATCTTTATGAATCTCTATATCCTAAAACTTCCACGATTTTTCCCCTCATCAAGAGGATGAAATCGTTCGTGAGAGGGCGGCGGCTAGCTGCCAGGCTAACGACCGGAGTACGTTAAGGGCGAATAGGGTTTAAGACGACGCATGAAGCTAGCTGTGGCCACTGCTAGTCATGTAAGAATAGCTATACAAAGAAGAGGACTGTATAGGAATACAATTTCGTTTGCAAAATGCATGAACTAACACTATTCACAATGTAATTATTATTAATGGTAGCTGTTGTTGTTGTTTCTTTACTATTTCAATTGTCAATTGTACAACTCACTATTAGTTTATAATAAGTACAGTAAGAACAACATTTACTTAGAAATCCAATGAATACTCTGAATGAATTACGTTAAGTATTCGTTGATAATTTAATACTTATTTCATTTCAAGGTCTCGATAAATACCAACAACTTATGACACCCGAATGAATAAAACTTAACATTATTAATACTAACTAATATCTAAAGATCACTAAATAAATTTAATCAACTGAACTGTCATTACTATTCTTCATTAATTCACAAACTTTCGTTTAATTCAAATAGTTTTAATTAAATACTACTTTGGAGTTCCCTCCTCATCACCATCACTCTTCATCCTTCATGTTTCTCTCCACGATATTTCTTAGTACAAGCAGTTTTCAATTGAATCATTCGACTCGATCATTCACCCCGCTCATCATCATTCTCACTGACACTCTAATCTGTAATCGATATTTGTGCATAACCAACCAATGAACGTTCATCGGGTACCTCACCCGATTGCACTCCCGAATTGAGTTGAAACGTTATCGTTCTGATCTGATATTGTTGCGTTATCAATGTGTACAGATTCAGTGCCATTGGTTGCATATCCAATGGATCAACAAGACCTGCTTCTACCAGCTCCATTGCGATGCCCTCAGGTGAATCTTTACCCATGGCAAATTCAAAGCGTATGTCATGCAGTTCTCGTCGAATGTTTCGCATGCGCAGCACTAGGTTTATTGGTGGAATTTCGTTGACGTCTACGGCAACTGCGGCGGATGGCATTTCCATTTGTGCAAATTCGGCTGTTGTTTGTTCTAAAAGAGGAGACATGAGCGGAGGAGGAGGAGGAACATCTATGTCATAGCCACCAACAGCGCCTAAGAGCTCCGTAGGAATTTCGGCACTCTCCGTTATCAGTTCGGAGGGATCTCGATCGCTGTCCGATGAATCGACACGTTCCAATTGATTGATCGGGCGATCATCAGTTTCTGAGTCGGAGGATGGTTTTCCGCCATTATCCTCCTCCTCGCTTGACCACACCCATTCACCGGTCACCGTACGGTGCAGACGTCCAGAAGCACCCGGCTGGCGTTTAGCTGCTTTATGTACTCGCGTCTCCATTGATGGTCCGGTCTGTAGTAATGTCTGTGTCAAATGTTTGCGATCTTTGGCTTTTTTGAAAAATGCATGTTTAAGCAATTCGCTGGCGGTGGGACGTTTCGATGGATCTTTTTGTAAACATTCGACAATCATTTTACGGAATGTTTTGCCGTACGCCTTATACTGATCTTTCTCTTCAGCTCCCGTATCCAGAGTAGGAGGATCATTTTGCAGGGTCAACATTAACACTTTCATGGGCGGATATTTGTGATAAGGTGCAGTACCGGTAGCCATTTCAATAGCTGTGATGCCGAATGACCAAATGTCTGCTTTGAAATCGTAACCATGATCTTGCTCCATTACCTCAGGAGCCATCCAGCATGGTGTTCCGACAAAGGTGTGACGTACTTTTTGACGAGACAGATCTCGACCGGTCGCCAACCAAGCACTAACACCAAAATCAGCAATTTGTATGGTTCCGTCGTCGCCAATTAGAATATTACCTGCCTTGATATCGCGATGAATTTGTCCGTTCGAATGGAAATACTCAAGACCCCTTAGCACCTCTTTGAGCACCGTAGCGATGGTAGACTCATCAAAAACGCCTTGCTTGCAATTCGTGGTGCGCATCTTATGTTTTATGATGTCCAATAATGAACCGCCCTCGAGCAAACGCAAAACCAACCACAATTCTTCTCGCACCACAAACGACGTGTAATACGTAACGACGTTCTCGTGATTGCACGACGACATTGCCTGAATTTCTTTCAACAACTCGTCCATTGAAGTGTTCCACTTCTCGAGATTGATGCGTTTGATAGCGCATTTCTCATTGCGGGGAAGGCATAGTGCTGCATGCACTACGGCGGTCGCACCAACACCAATTACGTCGTGC
>OZ016501.1:22754723-22769377 GCA_963966595.1 Physocephala rufipes
ATATATATATATATATATATATATATATATATATATATATATATATATATATATATATATATATATATATATATATATATATATATATATATATATATATATATATATATATATATATATATATATATATATATATATATATATATATATATATATATATATATATATATATATATATATATATATATATATATATATATATATATATATATATATATATATATATATATATATATATATATATATATATATATATATATATATATATATATATATATATATATATATATATATATATATATATATATATATATATATATATATATATATATATATATATATATATATATATATATATATATATATATATATATATATATATATATATATATATATATATATATATATATATATATATATATATATATATATATATATATATATATATATATATATATATATATATATATATATATATATATATATATATATATATATATATATATATATATATATATATATATATATATATATATATATATATATATATATATATATATATATATATATATATATATATATATATATATATATATATATATATATATATATATATATATATATATATATATATATATATATATATATATATATATATATATATATATATATATATATATATATATATATATATATATATATATATATATATATATATATATATATATATATATATATATATATATATATATATATATATATATATATATATATATATATATATATATATATATATATATATATATATATATATATATATATATATATATATATATATATATATATATATATATATATATATATATATATATATATATATATATATATATATATATATATATATATATATATATATATATATATATATATATATATATATATATATATATATATATATATATATATATATATATATATATATATATATATATATATATATATATATATATATATATATATATATATATATATATATATATATATATATATATATATATATATATATATATATATATATATATATATATATATATATATATATATATATATATATATATATATATATATATATATATATATATATATATATATATATATATATATATATATATATATATATATATATATTGTAACGAAGTGTTTTGCAGCCGGGGTAGGCTCGCCGGTTGTCCAGGGTTCGCACACAGAAATTTATATAGCGCAGGGTATCTTCTTAACCAAATATCCTTTATTCAAATATCTTTCTTAGATTATATTTCTTAAATTACAATATGTGGTACTAGCCAGAGATCGAAATTTGGCGAACATATGCCTTGCCTCTTTCGGACGATTTTCGTGCGCTTTTGTTGGCCTTAAATCTTTGTGCTCGGTTCCGCTATACTCCTGATTGCGGCTGTCGTCTGTCTATCGTATGTCCTGTCCAACCTAACTGTCTCTTAATGTCCACCCATTTGTCGTGTTAACTAGTGGTGTTATGCCTTGGCTAAATACTCTTAATCAAAAATCGATATAATTGTGATTAAGAGTGACAGACTATCCGAAGATTCGAACTGCCGGCAGTCTATCCGAAGATCCGAACTAATTTTACTCCTAATCAAAATTATACTTTATTTTCCCGGATTCAAAATCGATAACGAAACTTTCTTTTAAATGACACTAAAATGCACGCGCCTTGCCTAACACCAATCGTTGTAGAAATAAAACAATTATAATTCTTTTCCCCCACGATTTCAATTTGTACCTAAATGTACGCGCTTTGTCAAACACATTTCCACGATTTCAATCTTGTCCTGTCCAACCTAACTGTCTCTTAATGTCCACCCATTTGTCGTGTTAACTAGTGGTGTTATGCCTTGGCTAAATACTCTTAATCAAAAATCGATATAATTGTGATTAAGAGTGACAGACTATCCGAAGATTCGAACTGCCGGCAGACTATCCGAAGATCCGAACTGCTTTTACTCCTAATCAAAATTATACTTTATTTTTCCCGAATTCAAAATCGATAACGAAACTTTCTTTTAAATGACACTAAAATGCACGCGCCTTGCCTAACACCAATCGTTGTAGAAATAAAACAATTATAATTCTTTTCCCGATTTCAATTTGTACCTAAATGTACGCGCTTTGTCAAACACATTTCCACGATTTCAATCTTGTCTTTGTCTAATTTTTTTTCTTCTTTTTTTTCCGTAGTCCAAAAATCGATATAATTGTGATTATGAGTGGCAGACTATCCGAAGATTCGAACTGCCAGCAGACTATCCGAAGATCCGAACTGCTTTTACTCCTAATCAAAATTACAAATTCTCACGATTTAAATTTATTCTTTCCACTAATGTCACAGTAAAGAAAATCTAACACACGCGTTTTCTTTCTACAAATCCTGATGTCTACTTGTCCTGTTAGTCGCCTACCGGTCCACTTGATTCACAAAAAAAAAAATACAAAAATCCTACCGTCCACCAAACACGTCCGCTAATGTTCGTCGTTGCTCAGCTACTGACTTTTGTAAATCATTTCAATTTCTAGTCGCCTAGCGTGCTTCTTCTTCTGTAGCTATTATCATGCGTAACATGCTTACAAATCAGAGAGTGCATGTCACGCCATTTGCTTATCCTATTTATGTTTTACAAGAGAGTAAGAGAGTAAGTATAATTTCATAATTCGAACTTCTAAGTTTGAGTGAGCACACCTTGTTTGAAATCTTAGAAACTAGTTTACTTGCTATACCTTCGTATGTGAATTATTAAAGTTAAAGAGAACAATGTTTAGTGGATAAAGAGAATTTCATTAGTTCAAATAAAAGTATTACAATTCAAAATATAAAGTATAACAATTCAAGGAAATATAACTCCAAAGAAAACAGTTAGTATGAATTAAAAAAAGAAATGCGAAAATTATGTGACGTAAAATTTGCTACAAATTTTGCTGCGTCACATTTTCCCCTTACTTGGCCTCTGGATGAAAATAAATTTTCCCAGTCCTGGTGACGCGAAACCGATACCACTCTTGGCCGACCATTCTTCTGGTGGATACCTGTCGACCTCGTCGCCAACCGCGAAGGACTTCTTGGGCCACCTCTTCGCAAGTCTTCTCCCGTCTTAGATCTGGCTCTGTCTGGTGTAGGTGGGTTTCGTGTTGGGTCCCGGCATCGATGGATTCCAACTCGAGCTGTTCCCAAAATTCTGGATTCACGGATAGTGTATCGGCAATATCCTCATTTGCTAGAGCGTCGATGATTGATATTAGGTCGGCGTCACTTACGTCTGCCTCCGGTTCGGCGACCTTGGGTGGGGATGGCCAGGTGATTTGGGCCGGTTTGCGTAATGGCGTCATCTCATCTCGACGAATACCAAACTAAAATTAAAGAAGCGATTAAAAAGGCTCCAAAAATTATAGAACCAAAGGCGGCCAACACACTGACACTCATGAATCCTTCCGCACCACCAATGATCGCGCTACCAAAAATTCATAAACCAGACACTCCAATGAGACCAATTATAAACTATAAATCTGCCCCAGGTTACAAACTTTCAAAACACCTGAAGGCAATTCTGAAAACGAACCTAAAGCTACCAAATGAACACACAATAGTCAATACTTCCGAACTAATTGAGAAAGTAAGTACTATAAAAATCACAAAGAACACCAAATTAGTATCGTTCGATATCAAGGACCTATATCCGTCGATACCAGTAGCGGAAACAATAAACATACTATTTGAGATACTACTCGACAAGACTAAAGACAAGGAATTCTCAACACAGCTCACAAATACTCTAAAAACAACACTACAACAGAATTACTTTCAATTCAACAACAATATATACCGACAAACAAACGGACTAGGAATGGGTAATCCAACATCGGCAATCCTTATGGAGATATTTATGCAAAACTTGGAAAAGAAATACATGGATAAACTAAAAACTAACTTTGGTGTGACTTTCTATGCGAGATACGTAGACGATATCTTATGTATACTGACAGAAAACAACGAAGAAAACATACTAGAATATCTGAACAAACAACACAAGAACATACAGTTTACGATGGAGACCGAAAAAGAAGGAAAAATCAACTACTTGGACCTTACTATAAAAACAAACAAAACCACGAACAAACTTGATTACGAGATATACAGAAAACCCACAGCAACTGACACCATAATACATAACACATCGAACCACCCCGAACAACACAAAAAAGCAGCATTTAGACAATTAATATCTAGACTAGAACGCACACCTCTATCGAAAGAGGCCTATAATAAGGAACTTAACACGATATATACCATAGCGAAAAACAACGGATACAAAAAAGACATAGTAAACAAAATCAGGAGGAGCTTTAATAAAACCAAAAGACCTAACGAAGATAATAACGACAAAATTTGGACAACCTTAACGTACACAGGAAAATCAACATACAAAATAGCCAATTTTCTCAGAAAATACAACATCAACATAGCATACAGGACAAAAAACAACTTGGGACGCATATTACGAAACAGCACAAACACAGAGGATCCATTGGATAAACAGGGGGTTTACAAATTAACCTGTACATGTCAATACAGCTACATTGGACAAACAGGACGAAAAATAAAAACAAGATTCAGAGAACACATGAGGGACTACAACAAAAAATTACGTCAACCTAACACGAATCCAGAATCCAACTTCGCAAACCATATGTTCCACAATAATTGTACACCAAGTCACATTAGAAAAACAGTTAATTTGTTACACATACAAAACAAAGGACGACGACCCAACGTACTAGAAAACATGGAAATTTACAAACAAAAAACCTTTGATGGAAGACTAATAAACGAACAAACAAACTCACCTTCAGACGTAATATTCGAACCCTTAAAACTACTTTACAGGCAACAAATCCAAGACCAAGAAATACTCACTAACCCGAGGTCATATGAACAAACCACAAAAGAACCCCACGAACCAAAAATTACTGATTTTTACCTACCTGCAAGAAAAGACAATAGGGACGAAATGCAAGAAACAATAGGCACTACCTGATCACATGCACCCACAGAAATAGCTAATTAGGAACAGAAAGTCCTGCTCGCACAATACATACAAACACATACCCGACGATAACAAAACAAAATGCAGACAAAATTACAGGAAGGATACAACCTAGACAAATACAGACTGCTCAGAACGAAAACGGACACTGAAGATGGCACATCGCCGAAACCGGTTTGTCTACAAACCAAAGTTGACTAGGGATGACGGAAAATCGTTCCAAATTTTATTAGCGTCATCTCCCTTTCTTCTTCATCGGCCTGCTCGATCGGGAGTGGGACCTCATTTGGCCAGGTGTTGTTGCGCAAATGTTCGTCGGTCCAGATATTCGGGTTTAACGTCGTGTGGGTGATGACCTGCGTATAGACCCTCTTAATATATCCTGGTCCTTCTTCAATTTCCACCTTCTTCTCGGTGAGAACATAATCTCGCCCGACATCGTTGCCAACTTGGGGTGACTCGTCATCATTACCGTCGTTGTTCTCTGCTGCCCGCTCCTCGTCACCGTTGTGCATGGCCGCCTCTTCGTGACTGGTAGATCCCCGTGAGTACTGCTCCGTCTCTTCCTCGCACTCTTCTTCGGATTCTACTTCAGAGGTCTTCGTGGTGAAGGAGTCAGTCGAGCTCCCGATGACTATCACCGACTCATCCGAACCTGATGATGAGCTTACTGGCTGAGCATCATTGTTTTTAGCTAGATCGTCTGGCTGGTTTGGCGGTACCACCCGATGTATTCTTATACGGGGCCACTTTTGTTCTCTTCGTCGTTTTCGCTTAGGCGACGTGTCCTCGGCTGTCTCCTCATCTCTTCTAAAAGGCGCGTCCTAAATTTCTCTTTGCTGTCTTCAAACTTTTTATCCATCTTACTTGTTTGGTGGTTTGTCTTAGACTGAATGTCCTCTTCACGATTCGTTTCTTGCAGTGATATGATTTTAGGGATGCCAAGTGAACTTTTCCCCTTTCTATTTACATTTGACGTCGAGGGAGATTCTAATGGTTTCACCATTAGATTTGCCGTATTTCCTGTATTTTGTTTGCCACGATCTTCAGTGGTACTAGCATGTGGTATTTCCGACCAGGTTTTTGAGGTGTAAAATTTCTTGAGGTCTGCCACATGCGCTTTCTTGACCTTTTTGTCTCCAATTCTGTGCACGTTGATTATTACGGGGGAATGAAAACTGCCTACTTTGTACGGCCCGTCATAACGCGGTGCCAGCTTGACAGCGAACTTATCTATTGCCTTTGAAAGTGGATGCTGCTTGACCAGTACAAGTTCTCCGACCTGTGGTTTCCAGTTTCTTCTTCGTAAATTATAATGTTTGACCTGCGATCGTGTAGCTTCTTGCATATTTTCCTTGGCTACTTGAAATGTCTGTTTTAGTAGCTCTGCGTGTTCGCTTAGTGTGGTTGGCTTGTTGCCTGTACCTATTGTTTCGCGGTCAAAGATGGTCATTGGTAGACGTGGCTCTCTTCCTTGAACCAAAAATGCTGGAGAGTAACCTGTCGTCTCACTTTTACTGGTATTGAAAGCCAGACTAAGTTCCGGTAGTAGTTCGTCCCACGTAGTCTGCTGGGGCCCTACGAACTGCGATATCATTGTCTTAATTGTACGGTTGGTCCTCTCGGTGGGGTTGCCTTGCGGAGTGTAGGGTGCTGTATATCGGTGCGCTACTCCAATTTCCTTCATAAAATTTTTGAATTTTGTACTACTGAACTGGACACCATTGTCAGAAATGAAGATCTTGGGAGCTCCAAAACGAGCAAGTATTCTCTCACGAAATGACTTAATCAGTAGTTCTGTAGTAGCTCTTTCGCCTGGTACTAGTTCTACCCATTTAGTGAATTTGTCGGTGAACACTAATAAAGTGGTATTGCCATGTTTCGACCTCGGAAGAGGTCCCACGAAATCTGCACTTACTGTGGCCCATGGCTCTTCGGGCAGGTGTGTCAACATTTCTCCTGAGGGCTTTTGTTGACTCGCTTTATATTGTTGGCAGTTTTTGCAACCTCTTACGTAACGGCTGATTTGGCGGAACATGCCCGGCCAATAGTATCTTTGCGCGATTCTGGCGATGGTTTTTCGAATACCGAGGTGACCAGCTGTAGGTGTATCATGGTTCTCAGCTAAAACTTCTGCGCGCAAATGTTCAGGGATACATAATTTCCACGATGAGGTACTCTCCTTGTTGATTCCGCCGGAAATATGCCTGTATAGCTTGCCATTTCCAATGTAGTAATCTGGAAAATGTTCGGGATTTCCTTTGACTTCATTTAATTTCTTTGTGTACCAAGATGTTGGCGGCATTTCTTGTTGTTCACTGGATCGTGCGCATACGGTTTCGAATGGTTGTCGCGACAGCATATCTGCGACCATATTATTTTTCCCTCGCCGATATTCAATTTCGCATGTGAATTGTTGCAACTCTAAAGCCCAACGCGCGATTCTGCCAGAGGGGCTTTCAATGGAGTTAAGCCACTTCAACGAAAGATGATCGGTAATAATGGTGAAAAGGTACCCTTCTATGTATGGCCGCATTTTCCTTACTGCCCACACCACTGCCAGGCACTCCTTCTCAGTAACTGAATAGCTTTTCTCGGCGGCGTTAAGGTGGCGACTGGCATAAGCGACAACTCGTTCTTGTCCATTTATCACTTGCGTTAGCACCGCGCCAAGCCCATAATCGCACGCGTCGGTTTGTAGGTAAAATCGTTGACTAAAATCGGGGCAGGCGAGAACTGGGGCTTCTGTTAAACGTCGTTTCAGCTCGTCAAATGGGTTCTGTTGTTCCGAATTCCATTTGAAATGTCTGCCCTTCTTAAGAAGTTGGGTTAGCGGGTGTACTACTTTAGAGAAATCAGGTACAAATCGACGGTACCATGAAGCGGTTCCCAGGAATCTCCGCAGCTCCCGTACGTTACGGGGTGGTTGTAATTCTCTAATTGCCGCTACTTTTCCCGGATCGGTATGGATACCTTCTTTACTGATTTCGTGGCCTAAGTACTTGATTTTGCTCTTGAAGAATTCGCATTTCTCTGTATTTATGCGTAGCTTAGCTTTTCTAAGTCGTGTAAAAACTTCTTTCAGATTTTTCATGTGCGATTCCAATGTGTTGCCTGTCACGATGATGTCGTCGAGATATGCGAACACCACTGGCTCCATGTCGGGGCCGATTACGTTGTCCAATGCTCGTTGAAATGTGGCCGGGGCTGAATGCAGGCCGAACGGCATCACCTTCCATTGAAACAAACCTCGACCAGGAACCGTAAAAGCTGTGTATGCTTTGCTAGCCTCGTGCATCGGGATCTGCCAATACCCGTTTCGCAAATCGATGCTGCTAATATACTTTGCATCTCTCAAGCGTTCCAGTATGTAGTTTATTCTTGGTAGTGGGTATGCGTCTGGGACGGAATGAGCATTGAGATGTCTGTAATCTACGCATAAGCGCCACTCTCCAGTTTTCTATTTGACCAATACAATGGGTGCACTTTGAGGGCTTCGCGATGGCTCGATACACCCCTTTTCCAAAAGTTCGTCGATTTGTTTGTTAATAATCGCTTGCATGGCCGGGTTTTTGGGAAAGTATCGCTGCTTAATGGGACGCTCATCTCGCATAATTATTCGATGTTCAGCGATATCTGATATTCCCTTGATGTCTTCGAATTTCCGTAGCTCTTCTGTCAAAAAGTCGTCAATTACCTTTTCCTCCTTTTGAACCAAGGTCGTTCGTTTGAGCCTTGCTTCCACGGCCCTCTCTTCTTGTTCTGTAATGACGACCTGTAAGCCGCCACATGTTAACTTGGTGCCCATGCGAGCCAGAAAATCATAACCCAGAATTAGGTCGTCCACCACCTCTGGTAAAACTAACAGGGTGATAATGCAGTGCTCCTCTCCTAGCGTTACTCGTGTTTTCAGAGCTTCGGTTATACCTGCTACTACGCCATTTGCCATACACATGCGGGTCTCGACTTTGTGAATTCTATTTGCAATCTCTAATTTACCTGCCAAGCTTTTACTGATGAAGCTTCGTGTTGCGCCCGTATCTATGGTTGCATCGACAAGTTCGTAACCTAAAGCGACGGTTGCAACGATACGTTCGCCTTCGGTGCGCAGGTTTTCCAATGTGTTCGAGGATTTTTCGCCATCTAAACATCCCCTCGAATCGGATGTTGGCCTTGCGCGTTTCCCGCCTTTATCTGACAACATTCCTTCGTTCTTTTCTCTTTGCGACCACATTGCCAGCAAAATATGATTGTCTCGTTGCGACAGTCGCGATCGAAATGACCAGTTTGTCCACAACGTCGACATGCGGAACGTGGGTTGACGATAAATTCTTCGCTTCTGTTCGTTATCTGTCGGTGTTTAGCGTGCTGGTTACTGTGACCTGTCGGGGATTGGTTCGGCTTCGTATCCAACTGCAAATTCTCCCAATCGCCCGCAAGCGCAATTAATTCGCTTAATCCTTGAAACTCTCGTCGTTTGATGTATAGCTGTAACTCATACTTGCTGTTGCGATAAATTCTCTCAAGACGTTGCGCTTCATCTAGATTGGTGTGGCGCATTAGATTCTGAATATCTACCACATAATCTTTAAATTTCTCTCCGGCCTTTTGTTTTCTCTGGCGAATATCGTCGTCCAATCGCTCAAAGAAGCGTGGTGAAAGGAAAAAGTCTAGGAAATCCTGTTTAAATGTCGACCAGGAATTCCACCTTTTATTATTGCTGCGAAACCATTGCAATGCTCGTTGCTGCAGCAGTTCCGGCATAGCTTTCGGCAACGTCGTTTTAACCATATTGTTCGCTTTCTCTTGGCTTTTGAAACCGTATTTCTCACGATAGATGTATGCTATTTGCTTTTATTTCAATGATATTTGAAAGGGTCCCTGCTCGGGCGCCACTGTAACGAAGTGTTTTTCAGCCGGGGTAGGCTCGCCGGTTGTCCAGGGTTCGCACACAGAAATTTATATAGCGCAGGGTATCTTCTTAACCAAATATCCTTTATTCAAATATCTTTCTTAGATTATATTTCTTAAATTACAATATGTGGTACTAGCCAGAGATCGAAATTTGGCGAACATATGCCTTGCCTCTTTCGGACGATTTTCGTGCGCTTTTGTTGGCCTTAAATCTTTGTGCTCGGTTCCGCTATACTCCTGATTGCGGCTGTCGTCTGTCTATCGTATGTCCTGTCCAACCTAACTGTCTCTTAATGTCCACCCATTTGTCGTGTTAACTAGTGGTGTTATGCCTTGGCTAAATACTCTTAATCAAAAATCGATATAATTGTGATTAAGAGTGACAGACTATCCGAAGATTCGAACTGCCGGCAGTCTATCCGAAGATCCGAACTAATTTTACTCCTAATCAAAATTATACTTTATTTTCCCGGATTCAAAATCGATAACGAAACTTTCTTTTAAATGACACTAAAATGCACGCGCCTTGCCTAACACCAATCGTTGTAGAAATAAAACAATTATAATTCTTTTCCCCCACGATTTCAATTTGTACCTAAATGTACGCGCTATGTCAAACACATTTCCACGATTTCAATCTTGTCCTGTCCAACCTAACTGTCTCTTAATGTCCACCCATTTGTCGTGTTAACTAGTGGTGTTATGCCTTGGCTAAATACTCTTAATCAAAAATCGATATAATTGTGATTAAGAGTGACAGACTATCCGAAGATTCGAACTGCCGGCAGACTATCCGAAGATCCGAACTGCTTTTACTCCTAATCAAAATTATACTTTATTTTTCCCGAATTCAAAATCGATAACGAAACTTTCTTTTAAATGACACTAAAATGCACGCGCCTTGCCTAACACCAATCGTTGTAGAAATAAAACAATTATAATTCTTTTCCCGATTTCAATTTGTACCTAAATGTACGCGCTTTGTCAAACACATTTCCACGATTTCAATCTTGTCTTTGTCTAATTTTTTTTCTTCTTTTTTTTTCCGTAGTCCAAAAATCGATATAATTGTGATTATGAGTGGCAGACTATCCGAAGATTCGAACTGCCAGCAGACTATCCGAAGATCCGAACTGCTTCTACTCCTAATCAAAATTACAAATTCTCACGATTTAAATTTATTCTTTCCACTAATGTCACAGTAAAGAAAATCTAACACACGCGTTTTCTTTCTACAAATCCTGATGTCTACTTGTCCTGTTAGTCGCCTACCGGTCCACTTGATTCACAAAAAAAAATACAAAAATCCTACCGTCCACCAAACACGTCCGCTAATGTTCGTCGTTGCTCAGCTACTGACTTTTGTAAATCATTTCAATTTCTAGTCGCCTAGCGTGCTTCTTCTTCTGTAGCTATTATCATGCGTAACATGCTTACAAATCAGAGAGTGCATGTCACGCCATTTGCTTATCCTATTTATGTTTTACAAGAGAGTAAGAGAGTAAGTATAATTTCATAATTCGAACTTCTAAGTGTGAGTGAGCACACCTTGTTTGAAATCTTAGAAACTAGTTTACTTGCTATACCTTCGTATGTGAATTATTAAAGTTAAAGAGAACAATGTTTAGTGGATAAAGAGAATTTCATTAGTTCAAATAAAAGTATTACAATTCAAAATATAAAGTATAACAATTCAAGGAAATATAACTCCAAAGAAAACAGTTAGTATGAATTAAAAAAAAGAAATGCGAAAATTATGTGACGTAAAATTTGCTACAAATTTTGCTGCGTCACATTTTCCCCTTACTTGGCCTCTGGATGAAAATAAATTTTCCCAGTCCTGGTGACGCGAAACCGATACCACTCTTGGCCGACCATTCTTCTGGTGGATACCTGTCGACCTCGTCGCCAACCGCGAAGGACTTCTTGGGCCACCTCTTCGCAAGTCTTCTCCCGTCTTAGATCTGGCTCTGTCTGATGTAGGTGGGTTTCGTGTTGGGTCCCGGCATCGATGGATTCCAACTCGAGCTGTTCCCAAAATTCTGGATTCACGGATAGTGATCGGCAATATCCTCATTTGCTAGAGCGTCGATGATTGATATTAGGTCGGCGTCACTTACGTCTGCCTCCGGTTCGGCGACCTTGGGTGGGGATGGCCAGGTGATTTGGGCCGGTTTGCGTAATGGCGTCATCTCATCTCGACGAATACCAAACTAAAATTAAAGAAGCGATTAAAAAGGCTCCAAAAATTATAGAACCAAAGGCGGCCAACACACTGACACTCATGAATCCTTCCGCACCACCAATGGTCGCGCTACCAAAAATTCATAAACCAGACACTCCAATGAGACCAATTATAAACTATAAATCTGCCCCAGGTTACAAACTTTCAAAACACCTGAAGGCAATTCTGAAAACGAACCTAAAGCTACCAAATGAACACACAATAGTCAATACTTCCGAACTAATTGAGAAAGTAAGCACTATAAAAATCACAAAGAACACCAAATTAGTATCGTTCGATATCAAGGACCTATATCCGTCGATACCAGTAGCGGAAACAATAAACATACTATTTGAGATACTACTCGACAAGACTAAAGACAAGGAATTCTCAACACAGCTCACAAATACTCTAAAAACAACACTACAACAGAATTACTTTCAATTCAACAACAATATATACCGACAAACAAACGGACTAGGAATGGGTAATCCAACATCGGCAATCCTTATGGAGGTATTTATGCAAAACTTGGAAAAGAAATACATGGATAAACTAAAAACCAACTTTGGTGTGACTTTCTATGCGAGATACGTAGACGATATCTTATGTAAACTGACAGAAAACAACGAAGAAAACATACTAGAATATCTGAACAAACAACACAAGAACATACAGTTTACGATGGAGACAGAAAAAGAAGGAAAAATCCACTACTTGGACCTTACTATAAAAACAAACAAAACCACGAACAAACTTGTTTACGAGATATACAGAAAACCCACAGCAACTGACAGCATAATACATAATCCACCATAATACGCCAAATACATCGAACCACCCCGAACAACACAAAAAGCAGCATTTAGACAATTAATATCTAGACTAGAACGCACACCCCTATCGAAAGAGGCCTATAATAAGGAACTTAACACGATATATACTATAGCGAAAAACAACGGATACAAAAAAGACATAGTAAACAAAATCAGGAGGAGCTTTAATAAAACCAAAAGACCTAACGAAGATAATAACGACAAAATTTGGACAACCTTAACGTACACAGGAAAATCAACATACAAAATAGCCAATTTTCTCCGAAAATACAACATCAACATAGCATACAGGACAAAAAACAACTTGGGACGCATATTACGAAACAGCACAAACACAGAGGATCCATTGGATAAACAGGGGGTTTACAAATTAACCTGTACATGTCAATACAGCTACATCGGACAAACAGGACGAAAAATAAAAACAAGATTCAGAGAACACATGAGGGACTACAACAAAAAATTACGTCAACCTAACACGAATCCGGAATCCAACTTCGCAAACCATATGTTCCACAATAATTGTACACCAAGTCACATTAGAAAAACAGTTAATTTGTTACACATACAAAACAAAGGACAACGACTCACGTACTAGAAAACACGGAAATTTACAAACAAAAAACCTTTGATGGAAGATTAATAAACGAACAAACAAACTCACCTTCAGACGTAATATATATATATATATATATATATATATATATATATATATATATATATATATATATATATATATATATATATATATATATATATATATATATATATATATATATATATATATATATATATATATATATATATATATATATATATATATATATATATATATATATATATATATATATATATATATATATATATATATATATATATATATATATATATATATATATATATATATATATATATATATATATATATATATATATATATATATATATATATATATATATATATATATATATATATATATATATATATATATATATATATATATATATATATATATATATATATATATATATATATATATATATATATATATATATATATATATATATATATATATATATATATATATATATATATATATATATATATATATATATATATATATATATATATATATATATATATATATATATATATATATATATATATATATATATATATATATATATATATATATATATATATATATATATATATATATATATATATATATATATATATATATATATATATATATATATATATATATATATATATATATATATATATATATATATATATATATATATATATATATATATATATATATATATATATATATATATATATATATATATATATATATATATATATATATATATATATATATATATATATATATATATATATATATATATATATATATATATATATATATATATATATATATATATATATATATATATATATATATATATATATATATATATATATATATATATATATATATATATATATATATATATATATATATATATATATATATATATATATATATATATATATATA
>OZ016501.1:22769577-22804577 GCA_963966595.1 Physocephala rufipes
TAATACTTTCCATTTTCTATATTTATTCCAAATTTAAAATCTCGGATCTCTTGCAATTTTCCTAAATCTTTATTATTATAATTATTATTATCTCATATTCTCTTCTTTCACATTTAGCATTGTATAAAATTTGCAGTTAAATATTAATGAAAATGCTTTAAAAATGGGAAATTATAAATACGGAAAAATTATATGAACTTAAGGAATTTAGTTTGAAAAAAATTATATCACAAATTCTCATGCCTCCAATCAAGCAGAAATGATCATTTCGTTGTAAGGGGTAGATGTTTTGAAAGCTTTTGCAATTCTCTCTAAGTCGTGAATTAGGGAAGGGTTAGCCCTTAACCCATGATGTTTACTGAAACACAAAATAACGGACACTTTAAGATCTTTCATAATGTTTGTGAAAGATCATTGCATAAAATCGATAATTGTGAGCATAACTATGCACCGCTAAATTTAAAGTTTCAGACGAAATGAAGCCCAGATTCTAGACACATTTCTCGAGTTATGAAATCAATTAACTGATTTCCACATATTTTTAATTATCAATTTTAATTTTTTCTTTCACATTTGCAACAACAAGCAATCGATATCTAATTGAATATAATATATTTGCTTGTAATAAATATTTATACAAGAAGGCGGCAAATGTTGGAATACCCTTGCGTTGGGCGTTAGATAATTTTTATATGCAAGATAATTTTTATATGTATATATTCAACTTAGCCCATCCCTAGTCGCCTCCGACCGTGCCAGCCGGTCTATATTTCTATGGAAAATACGATTACAGAAGAATGTAAATAGTTATCGGTATAAAATTTGGTTTGGGTTTACCTATACTTTTTGTTATTGCTATATAAGAAACTAGATTAGAGGTTGGTACACCTTTCAGTTCAATTTCTTAGCCTCAAAAGTAAATTCGAAGTTGATATAATTTTTGAATGCACGTCTCAGAAATATTGTTCATAAAATAGAAGTGGCAACAAAAAATTGCAATAACAGAAGAATCGTCATAAATTCGGACACAAATCGTTGAAAATCATGTCACAAAAATAAGAGCTGCACGCTCACTTTTTACCAGAAGTACTTTATATTATATAATATATAATTCTTATGCCATTTGAGTATTATATAAATTTCGACGAGGCCAAATTTATCTTTTATTTATTTTCATGTGATTTAAAGATGTTAATTTATTAATTTGTTGCGATAAACTGTACTTCCATGTGATTTGATCAAATGACTAGAAATTCTATTTTTCATTTTGTTAATTTAGATAATTATCATAATGTGTTTTAATAAATTATTTAAACAAAGAATTACTAATGTTTGTTGGTTATTTGTTTTTCGCAACGATTGCTTTTTATATATTCGTTTTTATTTACAATGAAAAGATTAAAAAAATTTGAAAAATTTGCATTTTACCGCTTTAGTAAACACAAGATTTCCGTCAATTAAACACAAAGGAATCATTGCCATATTTTGTTAAGTGAGAATTTTATTAATCATCTCAAGTCAGTAACGATTAATTACTCTAAAAATTATTGCACGCTTTTCTTCCGTATTATTCAATTCTCATTATTTCAGTACTAAAAACTTCATTTTACTTTAGTATAAATTCATCAAAACCAGCCAACCAATTCAACCAACACTCAACATTTTGTTCTTTCTTTCCGAAATATTCAACGATCACATAGAAAATGTATACCAAGTTTGCTAATTTATATAATTACTTTTCATCACACACGTATTTCCGTATTAGTGAAATTTCTTTTTACAGGAATGGCAAAGAATCGTCATAACGTCGTTCAATCGCCATCAGTACAAACTTTTAAGACCACCACGCGACCACCATCGCGGCAACTAAAATGATTTGAACGAAATCTTTGTAGATATAAAATCGCGAGCAGTTGAGTGAAGCAATGATTGTGAGCAAAACAGAATGCAAAATAAGAACGATGTGAAATTTTTCAATTATAATTCTTCCTCTCAAAATGACTTAATCATTCGTTTATTTGGTATTTCCAAGTCTATAGATTGTTTCAAATTTATTTAAAGTTGAAAATTGTTTAGTTGTAATTTTCTTGTAATTTGTTATGGTTTGTTATATTTTTATTGTTTCTTTTTGACTAAAAAAATATTTTTTATTGTTATATATAATTATTTGACTTCGTGATATCTTGCGAATAACAAATCAAAAATCAACAAATCAAATCGCTTTTGTGCCAGGATTTTGATCCCGAGAAGATCTATCTTTAATAAGATGTGAAACTTGAAAAGAGGCAACGAGTAAATTCAACTTCGTGTCGTGACTTTATATTTGCTAAAATTGCGAGTAAGTTCAAATTTATTGAATGAAAAGAAAAATTTTTGAATTCTATTTTTAAATATAAATGAAATCACAATTTTGGATTAATAAATTTAAAAAGAATTAGAAAATTTCCCAAAAATTAAAATATTCTATCCTCGATTCATATACTATATTTAGAAGATGATACATTTGGTGATATCTTCCATTTATAACAAAAAAGACAAAAAAAACATGTAATGACGAATTAACATGCAGTCAAAGTATGAACTACTGCAAAATGGCATGTAGGGTATTTAAACAAAATAAAATAAAATTATGCTGTATTTATCACACACACACATTACGACGATCACACGAAGTGTACCAGGCACATACGTATCTGTATTTACATAATTTTTTTTTGACGTTTGCTAAGAATAGAACAAATTATTTATTTTCTGGTTAATTTTAATAAAATATACGAGCGGAGATTAAAGTAACGAGCTTTCAGCAATGCTCGTCAATTCGTTTCGACTAATACAAAATCATTGTAATTATAAGAGTATATGCGTGTGTGTGTTTGTAAGCTTTCTATTGTTTACTTGTTTATCGTTCAATTAAGCGAAGAACTCACGTGCTGTTGTAGCAATGACATACAAACATATACAACACATACAATAAATAGCTGTTCGCTACTGAAAAAAGTAACGAGCTTATTCTTGGTCAGCGAAAACGCCGAGCAGTTTTACAAACAATCGAACAACGAGTGGATCGAGCAAGTTCAAAGTCAAATCTCAAGACCATTTCTTCAATTGTTTGTTGTAACGTTTTGTTGTTTACTTTCCCTTCATTCGAAAGAATCAACACTGTAATGGTCATTAATAGGATTTTGTAATCTTAAAATATTTGAAATTTCGTAAAAAAAAAAATAAGTTGCACCGATGCATAAGTTGAAAGAGGGCGTCACATTGTTGGGCGCCAATAATTTTGGCGTATATGTTATTCACTGATGCGGTGCGATTTGTGAATAAATTCATTTTATTTTTATAAAGCATTTATTTTATTTTTATAAACTGCTAATTATTTTTAATCATTAAATTTTTTTTGATAGTATTTGTTTTTAAAAATATTTTGAAATGATCAAGAGTAATTGCAATTTTTGGCTCGGTCACTATTTACGAATATGGACTGAAGAAATGTTAAAGAAATACATCATCCAACGGAAAGAGGTCGGAATACTTATTAAAAAATTAGTAGGGGGATTTTAGTGGCTTTTGCACTGTAAACCTACGATCTACGCGCCTTACGCAGGAGCTGAATTAATCCAGAAAAGCTCTAGGGCTTAACACTGGCAAACAAGAGATTTATGCACTTAGTATCTGGCCTCAATCGGTTTCAAACTGGACTGTAATACAACTAAGTGGCTTTCTGGTTAATTTGAGATTGTTGACAGTCATATCCGAGATTATTAAAAATATCACTTATTAATAAAACCAACATGATGATTAATAAATAATTTTGAATGCATCGTGCTGTCTGTGGAGCATTACAATGGATTTTGAAGGGGATTAAACTGAACGAAAATCGGCTCAGATTATATGTCTACCACAACCGTTTTCTTCCTATACTTCAAAATCGTTTTCATGGGAATTTAGAATAGAATTTGTGTCCTTTAATCCTTACAATATAAATGTCAGTTAATGGTTAACTAATCTTTGCCTGCAATGCCTTTTAACAGCCTTTTAAATTCATTTTCGTATGTCCTTGGAAATATTCAACCACTAAAACGATTATGGCTTTTTACGATAACAAATAATTTGATTTTATTTGAGCAAAAATTCATTTAGAAAGAATACAAAGCATTTATAATTTATTAATATGTAAATACTTAAAAAAACTGTTCAAATTTTTTTAAGAAAACAAATCTATTATAGTGCATGAACAACAGAAGTAAAAATTACTTTAAAAAAATCGTCGTCCATTCTATCAATACCAAACAAAATTATGAATATAACGAAGCGTGGATATAAATATATGAAGCAAACATTTAAATATCAAGAATTCAATTTTGTACACGAAAAGATCATTAGCGATTTGCGTTAGATATATAGAATATTTCAGCTGCTCGACGTTGTTAATCGTAGATGAAAATTCAGATACGTATAGCTTAATTTTTGCTACGAGTCGTTCTAATAAATAAAATTTTGTCATAAATATAAAATATCGCGGGCAAATCCACACATAGATAATCTAACTTTTGGAACTTTAATTAATGTGGGAATGAAGGGAATAATGTGAAGTAATATGAATTTTATATGGGGTTTGTTGACTTCACACACATCATACAATTTATTTATGGCCCGATTAATTTATGGGATACGATTGTGTAATTAAAATATGCAAAAATAAATAATATAAACGTTTGGCATAAATTGTATAATGTTTAAAAGAAATCAGTAAAAGTAATTAACGTATAAATCAGTAAAATTTCTATGGAGGGGAGTATCCGTTCTCAAGCAAAGTATTTACGTCCCACTTTACCAAACTAAGTTTAACGAACGAGTTCTTTTGGTTCTAAAAAATATGTTAATTTATTCCGTTTTTTTATTAATGCTTGCATTAGTGTCTTTCTATAAAAAAATTTAAGGATAATTTTAATTGGAAGAACATTAGGGAAACAAAACCCCTGCCCCCACCTTCCCATACGTCACTGTGACTTCATGTGCGGTAAATACATCATCGTTATCAACTTAATTAAATGCAATGAAGTTAAGATTAAATTGACAAATCTCAAGATTAAAATATAATATTTAAATTAGTTTTTTTTCTTGAAATTTATTGCTAGCGAAAGTGAGCACTTTTAATACCCTCGCTCCTCCTCTCAACTCATTCCTTTCCTCCGTTAACGGTCTTCATTGTTAAATAATTTGCAATGAAAGGAAAGTATATTGTAATTTATTACTTATGAAATAATACTAACTAAATAAATCTGATGCATAAATATTACAAATTATAACACTTATGTAAGAAAAATGTAGCAAAGGATATTGTTTAAGGAAATTATTTGCTTATGAAATGGCCTGCAATAAATCAATACAAAACTGCAATAAATTTTCACATTACGTCAGAGAAGATTTAATCGGTTCTAAATGATTAGAGACCACTACTGGAGAGAAAATATTTGTTTAGTTTGTGTGTATCTAATATAGTTAGTAATAATGCTCGAGCTAAAAGAATGATAAATGGCTTGTATCAAAATAAATTTTATAGTTTTTTCTTTCTTTAAATTTTATATTATTTTGGACTTTTTTATAATTAACATTATGCACCATAATTTGTATTAATTATCTACACTTTTTACGTATTATTCATAATTTGCTGACTATATATTATATAAATTTGTCCACACTTATTCCTAAATACAATCTGTATTTAATAATTTGCTCTGACATGATAATTATATTCAATTATTTAATAATTCAAAATTGCTAAATTGGTAAAAAGGTTGCCCGTATGATACGCCTTATCCTTGAAATTTAAGCGATATCGATTTCTCGATCTGAGATTGTGAATTTAAATATATATCCGTTTTAATTTGTTTGATAAAACTATTTACTTTCCTTCATAAAACAACGGTATATCGTTTCTTATGAGACGGCAAACACCGGAGGAAACGAAACAAAATAATTGCGTTTAATCCGCTTCGTTTGACGATGAGCAGCCGGTAATATATAGGATTGCATATGACCAAGCCAAACTGAATGCAACGAATATGTTCTAAAATAAAGCTGTTGTCGATAGCTGCCTATTTTATTAAGTCGCGACGTAAATCACATTTGGCGAAACGGGAAAACAATGTAAGACAGAAAAACATATTTTCCACGGCTTGCCCATGGCTGGCTAATTATTTTTCGAAAACGAGTTTTGAACTTCGTTACTATTGGGAAAATAAAAGATGTCAGTAGAAAAATAAGAAGGAAAAGAAGTCAGCCGGCAAGAAGATGCTAGCACACAAATGTGCAAAATATATGAAAGGCCAAGAGCTCTGTTCTGAACGAGACAGGAATCAAGAAGCGGGAAGGGTCCGGGGGAAAGAAAGAATATAGAAAAGACTGAGGACAGGACATTTCAACATGTCCGTAAGCAATAAAAAAGTATATCACTAATTCATTACATGTTTTTGTTTTGATCAGTACACACCAAAAGGGCGAAAAAACTTTTTTCAATGTGCTTTGTTTCATGACGTTTTGGTATGTGCGTTGGAATGAAAATATTTCCTTTATTTATAAACAAAAAAATCAAAAAAGTCTGCGTCCTCGACGGCGTTCCAGCCTAAGAAATAATCCTTTCAAGTATCTCATTTTGGAGTAAATAATATTATTCGATACGTACGTATTTATAGCACTCCCGTGAACCAATGCGAGCCATATGCGAAAAATTATGAGAATGTATAACATTTTCCCATTTGCTTTAGCGAAAGTAAATTTGCATTTTTATCAACTCAGACGACAAAAGAAAATTCCACGTAAGAATTATCTTAGTACGTGGGGAATCGTATAAGGCGGTTTACCTTATTATTTACCTTATATTTTAAAATGCCAAAACAGGAGTTAATTTTTTATAGATTTATATTGTTTTAAAGTTTGCAGTCTGTCCTCCTTTGGTTTCCGTTAAAAAAATGCAATTCCGTGAAATTTCTATTGAAAATTATTTTGTGATTAATCTCGTAATTTGTAAACAAATTCATTGAGGTTTTATTTGGCAGATAATCTGTTGTAGGAGCAACATGTGATGAAGAAACAACAACATGTGATTGACAGGAAAAGAATGACACAAAAAAGAGTTCAATTAGAACAAAAGTTGGTAAACAAAATAGAAAATAAGAAAAGGGAAACTGGCATAGCATAAATGTAATTAATTAATTATGGTAAAAGCAATTGAATAATATAATACGAGTATGTATCATCATAAAAGATGTTGTTTCGGAAACATCAAAAATAAGACTCACTGAAAAAAGCATAAAATCAATTACCAGTCACTTTGACGTTGATTTCTCACTTTGACGTTTACCGTTTGACAGTCCTAATTGCACAGCAATCAATAAGTGTTGCCAATTATACCTCTTATATTATTTTTTCTATATATTATTTTTTAAATGTAAAAATAATAGAGATTTTTCTTATTAAATGATAGAAGTTGGAAAAACTGAAGCAAATCCACCAAACGTATCTTCTAGCAAATAACAAATAACTGAACTGAACTAATCGTAGCCTAAGCGTTGGTTGCAAACTAAGCTTTAAATAGATTTAAATAGACTATAACGACTATTATCAATGTTTTAGTGCTGTTATTGTTATCTCTATTGCAATATTAAATAAAATGAATGGAATAGAAAACCACGAATGACAAATCACAAATTAAATTGTACGTAGTCAACTTTGATTATGAAATATTTACGTATCTGATGATTAGAATAATTTGAATGTTTTAGTGTGAATAATATTGCTTGTAGTGTAAGGGTAGAAGCGACGAAGAGAGTGGAATACACGAAAGCACGCACTAATACGAGCAGAGTTACCAAATTTAAAACTATAGATTTAACAGGTTTTAAATATTCTTAAAAATGTATCTATGGACTCTTAAAAATCCACAAGCGGTGATTTAGTAGGAATAACGTTAATAATCTATAAACAATTATTTCGGCTTGTGGTAATAAAATACTACGTAAACCTATTTATGGGATTCTCACTTTTGTTTGTGAATAACTGGTTTCATTAATTAAGTCGTGGTCATTATTGGATTATAGATAAATACGGTGAAGAAAAAATTTGACAATAATTAATTACATTAATATTTAATCGCAGAAAAGGCTTTGTTCTGTTGAGATAACGTAAAATTTTACTCTTACCAAAAAATTCGTTGATACGTCATCATTATATGGGTGTGTCATTGAAAAGACCATTAGTCGTTTATAATAATACCCGTCTTTGTAAATATCTTTTAACAGGCACATCTGTCTGTTAGCAAAATGTGTCTAAAATATTGTTAAGCACTGCCATTTTTTTGACCTTTTCGTTTTTTGCCCATTCCAATACTTGTCTAAACGATAATATTTTATATGAAGTTGGTAACCCATGATGATGAAGGGTGAAAGAGAGGTTAGAAAAAAGTAATATAAAGCAATAAACTAACTATAGAAGAGAACGGAATATACGAGTAATTGATAAACGTCTCCCTTAAGTATGCATACAATGAACGAGTGAGTGCTCTTCTTGCATAAAAGCGTCGGTATTTCGGGGGCATTTATTACGAACGATTAATTTAAACTGCGCACATGGTCAGTTTATTTTTAGTCACAATCACATCAAGAAATATACATAGCCACGTTCACTTACACAAGTGCATTCATAAGTACGAACAATGTCTATAATAATCATTGCTCTGGAGAAAACGCAAAAGCAACAACAACGGCGCCATCGCATTACTTGATAAGTATTATAAAAATAGCGATTATGAGACTATTTTTAGCAAAGATTATTACTTCGTATTATTCTTCGATTAACTCGGATGTCTGCTTCGGCGTAAGAATGAATTATAGTTGAGATTATTTGAATGCTTGATTGGGACAGGGCTCACCAAGGGTAAGGGGGTGGTGGTGAGGGTAAAAAGGAAGGGTGTGGGACGAGGGTCGGCGGGGGTAAGGGAGTGTGTACATAATAATCTATGATGTTGTTTTATAATCTAAAGAAAGAAGCAGAAGCTGGGGATAACGAAATATCAAATCAAATTGAATTATCTGAGAATAAAAAGAAAATTATGTTCATTCAAACAAAATAATAATTAATTAATTTTATTAATTTCATTAATATTATGTAGCAGATTTCATCTAGCAATAATGCAAAAACCGTTTGCCTAAACTCGAATAAAGCAATCCGCAAACAAATCGATTAAAATACAAATAGGAAATTTCAATTATTGGTCAATTTAAGCAACAGATTTCTACGTTTCTAGCTTTTGATATATCGCTAACGAAAAGGTTTATACTCTCTCTCTCTTATCTTCTTTTAGCGATTGCGCGATTTCGCGATATTATCAGTAAGCCGCATGACGTGTACACGATGTAGTATTAATTTATATGAAGTTTCGTCGCTGTCAGAATGACAAACTAATTGTATTTCGTACATGATTACTAACAAATTAGAAGCAAAAAAGTTAGTGTCAACAGTTTAAATAGCAGGCATTTTTATGACACGTGTAAGCAGTACCAATAACAACAACAAACACAACATGAGTTGCGAAAACAACAATATGAGCAATAACAATCAACGTACTTAGGCGACGTAATTAAAAGCAGATCAATATTATTTATTTGCAATTTGCAAGCCGTAAAATGAAGATTATAATGGGAACATTAGATTGAAAAAGCAAAGTTTTAAATTCTGATAGTTGGCAAACACAAAGGAATCCCAGGCAATACAAACAAATCCGTTAAACCCATTGGGGAGTAACTTTATAGTGAGGCGCACTTTTGACAAGGAGCTTATAAAATGTCATTGACAACAGAAAAAAATAGGAAAGCTAGCTTCGGTAGGTCGAAGCTTATATACCCTACACCCATAACATCTATTTACAATTTGACTGACAGAGCATTTTGCATTTTGACAGAGAGAGAGACAGACCGGCGGACAGTAAGACACAGATCCATACACAGACAAACAGGCGGATAGGCAGACAAAGAGAGAGAGAGGCAGATAGACAAAGAGCCGAAATTCTTCGGCGGCGAAATGTTTAGGTTTATTATAAACGACTGCAATGTGTTTCTCTTATTTAAATACGTTACTATGCCTCAGGCAGAAAGGGCATATGAAACAAATATAATGGTCACAAAATTTCAACATTATAATTTCAATAGATTACAAACTACAGCTTCGGAATTTTATTTCATAAAAAGCAGGCGTGGCGTTCAGCCGATTTTGCCCAATTTGTACTGATGATTTATACTGACCACTACATAGTCTAGCACTAACACCACTATATAGCACTACATAGTATGCAACTGTTTTAATAATTAAGCATTTCAATACTTCTATAACATTTCAGTCGATCTCTAGTTGGGTGCTTTTTTACTGAAAGTAGTGGGAAATTTAATTGTTTGGTTATAGAGGAACTTTACATTCATTTTTATGGACTGCTTTTATTATATTTATCGTTATTATTTCTAATAGTTAGTTATTTGAAAATAGTAGTGGTCAAAATAGTAGTTATTTGAAAATTTTAAACGAAATTTAACCATAATTGTATTCCATTACGCATTTGCATTTCTACCATCTGGGAACATTGTCAGCTCGAAAGTTCCCAAGTATGGTTTTTCTTGGGGAAAAAATTTATGCTGGATTTTAATTTTGCTCGAATATTTTGAGGTAAAGAGGAAAATATATACAGATCTCATCTTTTGTTCTTTAAATGAAGTTTTCCTGGTTTTTACAAAAATATTCGGCAAATTCATGGTCGCAGAATGGTTGGGTAACCATGTAAGCATACAAAAATAACAATTAGTGACTGACATTAAAATACCGTTGCTGTGAGTTTTATATGATCGGCGCGTATATTAAAGCGACCAACACAATCAGATCAGTAGTTTTGCCATTAAGTTTAACTTATATATATATGATTACATATGATCGTTCGTCTAAGTGATTACTAATGACTAACCGAGATTAACATACACGTATACCCTTATAATATATCACGAAAACGAAATTATATCTTCGTTTATGTTTTGCGTTTTTTGCATCTTTCCTTCGATTTAACGAAAAGGGGTGAAGAACTACGATAAAATAACGAAAACGAACAAGAAACGAAAATTCGTTTTTTGTTGATGCTTTTACGTGTTTTCCTGGTTTTGTTTGAGAAGCACACTATTTCATAGTGTAAAATCTGCGGAAAAAGATTGTGAAAGTCTGACGTCTGTATATGATGTATTATAGATTATAATCAGTAAAACAAAAAGTATCCTCGACTTGTGTTTTGGGTTACTCGTGAGGACATTTTATCAATTTGATGTGCACAAAATAAAAGTGATTGTAAAATAAGTTCTGAAATATAGGAAATGCACGATTTCAATATGGGTCTGTGTTCGTAATTTTTGTAAAGAAAAAACGCGTATACCTTCTATGTGGTCCCATGCATATTATTTTGCCGCTCTTGTGATTTGGGAGTCAAAAGTCTGAATGTCGTATAGCAGACATCAATAGCGTATGAAAAACCAAACGAAAGTACGCGAAGATATTGTATTATCCGAATCTGGAATCAGCTTCACTTGTCGATTTTCAGATACCGCCCTAAACGGAACGAAAACAATTGATCATCTGCTTTTATAAACATGCTGAAATTGCCGTTGTGATGAGTTGTTCCACATGACTGTTTGAATTTTACGGAAGACTATGTTCGATTGTTTCGTTCGAATTCGGTCAGTTACGTATAGTCATACGTAGCATGCCCTATAGTTACGTATAGGGCAGCTTTGCATAATGTCCCTATTACACAAACCGAAACTAATGGAAAGACTGCGACGCTGGCTTTGAGAAGATGCTCGGAATTTTTTTAGTATACAAAACTTTCGTCAGCTTCCTTAGATAAAGTCTGTTTTTCATTAGCAATCCATTTGCTTGCACGCAACAAAAACACCATCCTCCCTAAACGACGTCCTGAATGTTACTGAATAACGGCGTTATTACAGAAACCGAAACTACGCTGCTTTTTCGATTCTCTTTTGTGTTTTTCTCTGCTTTGAGAGCTTTTTGACAAGCAGCAGATAAAATTTCGTTGAGCACGAATAAACAAACATTGTTGGTGCTTATCAGTGTATTCCAGTGGAAAGCAAATTGGCGGGACCGAATATTTTGGAAATATATTAACGAAACAGCTAGTGAATAAAACGCGAGCAAGGAACCTTTCGCTTGGGTGTGAATGAAGCGGCATGGTAAAAATTTATTCAGTATCATTCAGGACGTTGTTTAGGGAGGAGGGTGTTTTTGTTGCGCGCAAGCAAATGGATTCCTAATGGAAAAGAGACTTTATCTAAGGAAACTAACGAAAGTTTTGTATACTAGAATAATTTCCAACGTCTTCTTAAAGCCAGCGTCGCAGTCTTTCCATTAGTTTCGGTTTGTGTAATAACGGCCTAAATTTTTACGACGCCGCTTTACTCACACACAAGCGAAAGGTTCCCTGGTCGCGTTTTTTTCACTAGCTGTTCCGGTGCTGGCACTCAACCGGCACCCGGCTTCAGCATCGTTTTTGCCTGGAATGCACTGTTAAGCACTAACAAAGTTTGTTTATTCCTGCCCAACGAAGTTTTATCTGCTGCTTATCTATAAGCTCTCAAAGCAGAGAAAAATGTCTGCAAACACAAAAGGGAATCGGAAAAGCCGCATAGTTTCGCTTTGTGTAATAACGCGGTAAATCATATCTTATTTAGCATTTTCGTCTATTTTAGATAAACCTTGATAGCTTGAAATCGCTCAACGCAGAGTTAAGTGAATAGAGCTGTCAAACGTACATAGACTGAGGACAGTCAATGTACTAATTGTGAAATTTTAAACACATACTGGGAAAGCAAAACTGAGATTTAATTTAGGGAAGCAAAAATAAGTTGAAAATTGAAATCAGACATGACATTACACAAAAAAATTTATTCTCCCCTCTATGCATGGGCTTCTTCAACCGTAAAATTTTGACGTCACCACGATTTAAGCGACTGGATCAATCAAATTGGAAATAAATCAATTGTTGCGAATTTAGTCGTCCCAAAGAGGAAGGTAATATTTTTTCCACGGGGACCAATGTAATTTTGAGATCGTCATTCGATAGCGACTTAAATATGCTCGAACAACGATGCCAGGCTCATAACCTAAAAACGAAACGAAAACGAAATTTCGTTTTGACCCTCGTCGATTCCTCTAAACCATTTCTGGCTTTTTTTTGATGAGCTGCAACTGATTTCTAAAATAGTAGGGCAGGATTAACGAGGGTTAAAAGCAAACGAATATTTAGTTTTCCTTTTGTTTTTACATTATATGGCTGTAAAACATCTAATAAATTTATTGTTCCTTTCTGAACTACTGTTGTGTATCGCCAATATTGCAAAGGTGAATAAGCAAACACAATAAATTTCCGAAGAATCATTATTACACAATCACCTTCTTAAAATAGTAATTTTTTAATTGCCTTCAGGTTTTGTGCAATAAGGGCATGGTGCATGGTAGTAGTCACATGCAAGTAGAAAGCGATGAAAGGCGACTCTGTCGGCGATGACGTGGAAATCAAACTATAAAGTCGTATTTAAATAAGAGTTAGAATAATTACCGAAACGAATATTTCGTAAAGAAAGATATACGAATTTATAAACCACTTCGATGGTCAACAAAAACCCACACTCATTCCTTGGGAAAACGACTGATTTTATTTTTGTTTCAATTCCAGTAATTTCCAGATTGACCAAACAACAACAAAAAATAGCAACATATGAATGCCGGTTGCATGGAAACAAGGAATAAACCTCTGGTAATAGTACACATGTTGGCAGAGAAATTTTGCCCTACATAAATTCACGAAACGATTACCACTTCGGTTATGAACTATTCCTTTTAAAACGAGGCAGAAAAGGGTAGAATGATTTGTGAAAAAATACAGGAAAACTACAAACCTGTTTATTTAAATACCAGTTCGGGAAACTTCTGCAAATCACAGCCCTTTCTGATTTCAAACACACTTCGTTACGCCGGCTGATTCCTGTGATGACTAAAATTAACTGATTTTTCTCTCAAAAAACTTGCCTCCTCGAAATGCGTTTTACACAGCGTATTATGTATTGTTAAGAATTATAACTCAAGCATTTGAAGCAAATTCGAAAGGGAGATTCTGACTAAACTGCCAGACTAATTAATGTCAATATATGCACAACATTAGCACAGCGATGAATAATATTCAGCCCACTTATATCACAGTTCGGCCTAATTTGCCTCTCACTGGATATTCGGATATTGTCGTTGCAAAACAGGGAAAGTTTTATAGAAAATTTTGCTTTCTTCTTTTTTTGAAAAATTAATATCGAATTAAGGAAACAATTGCATTGAAAATCCCGACAAACGCTAAAAATCTTATTTTGCGATTAACGTTTTCTCGAAACAGCTACTATGGCAGGCAAATTCCTTCGTTTCAATTTCATTGTTCTTTATTTTTGGCATTTGGAATTCGTTGAATTAGGAAAGAGCGATTGCTCGGTTTAACGAGTTCAATAGCGCAGATATTGCCAGATCAAATTTGTGCACTTCCAGCGCTTAAATTTTGAACGAACAGACCTATTGTAAGAGTTTAAAAAATTTTATTATATTGCTTGATGTGCAGTTTTTGAGCAATATTTAATTTTTTCTTTTTTTATTGTTTCCATTGCTGTTGATGACTCCGACAAATGTCAGAAATTATCTTAGCTTTGGAGTAAATGCCCTCGAACAATTGATATTAATTTAGCTATACCTCACAAATTATGAGAAGAAAATATATAACAAATGTATGAATGTAGAGCCAAGTATAAACAGTTTTTTACGTTAATTACTGATTCATAAAAAACATGTACTTTTAAAGATATCTCTACATTTAGAATTTAAATACTTTTTTAAAAGTTCATTAATTTTTTCACTATAAAATCTACAACTATCACACATATTACTTATTTCATTAAAATCAATTTACGAATTCCGATTTCGTTTTCTAAATGAAAATTGCGAAGATGTAACAATTCTTTTGCATTACATTACTTTTGGTGTATCCTACCCACGCAGCAATATTGGGAAATATGTTACTTCAATAGAGGCTATTTAGTCAATATAAATATTTATATTTGAAATTATAACGGTAGTATCTTTTATTTGTTATGTAAAGGGTTTTCTTTTCTTTTTATTTAAATTAATGCTATTTGAAAGCCCCATTTATGCCATTACCTGGGGTTTGGGTTGGCGTCATCCCATATACGACAATTTTGCTTGTTCCCATAACCATTTATCTCAAAATCTGCCTCGTCACTGAAGATGATTTTTCGTATGCAACGCTTGCAATAACGAACATTCATTTTGATAATAAAATTTTATGATTTGGATGTGCTGCTCAATTGTGTAATTTGCTGTAGTTTGCGATGATTTGGCATTACTGATTCTATTACCAGACTTACCAGTCTTATTAGACGCCGGCTAAGCATTATGACCGCTACATACTGTCAACATCGACCTTGTGTTATTGGATTTTTCATAATAGACACATTTTATAAAAACAACCTTCAATAAGAACAAATTCTCGATTAATATCTGAGTTCTGCTTGAGGTTGTGATCATAACGCAGCCGAATGTCGCCACATATAACCATATTTTATGAAACAAATTTGTACTTACGAGAATGACTGACTAATCCTCACCGCCACATATATATTTCGGCTTGTCATATATTTATATATATTATACAAAATATTTTGTATTTACGAGGGAAATACAATCATTGAGGGTAGTGGTTTTTGCCACGGCCGAAAGCCGCCATAAATACCTTTTATACAAAAAACTATTTTTTGTAATAAGAAGCGAATATGATTGGCAGAGATAGGCTTTCCTTGTCGCGTCCGAATGTAACCATTTATAAATAACTTTTATGCAAACAACATTGTAAACCTTATGTCAGTTACAATTTTCAAATGTAGCGCCGTGGGGAAGACAGGGCTCGGTAGAAGTTATATGATTCAAAAAAGTAGTCACTTGTGCGTAATAATTTGAAGTTGAATTTTAATTGAACCTTTTTCATAATATTTGATATTTCCATAATTCAGTTAAAAAGTAAGTACAAAATTAAATTAAAACTAATGAAATATCTTAATATTATAACAATAAAACATTATCTAGCCCAAGGGTAAAAAGCGAAGGAATATGAAGCAACGAATAACTTAAAAAGCAAAAAAATCGCTCTTGCTCCTGGTGCTAACATGTATTGACTTTATAATTTAATATAAATAAGGCAGCAATATATCGACTTTATATGTTTTGGCACAACATATTAAATCGCACAAATGGCAGAAGTTTTCTATGAAATCGGTGTAAGACTCAGAGATGGACTTGTGGCTTTATTCAGAAGTATTTTATACGATATTACCAACGATGGATTTACACGTTGAGAAAAACACATGGATATAACTATATTTAAAAATGTTTAGCGTTAGAATTTTGAAATTTGATATTAACTGAGTAATTTTGAACTAATTGCTAACTTAAAGAATCATAACCTTGTAATTTAATAAAATTTTTCCCTCGGATGATTAAATACGGTAACGATGAATGACACGACCTCTCCTATTTAATTGCATGGAATTATTATCGTTTTACATTGAATGTGAAATAATGGCTTTTACGTTTTCAACGAAATAAAACCATAAAACTCAAACACTTACCAAATCCTATCTACATTAATAACTATCACAAAATATTATTTTAATTTAGTTTTAGTTAGCGCCTTCCATTGACTGGCATACGGTCTTTCTCGCTAACTCCATTCTGCTTATGAGGTTTTTGGTTGAACGCAAATTGCGTTCGAACCGCAAATCCTGCGACAACTAAAAACAAGCCTCAACTGTAGCCAATCTCGAGGGACGAAAGCCATTCAGTAAAACTCAAATAACATCGCGTTCAATTCCACATAGTAACAATGTTTTCCTATTAAAAAGAAATAAAAGTATAAATATGAAAAGTTCTACGATTCCATTTTCAGAATTCTTTGCGGACAGCTCTAATGCAAAATGTACATGCAGAATTTTAATGAAAAATAAAAGAGAAACTAAAACATATAATGTTTAGAAATTTGATATTTAAATATTTTCCAAATATTGGAATGTAAAAGTTTAAGATTGTATAGAACTTTCAATTCTAAATATCACTAATTTGAATACCTAAAATTAACAATTGCAGCGATTTATTGCATTCTAATACTTTTTTAAAAGCTATTCTGCCTTAAGGCATAATAATGTAATTAATGTAATGATTATGATAATTCTGGCAACTCTAATCGATTGATTGGTTGAGGTCAATTTAACGGTGAATACTGTAGTTTCGCGAGCAGAATCTTCTTGAGTTTGAAAGGAGTATGAGGAGTGCCTATGCTTAACAACTACACCATTCATACATGTCTTCTTGTATGTAAATGCCGTCCTTTTGGGTCTCGGGTTGGGGGTCTATGAGATATTATCTAAATTTTTTGAAATTTATTTTTTAATGTCTTTTTTGTAAACATAATTTTAATAATTTAACGTTTTACGTGAAATCCTGTGCTTTTGTAAATAATTTTTTTTCGTTTTCAATCAAGCACATATTTCAAAAGAAAAATAACTAAACAGCGCTAATTTCGGTCTGGCCGAAATTCATATACCCTACGGATTTCATTCACATATATGGTTTTAATCCATCAACCCATAGGCGGGCACGCCCTATTTATTACTAACTATAATCCACTAACTCGTCTTTCGAAAGAACTTTTCTCAAAATGTCACACATTGTGTAGTGGGAGTTCCACGCCTACGGTTTTGGGGATTAGTAATGACCTACACTGTCATCTCTATCATGAAATTTCAACTTCAAAATTTCATCAAAGATTGAAGAACAGGATTTTACAATTTTACTTCATAAAAACGAAACGCTGATTTTCATAAAAAGTAGAACTGATTTTGCCCGTTTTCAATTCGAAACAGACTGTTATGACTGTTAAGAATGTTCGTGTCACATTTCACATCGATATCTCTTTCCGTTCGTCTGTAATCGTGATTTACACAGGCAGACAGACCTATCGACTGACAGCTAAATCGAATTAGGGGCGATTCCAAGCAAGAATATGTACACTTTTCCATACCTGCCATGCCTCATTTAATGCCTTACGAACGGAAGTTTCAAGTGAATATACTTTATTCCTTCGGCTGTAGAAAACCATTTTCAAAGTCCTTTCGCGACTCTCTCACATCGCCTCACTGAGGCTTACCGCCATTCCAAGGATCTAAATAACGATAAAGATGTTTCCCTCCTCAATTAGATTTTTGTGTAAGGCACAGTGGCGTATTTTAAAACCAGAGACCGCGGTTGCACCACTGATTCGAGCTTATCACGCAAATACGAGTAAGAAAAAGTGAAATGAAATGTTATTTATTTTTGAATGGTATATTTTTTACATATTTATTGAATTTATTTGATTTCAAAAATTACTTCTTTCTTCGAACCCTCCACCTTTAGCAAAGAGCTTAATACGCTACTGAAGGCTCTTCGTTTTGCAAGTTTGTCTGCTTCAAAGGTCTAAAGGATCAGCTCCGATGGACTTGTAAAATTAAATTTAAAGTTCTGGTAAATGCAATTTTGTAAATTTAGCAAGCATGCGTTTGTTTTATATCAATATATGCAGTTAGCGTAAATTTAATTTACGATTAAAAGAAAGAAAAGGAAACGGCGCAAAACGATGTATTAAAAATATTTCTTTTCACTATAATTTCTGATATTTTACCCTACGCGTAAGTCGTTGTTCTTTGCTTTCATTCCAATAAAATATACAATTTTTGAATAAATAAATAATTTAAAGTAGCCATGATAAAAATTTAAATTCGATTTAAACCGAAAATTCAAATCATTCAAAAATTTGAAATTTCGAAAAATTCAATTTAGGAAAAAATAAGTGAGGCAAAAACCTTTCATAACTCAGTTGGCTCTCAGTTTAAGCGTCAATAAAATTCGAACTGAATTTTTTAATGAACGAGATTTTAAAGGCGTTTTAGTTGATTTCTAATAAAAGTTAAATAAAAAATGGTGCGCAGTATTTTTTCGCAGCGTTACAATTACGCTAAAATACGAGTTAATGAAGCTCTAGATGGTAATGTCCGATAATGATCGATTAAAATTTTTTGTATTAGTGAATCCTCAAAGAAACCCATTCGGGAACATTTTACAGATGTCTTTCGGCGTATTGCGATTTTTCCAAAAATTGCCAAATTGCCAAAACTGAAACGTACTTATTATATTGCCACACCCAAACCGATGACCGAGAAAAAGAACAAGGCAAAGCCGAAACATAAGAAACTGCTACGTTCGGCCGATTGGTTGGTAAACGAACGCGACCATAAATAAATTCTATAACATCCTTATCCCTTCGTACCGCAGGTATGACAGCGATTTCATTCCGATGACTACGCGATGTGAGCTTGAATTGATTTTGAACACTCCATTGATGGAACGTCATTCGGGACATAACTCGAAGGGGACTTTTAGTCATGTTTACTGGAAACTTCCTGATGTGGAGGAAAATATGGAAACGGCTACTACATGCGCACCAGTTCCAATAAAACCTACACCGTCCATACAAGACAATCATAGTCAAGAGGGCGCAATAGAGCAGAATCAAACGTTAACAACTAATATCGATTCAAATGTTACGCAGCATCAAACCTTGCAACAACGACAACAACAACAACATCTCTGGGTGCAGCCTCAAGTAGCGCAGGCCGCCGAAGTAATACCTCCGTCTAAAGATGTAGAAGTGGTAAGCCCTCGTTTTAGCATTGCCGCAACCAAAGAATATCATGATTTCGAATTTGCCGTCCCCGAACTGAATAAGCGGCGACGTACTAAACACTTAGAGAAAAGTTATGAATGTGAGCAATGCCACAAGAGATTCGATCGGCCTTGGGTATTACATGGCCACATGCGTCTTCATACAGGCGAGAAACCATTTATTTGTCCAATTGAATCGTGCCAAAAGCGTTTCGCTGATCGGTATCTTATAATTTTTAACATATAATGAATTCACCTCTGTATGTTTTTGAATACAATTATGAAATTCTTTCAGTTCGAATTTACGCGCTCATCAACGTACTAAAGGTCATCACAATTGGAGCTTCCAGTGTCCGCAATGTACGAAAGCTTTCAGTCAGGAGAACTATTTGAGCCGGCACAGTTTGGAGGCCTGTCGTAAATTTTTAGCTGCTCATAAAAATGGCTAAAATAGCTAAAAAGCCATGAAATGCGTAATATGAGAAGATTCTTGTTATTTGTGTTGTTGGTGTTTTTGTTTTGTAATCTTTTAATATTTTGAATAAATTTCATTAATCCAGCATTAAACTAAAGGGAGTGGTTATTCTTCGGAGCAAAGGGCGACCCGTATAGCGTTTTTATATCGAAACTTTCGTCTTTGTATTGACTTAAACAGACGTCGGACATATATGATATATCAAAGAAAAATCGATTCCTCAATCAAAATTTATTTTAAATTCTAGAAGGTATATAAAAGTGTTCTTTATGGTGGTGGACAGGAGTACCAAAGGATATCGTCTGTTAAAGAAATGTATTCCAATAGTTTTAAATGTATTTCAATAAAAAATATTTTATTTGCGGGTTTTTGAATAAAATTTCAAATATTTTTTGATACATTTAATCAAGCATCTAATTGGTATTTAATAACAAATTACCCCTGCGGGATTGGGAAGGGGTGCAATTTTTGTTGGGATATCGGGACAACTGCTAAGGCAATTAAAATGCGATTTTCGTTATTTTATTTTAGAAACTATATGTTCTGACAATGGCTATATAAAGTTTTGAAAATTCAATCTAAAGGAACGCTAAGAGGTATTTAAGAGGAGTAGCGAGGGAAATACATTTTGATGTGCAGCTTAACTCAATGACTAAGATTTTTTACTTACAATACTGTGGACTATATGAGGTTTCGTAAAGATTTCACGGATTTTGCAGCGGTGCAATTGAGCGGAGCTTATTAATAAATTTTTTTGTCAAAATATATGTCGTGCCCCATGGTGAAATTTTCCAAATTTGTTTTGATTTTTTGATTTGACCATGACGACTGTTTTCCGGCAGAAGTCAGGCATCTTGGATTTAGAAGCGTTTTAAATTGAGTAATCGAGCAACTTAAGGAAACGACGCCAGTACCGTTGGAAAGCTGTATTTATTGTCCATAATTAACAATAGTTACCATATTTTCGTATTTCGCAACATTTCATTAGTTATAACGAAGTTTTTAGTTATAAAGAAGTTTATCATACGCTTATCAGTTCGTAATTTATAATTTTTTGGTTAATTTTCTGGTGTTTTTTCGACGGGATAATACATTGGTGTGTTCGATCTTTTCAAATGTTAACCGCGGCAAACAATTTGGATATACATAACTAAATGAAATCGCCGTTATTTTATTGCATCAAAATCACTGGAACTTTATTGAAATATTTATAAATGATATTTTGTAGACGGTAAAACTGGTACGAATTGATTTTTTTTATAACGTTTTCAATGATGGTTTGGTAAGAATCCTTTCAAAAAAATAGTCAAACACATTTTTCACAGAATTCACCCTCATTGCTTTCAAATCAAATTTTTTTAGAACATGAAGAAATCGTGCTGAACTTCTTTATCAATCTCTTCAGGTAACCAAAGGAATCCTACAAAATCATGTAACCAAAGGAACCCTATAGTAACCAAAAGAACCCTACAAAAAATGTGATCATTGGATACAGAAGCATTAGAATCACGTGACAACGTAAATTCCTTTTCATTTGGTAAAAATTATTACTATGATTGCATATTTCTAATAAAAAAGATTTCAAGTGTGTTTTTGAATACTTTGCAAAAAAGCAAAAGCAATAATAAAAGGAATTAGAATTCTTTATACGAAATCATTATTAATTGATGGTCAACTTGGAATTGACTTAAATTACTTTAGTTTAAGCCATAGTAACTGCCAACAAGAAGGGGAGTCCCAGTGCTGTGTTGGATGATATAAAGGAAACCTTTGTTGGCGTTGAAGGTTTGTACTAATTTCGAAACCGGAAAAGGGGCATCGTTTCGTATCTCTGGAACTAGAAATAAAAGAAAATATTGATACAAAATTCTATTAACAACAAGTATTGAATTTGTTTATGTTTTTTGGAACAATCAATTCTAATCGAATGAAAACGATTTCCAAAGTTGATTACAAATTTGTTCTGGTCCATAGTTTTAGGCATCATCATAAAAATATATATAAAAATATGTTTTACCTTTCACTGGAATGTTTGGAACTTCTCCTCGTTCGACATCGGTCCCGAGTTCATCCACTTGGAATGTTGAAACCGTTTTAATTCCATGTAAATATATCGATTCAAATTGTTCAACGAGTCGATTAAGTGGCGTACTAGGAGAAAATATCCTTCGAATACCGACCTAAATTAATAATTGCAAGTATTTATTTCGTTGAAGAAAATCGTTTATAAAATATTACCGCTTTCAGCATTTCTTCCAGACGCATTTCAAAAGCGTCTACTCTGAGTTTAGGCAACGTAACTCTTACATCAGTCATAGTCATTCTATTATTTAGTGTTTCGATCAAGTCGGGCGTTAGGCTCGTTATCAATTCTGGCAAGCCATAGCGTGATCTTGGCAAAAGTATTAGCATTGATGAGCCATCCTTATAGTACATTCTTAAGGCTGTGCAATTTAGTTCGGGCATATCAGCGAATAAGTAATAACCACGACGATGCATCATCGGCGTATTTGGAACTATAGTATTACTAATATAAAACCGTCCTCGAGTTGTACGTGTTTTATCGAACGGCATAAGCCAATCATTTTTAAATTCCATTATGTTGATAATCTCGAGAGGTGACATTGTCTCTCGAAATACATTTATTGCAAGAATATTTGTGGACACCATATTTTTGTGCGTTTCTCTCCAATCATCTATTGCTTTGATTTCTTCTTCTTTGGAGAGGTAGAAATCTTGCGTATTGGGAAAAGCTTCTACGGAGGCTGTTTTGAATTGCGGACTGAGGCTATATCCTTGCAAGACATAAATCCGTTGCGTTATATTCAAAACTTCAGTGTTCGTGTATTTCTTTAAGAAATCCCTTAAGGTTGTTTTTGAGTGCGGAAGTACATTATCTAGTTCATTACTATAATTAGCATCGCTACCCGAGCGAATTAATGAAAGTATTGCTTCAAGCGCGATCGGACTGAATAGAAAATCATTTTCATTCTGCTCTTTTATTACTTTTATAATAAAATTATTAGTGTTATTCCTTGCAAAGGACACCGCATCATCTTCGGCATGAATATTGCTGAAGTGATAACAAAATGCCACCAACGCCGTCACCAGGATTCGAAAAGTAACTGAAAATCATAACACCAATAATCTTAATTAGCTGTGAAGACCAAAATCTGCAGAGGTCGGGAAATATAAAAATCGAAATCTGAAGACAATCTTTGTCGAAATCCGAATCACTAAATGCTATAGAAGTCTGAACTATTTTGATTTTAAAATTTAAAATTATCATAATTAATTAGAGTTACATCTTATAAAAAATATAGTTGTTATTAGAATATTGATTTTAACACCGAAGAATTTTAAATCCAGATTAAAATCTTTGTTGCAAAAAATTCAAATCCTTGACAAAATATTAAATGATCCTAGAAAAAATATTGAATTGGAAATACTGGAATATTCTGATTTTTTTGAATTATTTGATAAAATGTTTACTTACGCGAATTTGTTTGAAATTTTCTCATTATGAGTTTTTTCTTCGTTTAACGGGACGTTATTTAACGTGCAGGGATTTATAATTGAATAACTTTCGATCCGGTGAACAAAGACAGGATGAATGACCGAATTGGTCTTTCTATCCTTCCTTTTTATAAGCATTTTCTAGGTTAGATTTTCAGTAACGAATCACGATAACAATTTTGATATGAAGAGTTATCTTTAACTAAATAAAAACTGCTAAACTATCGGTCTACTAGCGTGTCAAAGACCATAATGATTTATTTGGCAAGTAACGTATATATCTTACGATTCACAGCATGTTCCCAACTTTTTCTTTGAAGGAAAATTAATTCTTGAGAAGGCGAGATTTTAAATTAGTCCTGTTGGAATGTTCTATTGCCCAAGGACCCGAAAATTTAATGGAACATAGCACTCAATAGAGAAATAATTAGAATTATCAGGGAATGCTCATTTTTATAACCTATACCCAAAGGATTCATAGAATCCCAAAGGACTCAGAATCATATTCTGAGTGGATTTAGCCCTACACCGTCTGTCTGTCTGTCTGTTGAAATCAAGATTACAAGTGAATTAAAAGATTTATGGTCATACAATTTTGCACAAATATTTTCTGTTGTCAACAAGTTGGTAATGAAAGTGGGCAAAATCGGATGAGAACCACGCCTATTATTGATGGCTTATGTGAGTGTATGTACATACGAAGTTTAGTTTCAATGTTTGGGAGCGAAATCGAAGACAGCATTTTATCCTGGAACTTACCCACGAGTACTAAATTATTTTGTACTCGTAATCAGCCGAAAAGAACTGGAATAGCAGAAGCTGTGGAGATATTGCAACATAAATGACAGGAATATTCTTACTGTTTTATTGTAATATTTTATTGAATATTATGCATTATTTAAATAAATTTTAATTGTAGATATATTATATTGTAAAATATTAATTTTATGGCAATGTATATGTGTGTAAAAATCATCTATAATATATAAAGAAATATCAACGAAAAATATGCTACTAATTAATGAGACTCTATTGGGAATACAGATAAGTCCTGTGGATGTAGGGTATTTATGCTTCGGCCAGGCCGAAAATAACACCCTTATTTTTTATTATGTAAGTCAAATTAACGTTTATAATTTCGTTTTTAACTATTTTTTTAATTAATAAATCACTTGAAGTAGTCATAATTGTGACAAAAAAGCAGTCATATTTCATTCTTATCATTATTGTCTTTCCTCTTATCATTCTTATTTTTCTTCTTATCTTTCTCATTATCATTCGTTTGTTCTATTTTGACAGTAACTGATCATAATGTTCGGGGGAATATGTTGCGAAGACCTTTGAAAATCATCCATTTTCGATAAATATCAAAGTATCTGGCCACAAAGGAAGTTGCAAGCGAGAAAAGCAATGCTATCCAAAATGGCATTCCGATCGTAGACAGAAAACCCTTTTTCGTGTCTTTTTCGTTTTCCCGTCTTATTGCGATCTTTCCAAAAGTTGCCAAATTGCCAAAGTTGAAACGTATTTACTATATTGCCACACCCAATCCGATGACCGAGAAAAAGAACAAGTTCGGTCGATTGGTTGGTAAACGACCATAATTAATTTTATAACATCCTTATCCCTTCGTACCGCAGGCATGACCCCGCTTTCATTCCGATGACCACGCGACGTGAGCTTGAATTAATTTTCGACACTCAATTGATGGAACGTCATTCGGGACATAACTGGAAGGGGACTTTTAGTCATGTTTACTGGAAACTTTCTGATGCGGTGGAAAATATGGAAACGGCTACTACATTTGCGCCAGTTCCAATAAAACCGACACCGTCCATACAAGACAATCACAGTCAAGAGTGTGCAATAGGGCAGACTCAAACGTTAACAACTAATATTAATTCAAAAGTTACGCAGCGTCAAACACTGCAACATCGACAACAACAGCAACATCTTTGGGTACAGCCTCAAGTAGCGCAGGCCGCCAAAGTAATACCTCCGTCTAAAGATGTAGAAGTGGTTAGCCCTCGTTTTAGCATTGCCGCTACCAAAGAATATCATAATTTTGAATTTGCCGTCCCCGAACTGAATAAACGGCGACGTACTAAACACTTAGAGAAAAGTTATGAATGTGAGCAATGCCACAAGAGATTCGATCGGCCTTGGGTATTACGTGGCCACATGCGTCTTCATACAGGCGAGAAACCATTTATTTGTCCAATTGAATCGTGCCAAAAGCGTTTCGCTGATCGGTATCTTATAATTTTTAACACATAATGAATTCACCTCGGTATGTTTTGAATACAATTATGAAATTCTTTCAGTTCGAATTTACGCGCTCATCAACGTACTAAAGGTCATCACAATTGGAGCTTCCAGTGTCCGCAATGTACGAAAGCTTTCAGTCAGGAGAACTATTTGAGCCGGCACAGTTTGGAGGACTGTCGTAATTTTTTAGCTGCTAATAAAAATGGCTAAAAACCCGTGAAATGCGCAATATGAGAAGATTCCTGTTATTTGTGTTTCTGTTTTGTATTTTTGTAATAATTTGAATAAATTTTACTAATCCAGTATTAAAATGAAGGTAGTGTTTATTCTTCGCAGCAAGAGGGCGACCCACCCGTATAGCGTTTTTATATCAATGAAAGGTTGATTCCTTAATTAATCATAATTTATTTTATATTATAGAAGGTATATAAAAGTGTTCTTTATGGTGGTGGAGAAGAGTACGAAAGGATATCGTTTGTTGAAGAAATGTGATTCAATAGTTTTACGAGAAATATTTTGTTTGCGGGTTTTGGAACAAAATAAGCTTTGGAGATTATGTGGCATTTTGGAAGCTGTGGAAATAATGCCGTATAAATTATGGGAATACCTTTGGTGTTTTATTATAATATTTTATTGAATTTTATGAATTATTTTAATACATTTTTGTTGAACACCGACAAACGCAAGAATCTGACTTGAGTATAAATATAGAGGGGAGGTAGAATTGGTGAGAAAAATGATGGGAGGTGAGATTTCAGCTCTCAAAGTCAATGGTCGCATTTTTAATGAAAATTTAATAAAAACATAAACGAAACAAATTGAGAGTTTTATTTCGCGGTTCCTATAGCTTCCACTACAGATACGTGCACAACCAATTTCTATTTTCGATATATTATATTATAAAATTATAATTTTATGGCAATAATATAATATAATATAATAAAATATAATATATAAATAAATATCACCGAATAATATGCTATTAATTACTGAGTCTCTATTGGGAATACGGATAGGTCCTGTAGATGTAGAGTATTTAAGCTTCGGCCAGGCCGAAAATAGCGCGCTTACTTGTTATTTTATAATATTATAATAATTAGCATTTGTAATTGTTTTTCTGTTTTAATTACTAAAACACTTGAAGAAGCCATAATCCTATAAGTCATTCATATTTCATTCTTATCATTATTGTCTTTCTTCTTATCATTTCAATTTTTCTTCTTATCATTCTCATTATCATTCTTCTGTTTTATTTTGACAGTAACTGATCATATTTTTCGTGTGGAAAATATTGCGAAGACTTTTAAAAATCATCAATGATTGGATACTAATTTTGTCGATGAATTACGCAAACTAAATGCAGGACCGATTCTGTGTGGCAAACAAAATCACGAGGATATCATCGAGGATACTGTGATTATGTTTACCACTGGGTTGTGACCTTAAAACAAAATTATATAACAAACATTACACCGAATGATGATTGTGAGAAAAATAAATTTTCCTCATAAAAACACGCACAATAAACTCGCACTAATACGCACACGCGACAACAACGTGGAATCCGGGCCATATGACACCTGAGCGAAAAGGCACCTCCAAATTGCCCGTGGTCCAGTCCTGTAGCAATAGTGGAAAAGCCGGGAAAAATAAGATTATGTTTAGATTCATGGAAATTAAATCAAGTAACTGTGAAAGATGCCTTTCCACTGCCTAAAATTAACGGTATTTTGAGTCGGTTACCGAAGGCAGAATTTATAACCTCACTGGATTTAAAGCATGCCTTCTGGCAAATTGAGCTTGATGAAAATTCCCGAGACAAAACAGCTTTCACGGTGCCAAATCGTCCCTTATACCGATTTAAAGTTATGCCCTTTGGTCTAACGAATGCACCGATAACCATGAGCAGATTGATGGATTTAATAATACCCAATGAACTGCAAGACCAGGTGTTCGTTTACTTAGATGATTTGCTGTTGGTTTCAGAGAGTTTCGATTCGCACTTTGAATTACTCATGAAATTAGCAAAGTTGCTACGAGATGCCGGTCTTACCGTAAATGTATCTAAGTGCAAATTTTGCTTGAATGAAGTCAAGTACCTAGGATTTATTACTGGCAACGGTGTATTGAAACCAGATCCCGAAAAGGTGTCAGCTATCAGAAATATTAAGCCACCACGCACCGTTCGCGAATTGCGAAGATTCCTCGGGTTAGCTGGATGGTACCGCAGATTCATACCTAATTATGCTTCTTTATCGGCACCTTTATCTGATCTGACTTCAAAAAACAGAAATTTTTATTGGACCGCGGAAGCAGATGCAGCTTTTGAAGATATAAAAGAGAAATTAACGTCAGCACCCGTTTTAGTTACCTCTGACTTCAACCGACCTTTTATAGTACAGTGCGACGCCTTAACATCAGGTGTAGGAGGAGTTCTAGCCCAAGAAGATGAAGATGGTGTAGAAAAACCAATCGCATATTACTCTCACAAGTTGAATAAAGCACAAAGGAATTATTCGGTCACTGAATTGGAATGTCTGGCAGCACTATTGAGCATTAAAAAATTCAGGGAGTATATAGAGGGACATCCATTTGTGGTTATTACAGACCATGCCAGCCTCCAATGGTTGATGCGTCAGACCGACTTAAGCGGGCGGCTTGCTCACTGGTCATTAAAACTTCAAGGTTTCGATTTTTATATCAAACACAGGAAAGGTTCGCAAAATGTGGTTCCCGACTTTTTGTCCCGGTATGATATAAACGAAATAAGCTCCGTCGTAATACCAGAAATCGATTTATGTTCTCCTCACTTTAATTCTCCAGAGTACATAGAGAATCGCAAACACATTCTAGCTAATGAAAATCGGCTCCCAGATCTGAGGGTTATTGATAATTATATTTATAAAAGAACAAAAATTTCGGATGGTTCAATGTCTGCGAATGAATCAGCATGGAAATTGTGTGTTCCTAGTGAGCTGACAGAAGAGGTGATACGAAACGCACATTGTCCTCCTATGGCTGCTCATGGTGGTATTGGAAAGACCCTTGAAAAACTTAGAAGAAACTTTTTCTGGCCAAAAATGGTAACACAGGTGCGGGCATTTATCTCAAATTGTGATGTTTGCCGACAATGCAAAGCATGTGGTTCTTCGTCCTCCTATGGGACAACAACAAATTTCGGACAGATCTTTTCAGAAGCTTTTCATGGATTTATTAGGTCCCTATCCCCGGTCAAAGAAGGGTCATATAGGCCTACTCGTTGTGTTGGACCATTTTTCCAAATTTGTTTTCTTGAAACCTTTAAAAACATTCTGTGCCAAAAGTATATGTGAATATCTAGAAGAAAGTGTTTTCATGGTTGGTGGTGTTCCTGAAAAGGTTATAACCGACAACGGATCACAATTCCGATCGAATATTTTCAATTCTTTTCTAACCAGTTATGGTGTTTCTCATATGTACACTGCCATATATTCTCCGCAATCAAATGCGTCTGAGAGAGTAAATAGATCAATAATGGCAGCCATTCGCTCTTATTTAGATGGGGATCAACGAAACTGGGACCAAAACCTAGCCCAAATCATGGGAGCGTTACGAAGCTTATACCATCAGAGTATAGGATTTTCTCCTTACTCAGTGCTCTTTGGTCAACATATGGTTACACATGCAAATTCGTATGAATTATTGCGAAAATTAAACCTAATCAATGAAGGTGAAAATGAAATATTCTCTCAAGATAAAGTTCAGCTGATTCGCGAAAATGTGAAAGAAAACTTAAGAAAAGCGTATGAAACAAATAGACATCGGTATAACCTCAAATCGCGACAAGTAAATTTTAAACCCGGTCAAGAAGTTTTCCGTCGAAACTTTTCGCAAAGTGACAAAACAAACAACTATAATGCGAAGTTAGCAAAAAAAATTTGTAAAAGCCAGAGTTCTAAGGAAAATTGGAAATAGCTATTATGAGTTAGGAGATCTTCAAGGCCGATCTGTTGGAATTTTTCATGCGAAGGATATTCATTGCTGAATTCAGCTGCACAATTTTTCGGTTATAACATGACAGAAAAGTGAGCTTACTGAGGGTTTGTTTGATTTCGCAACCGGACTGTCTTGCCTAACGTTCATTATTGTAATTCTCTCCGTTAATTTTTGAATATATTCCAGTCCAGTCGATTCTTTGACCCTCTTCCAGTCGATTCTTCGAGGATGTGTCCTTTTCAGAATCAACTAGTATGTAATGGGTCAAATTGCAATAAAGGAAAAATAATAATTTTGGAATACTTTAGTCCGAAAGGTAAGAAACATATTTCTACTTTCGGGCACCTTGCCCGAAAGTAGATTCTGGTCATAGCTATCTTAAGCTATCTGTGGGTTCAAATAAAAACTAAGCTTTACTCTCTAACCAAAGCTTTGCACTGATTCCACTACTTGTAATGTGCGATTTCCAATAGATTTATATATACCCAAAAATAAAATAACGGGCCTTGAGCGTTAGGATAGAGATTTTCCATGACATGAGAGTGAGAAGAAGGAAAGGCAGAGTCAGTTTTGCAATCATTTATTTATTTATTTATTAATTATTCATTAAATAAATAAAGATTTGAAACTAAGCCTATCTACAGCTTTATAGTTACAACAGTATTAATTAGATAGATATTGTAATATTTTATGTTTAGTCGTATTTACAGAATCAGAAAAATTTATATCTGGATATACAAAATTAAAGTCAATACAGGCATTCCGAAATGGCTCATACATTAGATATGATGACCTACAAAAACTAAGATACAGGAAATCATTCCTTCTACTATTACTACGAGGTATGTAAACTTGAATTTTGCTTAACAAATATGGACTACCCATGGCGCCTAGAAGTAAATCCAGTATAAAAGTACTGTTAAGCATTTTTCTTCGATTAACTAATGAAGGTAAGTTAATAAGCTTCAATCTGGACTCATAAGGGGGTAATCTCCGAACAGGATCCCATCGAAGATTTCGCAGGCAGAAAGGCAGAAACTGCTTTTGCACTGATTCGATTTTTGAGATGTAGAAATTATAGTATGGGCTCCAGACGGGCGAAGCATACTCCAGAGTAGGCCTTACTAGTGAGGTAAATAAAAGTTTTGTAATATAAGGATCGTTAAATTCATTCGCCCAACGTTTTATACATCCTAGTACACTGTTGGCTTTACTACACATGCGGTTTATATGCACATGAAAGCGTAATTTATGATCAAGAACCACTCCAAGATCATTAACAGTTTCCAATATATCCAATTTCTTATTAGTAATAGCATAATTGAAAATTACAGGACAGGATCTAGAAAAAGTCATCTGGTAGCATTTCTTTAGATTCAGGTTCATGCAATTTACATTGCACCATCTACTTAATTGATCCAAATCAGATTGGAGAAGTACGGCATCCATCTCATTCTTATGCGAAAGAAATAACTTTACATCATCAGCGAACATTAATACATTCGCACTTTTTAAAATTGTTGGCAAATCGTTTAAAAATACCAGAAATAATAATGGTCCCAAATGACTTCCTTGAGGAACACCAGAGGTAACAGGAAAATCATATGACTTTTCATTTTTGTAAAGTACGGTTAGGGACCGATTTTGAAGATAGGAAGCAATCCATTTAGTAAAAATTGGAGGAAATCCGAATAATTCCAATTTTAAAATAAGTAGACTATGGTTGACCACATCAAATGCCTTACTAAAGTCCATATAAATGACATCAGTTTGTAAACCTAGGTTGAAGTTACTTATTGTTCTAGAAACAAATTCCAACAGGTTTGTTGTAGTTGATTTTCCCGCTCGAAGTCCATGCTGAACTGGTGAGATAGAAGCATTAACTGAACATGAAATTTGATCCAAAATTATCTTCTCAAAAAGTTTAGGTAGCGCACTAAGTTTTGCGATGCCACGATAATTCTTAATAAGTTGTCTATTTCCAGATTTATGTATTGGGATAATAAACGAAGACTTCCATGCAATAGGGAAATAACCAGAACGTAGAGACGAATCAAACAAGGCAGTAATGGGTAGAATCAGTTCATCGGCACAATATTTCAAAATACACGATGGAATATTGTCAGGGCCTGGATTATAAGAGCACTTAATATCCGTTAAGGCATTCAGCACTGTGGACTTTTCAACTAAAGGTTGTACCACTGAAGCTGAGGCAACATTATAGGGGTAGCTCTCCAAACAATAATTTGTAGTTGAATACGTTGATTTAAAATATTCCGCAAAAAGATTGCAAATAATTTCTGCATTATTAGACTCAATTTCTTCGTGTTTCATGAAAGTTGGAAAGACCGCACATTTTCTTTTGGTATTTATAAAATCCCAAAATGATTTCGGATCGGATGGTAAGTTCTTTTTAATTCTTGAGATATACTCCTTGTATGACTGCTTACATAGCCGTTGATATTTTTTTCTTGCAGATAAATATTTAAGCAAAATTGTAGAAGTATGCATTTTACAATACAACTTGTATCGTTTCGTTTTTACCATCCTTAGAGCACGCAGTTTATTAGTAAACCAAGTAGGGCTTGAATCTGGTGGAGCTCTGCGTAAAAGCACGGAGGAATTAAAAGACTCCAGTAAGGTATTATAAAATGAATCCAGTGCAAAGTCCAAGCATGATGAAGATAATTCATTAAGACGTAAAATGAAATCCCAGTCAAGTGAACAAATATTGTTTTTCAAAACTATGTAATTTGTATTTTTAAAGCTGAATTTCTTAGGGTTTCTACCTAAAATTTTGCGTTGGTACTTTTTGGAAGACAATAATACATTAACTTTTAACGTAGGGTGGTGCTTATCCTCAGGTGGTATAAGAGGTTCAAATCGAGATAGTTCGAATATATCTTTGTTGTCAACAAATACAAGATCCAAGAGACGTTTATTATAATTACATACGTCATTTATTTGGAACAGACCTCCAGAAAACAAGTAATCAAGGAATTGATGATAATATGAATTGAATCCCTCAGTTGATGGCAAGAGGATTGACGGATCCTCTACACATTTTTCCCAGTTTATATTAGGTAGATTGAAATCGCCTAGGACCATAAGGCATTCCGTTTTTTGCAAATTATCCGAGATATTTTTTATACACCGCAAATGAGTGTTATAGATTTCAACACTGGAATTTGGTGGAATATAGGAGCAGCCAATGAATAAATTTACGGATTCAAGCTTGATGTTAACACAACATAATTCAATTTCATATGCCTCCTCAAGAATAATCTCACGTGAGGAATATCTACAGTTTACTGCAATCATAACTCCACCACCTCTAGTTAAATTAGTAAGTAATCGGTTTCGATCTTTCCGATAAACAACATAGTTATTTCCAAAAATTTCAGAATTTAGAACACAAGGCTTCAGCCATGTTTCAGAAAGTACTATAACATTGTATTCAAAATTAATACTTCTTAGGAAGGTATCAGTCAATTTAGTGTTTAATCCTCTGACGTTTTGGTAAACAATATCAGAGGAGAAATACATTAGTTTTTTGAAGCAGAATCGGTACTTTGCATGATCGCGGTATTGCCATTGGTTTGCTTAGGCTTAGGAAAAATTAGTTTGCTTAGGAAAAACATAATCCTTCACAATGGCACTTTCAGGCCAAAAAGTTTGATCCATGACACGATTTATTAAATGGACAGGCAAATTTATAACAAAAGAAGAATATGATCTTTTTTTAAGAAATTTAAACTTTCTTATAGAAATGCTCGTGTCAATTATACCCAGCTGGGAGTTCATATGCTCACGGACGTCTTCAACGGTTGTGTTAGAAGCAAATCGTGAGATAAATATGTTTTTTCGGGGTTGAACCACCTGGAGTTTCTTTGTTGGCAACATAGTAGGCGGGACAACGACAGATGATACGCCCCTAGATTCTTTTGAACGATTTGTTCGTGGTACTTTAGGTATAGCGCCAGTACCTGCCGAACCATCCGGAACTAACGACGAAAATGTCGAGCGTGACGTGTCACTATATAACATATGTAACGAAGGAGCTGCGGACACCTGCTTTTGAGAAACACCAGACAGTAAATCACCACACTCCACCGATAACTGCACATCTGATAAGCTCCGATTTGTTACAGTGTCGAGATTTGGACTCTGCAGATTTATTAGCAGACCTCGATTATCATTAGTACCTCGATTATCATCGAGGTACTAAGTGGATTGAAATTTTCACATTAACTTTAACTTAATCAAAGTTTTTTAAAGTTTAACTTAATCAAGAAAAAAAAAGGAAAAAACCCATTAATTTGGAAAATATTGGTTCTTGAACTCAACTCAAATTAAAACTAAAGAAGTGAAATAATTTCACTTTAATTTAATAATTTACTAAAAAAAATTTGCACGTTTATAAATCTTATTTATAAAATGCGTATTAAACGCAAACGTTAATACCAAAAAAGAAATCAAGTGAAAATAGATCAAATAAAAAATATTCATCAGAAGGAAAAAAAAGGAATATACATATATTATAAAATATTAAAAGAACACCTCGAAATTGCTCAACCAACAAGAAAAGGGAAGCAAAACGACAGGTACTGTACCTTGGTGGAGTATAGAGACAGCGGTAAAACCAAATCTGCTTACTCAACTGCGGCAACCGTATATACCGCTGATCGGATGACGAATTTGAAGAGGATGGCCGGATAATATCAGTATCGATGACATTATGTAGGATAGATTATATTATTTATATGTAGAATAAATTTTTATTGTGTAGTTAAATTGGTGGGGAAAAGCTAAAACAATGTGTAAAAAGAAGGCAAAGGGTTAAGGGTTTGGTAACTCAATA
>OZ016501.1:22807301-22821969 GCA_963966595.1 Physocephala rufipes
ATATATATATATATATATATATATATATATATATATATATATATATATATATATATATATATATATATATATATATATATATATATATATATATATATATATATATATATATATATATATATATATATATATATATATATATATATATATATATATATATATATATATATATATATATATATATATATATATATATATATATATATATATATATATATATATATATATATATATATATATATATATATATATATATATATATATATATATATATATATATATATATATATATATATATATATATATATATATATATATATATATATATATATATATATATATATATATATATATATATATATATATATATATATATATATATATATATATATATATATATATATATATATATATATATATATATATATATATATATATATATATATATATATATATATATATATATATATATATATATATATATATATATATATATATATATATATATATATATATATATATATATATATATATATATATATATATATATATATATATATATATATATATATATATATATATATATATATATATATATATATATATATATATATATATATATATATATATATATATATATATATATATATATATATATATATATATATATATATATATATATATATATATATATATATATATATATATATATATATATATATATATATATATATATATATATATATATATATATATATATATATATATATATATATATATATATATATATATATATATATATATATATATATATATATATATATATATATATATATATATATATATATATATATATATATATATATATATATATATATATATATATATATATATATATATATATATATAATATATATATATATATATATATATATATATATATATATATATATATATATATATATATATATATATATATATATATATATATATATATATATATATATATATATATATATATATATATATATATATATATATATATATATATATATATATATATATATATATATATATATATATATATATATATATATATATATATATATATATATATATATATTATATATATATATATATATATATATATATATATATATATATATATATATATATATATATATATATATATATATATATATATATATATATATATATATATATATATATATATATATATATATATATATATATATATATATATATATATATATATATATATATATATATATATATATATATATATATATATATATATATATATATATATAATATATATATATATATATATATATATATATATATATATATATATATATATATATATATATATATATATATATATATATATATATATATATATATATATATATATATATATATATATATATATATATATATATATATATATATATATATATATATATATATATATATATATATATATATATATATATATATATATATATATATATATATATATATATATATATATATATATATATATATATATATATATATATATATATATATATATATATATATATATATATATATATATATATATATATATATATATATATATATATATATATATATATATATATATATATATATATATATATATATATATATATATATATATATATATATATATATATATATATATATATATATATATATATATATATATATATATATATATATATATATATATATATATATATATATATATATATATATATATATATATATATATATATATATATATATATATATATATATATATATATATATATATATATATATATATATATATATATATATATATATATATATATATATATATATATATATATATATATATATATATATATATATATATATATATATATATATATATATATATATATATATATATATATATATATATATATATATATATATATATATATATATATATATATATATATATATATATATATATATATATATATATATATATATATATATATATATATATATATATATATATATATATATATATATATATATATATATATATATATATATATATATATATATATATATATATATATATATATATATATATATATATATATATATATATATATATATATATATATATATATATATATATATATATATATATATATATATATATATATATATATATATATATATATATATATATATATATATATATATATATATATATATATATATATATATATATATATATATATATATATATATATATATATATATATATATATATATATATATATATATATATATATATATATATATATATATATATATATATATATATATATATATATATATATATATATATATATATATATATATATATATATATATATATATATATATATATATATATATATATATATATATATATATATATATATATATATATATATATATATATATATATATATATATATATATATATATATATATATATATATATATATATATATATATATATATATATATATATATATATATATATATATATATATATATATATATATATATATATATATATATATATATATATATATATATATATATATATATATATATATATATATATATATATATATATATATATATATATATATATATATATATATATATATATATATATATATATATATATATATATATATATATATATATATATATATATATATATATATATATATATATATATATATTGATGTATTACAATTGTTCTTTCTTTGTTTCTGTGTGTGTAAGTGTTCGTGTATCTTTTAAACTAAGAAAGTTATTAGCCGACACTCGAAAGCTCTCGACTGATATTATGTGTACAAAGTGAGATAAGTCACTCATCCGGTACAGATTTTGCAAAGAGTACCATTAGGGTTGCATTTTTTTAGGAAAAAATAAAAATATAATGGTAAAAGAAGAAAGTTGTTCGTAACTACGGTCCTAACATCTCTACCCCGGTATGATCTGCATAGGAAGATCATGATCAATGCTCTGCTTGCTTGCCTGGGGTTTGTTGCACGAGATGTTGTCCGATATGAGCACCGGACACAACTTGTTGGTGGCTCTCTTCATCGATCCGTTTTTGGTTTTAAGCGTGACAACCCGAACTACGCCGTCGGATCCTTCATGTGTGGTCTTTTCAAGACCACAAAGGTAATACATTTAGGCTACCTTCAATTTGAGCTAATACTGTGGCCAACCCTTCAAACGTCAATTTCACTCCACCGATAATCCTTTTCAAATGGTATTTGACCGACTTAATATACCCATAATTCCCCGAAATAAGAGTTAGAAGGTGAATTTGCTACCACTGAATTTGGTGCACAACGAGAAATGGCGAAATTTTACCATTAATGAACTTTCGATAAGCGATTTTGTCTGCACGCAATTTCTTGTTCTCCCCCACAAAGTCGGTGCCGCAATCGCTAAAAATGTCTTTGCATAGTCCTCTCCTACCAGTGAAACGCTTAAAGGCTCCTAGAAAAGCGTCAGCAGATAAATCACCAACTGCTTCGAGGTGTATGGCCTTTCGATACGAAGCCCTGTCCCCAGCCCTTCGACGATAAAATCTGAAGCGACCCAGCATAATCGACGCCTACCGATGAAAAGGGCCTGGCTGGTTATACACGTTACATACAGGTAACATTACCCATTAATGGTTCATTCGTTTCGGTTTATACTTATAGCAGTTTACACCGCGATGGAGAATAGCACGAGTTGCGTTACGTCCGTCTATATCCCAGGAACGTTTTCGAATATGATTTACAGTGAAAGCTACCACGCCATGCAGAGTAGCTAAATGACTATGTTGAACAATTAGTTGTGTAAAATAATGTTTCTGAGGTAGGATATATGGGTGCTTTTCATCGGGACCTAACAATGAATCTCGTAATCGGATGCCAGTGCGAATAACCACTTCTGTTTTATCAAAAAATGGATGTATTGCTAAAAGAGAACTGTTCTCGGGAATGGTATGACCAGAAGAAAACTCTTTCCATTCGTTCGGAAAAGCTTTGGACAACCCTGAGGATGCATATTAAACTAAGATTTAATTCGCTGACATACAACGTGGTTGACCTTCGGAATTTTCTTCGCTGACTTCAGTTGCAAAACGGTGATAAAAAGCAAAAATCCTGAAAAGGCGCGTATAGTTCGAGAATCTCTCAATAATTATGGACATGAACAGGGTCCTCTCTGTATTGCATCTACCTTACTTCGTATGGATTGCTCCATCAATCCTTTCTTCGCGCCTATCATCATGCCAATGGAGCCCGTTCAACCACAATGCGTGGGCTAGAAGCTTCTAGGACGACATCTCCCAAGACTGAAACAATCTGAAGGATTGCCTTCCGTGGCAGTATTGGCCTTTCAAGGATGCCTCTAAAATTTTACGTATTCGGTCGGTAATAAAAGCCTTTCAACGGTTCGGTTCTGCGCGAGTCCAACCAAGCACAATTATAGAATCGGTCCAGAAAATAGTATTATCAATATTTATGTTTAAACGTAAATTTCCCTTGATTATTAAATAACTAAAACCGCTGCGCAAAACTCAGCACGGGTTATAGTTAGCTTTGGTTTGATCGGAGCCACGTTTGTTTTAGCCATTAGAAGCCTCGTCTGGCGAACACCTGATTCATCCATAACTCTAAGATGAGCTACTGCTGACTATGCGTAAGCCGAGGCGTCTTATAGAGTAGTGGGATGATTTTGTATTTAAACAGTGCGGAATCTTAAATTTTTAGATTAACTCCAAATCATGCACGTATTCCATAATGTTTGAATGCTTTGCGCTACCGGGTCATCCCAACCGATTTGAAGCGACCATATCTGCTGCATTATTGGCTTAGCGGTGATGATCATAGGGTTGAGCCAGCCAAGTGGATCGAATAAACGCGCAATAGTGGATAATACGGATCGTTCACTGAGGTTTTGTTTGGGAATTTGGAATTTATCGAAAATTGGAATTCGCCTTTAAGAGGACTCCAGTACATACCCAAGGCCTTGATAGTTCCAGTGTCGTTAAGATGAAGCAAACCTCCGAGTTCTTGGTTGGGGAGGGATAGATTCTAGAATTTTTTTGTTATTGCTTGCCATTTGCGCTTCGAATCCGGCAGACCTTGGTAACTCTATAATGATGTTGTAATTGGCCTGTATGTGCCAATGAGTCGCCTCCGGATAATATGTGGTGAATATACATTTGATACTTTATAAGATCCACAGCCTATGAGTAACTTTCTGCCTCATCTTCTGCTAGCTAACACATTGTTCGTAATGCGGAAAAGGGAGCTGAACTGGTGCCGAACATTACTGTTAAACAGAAGAATTCTTCAGTTTCTTGTGATGGGTTCTCTCGTCATAATATACATTGACACTATGCGTCTCTTTCGTCATATTTATGTTACATTACACATAGTTTTCACGTGCGCATTGAATGCAAAACGGAAAAATCTCCAATTCAAGAGCTCTGGCAATTTCATTGCCTATATCCATGATACATACCGTGACACAAATGTCTTTCGAAGGCTTTTTACATACTTTACCAGAAACGATATACCCGAAAGTAGTAGCTTTTGCAGTCGGCTCTCCGCTACTGACCTTTGCAGTTAAAATAAGATCGTCGTATGCATTATTTCCGAGTATAAATAGACCGAGTGAGGTTAAAAAATGTTCGGATCTGCCAAATTTAGGCCATTAAAATGTTTCCAAGATTGGTAAGATAATCTTTTATCAGGCATGGCGCCGACTGTGAGTGTAACGGGCGTATAGCTTTTGACCATTTCCTTCTTTGCTAGTCAAAGAAACAAAGTCAAACAACAACTGTTTATTATCGTATGTATTCAATACAACGAACCTCCCAAGCGGGTTTATAATTTTCCGCAAGGAGGTTTAAATGATCTATATCTCGTTTTGCTTCTCCATAAAGAGCAACTTTCAAATAATAAAATATCTGAAGATCAGATAACGGTTCATTATTGTGCACTCTGCTTAAAAGCAGTTCTTTAAAGTTGGGCCAAGCGACGTAATCGCCATTAAAGGTAGGTAATTGGACCTCAAGCAAAGAAACCTCTGCATTTTGTGATGGATTTCCTGCAGGTCCTGTAATAGGAGCTTGAATACCGCGTGTTACAGATTCGCAGACACTTAACAACGCATGCCGGATGATAGCTGCTGCATCAACATAAGCTTCTTCAAATTCGTTCTCGAAATCTCCACCGACGTATTCCTTCTTGAAGACAGAACGCTTTTGGAAGAAAGATTTTCTAAAGGAGTTAAAAGATATGTTTCAGTTTTACGTGACGAGGAATCCTTCTTAAAATTTGGCACGTATTTCTGCACAGCCACCAAAAGAGTTCTTTGCTCCTGAAGAAGTTCCATGCCGAAGAGTCCTCACAGGAAACACCAACATGTTTTATTCACAGCTTGTAACCAGCAGTGAATCCTGGGGAGAAACGACGAGTTTACCATTCTCAACCGTGCTTTATTGATAAAATTAAATTGTTAAGCCCAAAGATAACAGGACCCAAAAAATGTATATCAAGAACAATAGGGTTGCAGTATTTTAATAAAAAATAAAAATATAATGGCAAAAGAAGAAAATAGTTCGTAACTACGCACCTAACAGTGATTTTGTTGCTAACAGCTTGTTTTAAAAATAATGTGTGGTCGTTGCTTCTTGTTTACGTAAATTTTGAATTTTATGTTTTATTAATTTTGGTTGTTGTTGTTGTAAATCTGTTACGTTTTCAAGGTAAGTTTATCTGCATTGTGGATGTTGTTGTTGTAAGTTTACGTTGCTTTTCCTTTACGTGACTTTTCGATGATCATTTCATATATATGAAAGTTTATGGTCTTATTGATTAACTATTTTCGTCTGAGCGATTATGCATTGCCGTCAGCGTCAGCGCTTGATGCGCTTCTCTCTCGAACCTCTATTGACATTGTTGCTAACTTCTTCGCTGGTGAAGAAAAGAATTTCATCCACCCACCGCTGGTTGGGTCCGAACAGCGATCACCCATCCTCAGTTAGCCAATTACCTGAGGTGGGCTCAGGTGTCATATGGCCCGGATTCCACGTTGTTGTCGCGTGTGCGTATTAGTGCGAGTTTATTGTGCGTGTTTTTATGAGGAAAATTTATTTTTCTTACAATCATCATTCGGTGTAGTGTTTGTTATATAATTTTGTTTTAAGGTCACAACCCAGTGGTAAACATGATCACAGTATCCTCGATGATATCCTCGTGATTTTGTTTGCTACACAGAATCGGTCCTGCATTTAGTTTGCGTAATTCATCGACAAAATTAGTATCCAATCATTGATGATTTTTAAAGGTCTTCGCAATATTTTCCACACGAAAAATATGATCAGTTACTGTCAAAATAAAACAGAAGAATGATAATGAGAATGATAAGAAGAAAAATTGAAATGATAAGAAGAAAGACAATAATGATAAGAATGAAATATGAATGATTTATAGGATTATGGCTTCTTCAAGTGTTTTAGTAATTAAAACAGAAAAACAATTACAAATGCTAATTATTATAATATTATAAAATAACAAGTAAGCGCTCTATTTTCGGCCTGGCCGAAGCTTAAATACTCTACATCTACAGGACCTATCCGTATTCCCAATAGAGACTCAGTAATTAATAGAATATTATTCGGTGATATTTATTTATATATTATATTTTATTATATTATATTATATTATTGCCATAAAATTATAATTTTATAATATAATATATCGAAAATAGAAATTGGTTGTGCACGTATCTGTAGTGGAAGCTATAGGAACCGCGAAATAAAACTCTCAATTTGTTTCGTTTATGTTTTTATTAAATTTTCATTAAAAATGCGACCATTGACTTTGAGAGCTGAAATCTCACCTCCCATCATTTTTCTCACCAATTCTACCTCCCCTCTATATTTATACTCAAGTCAGATTCTTGCGTTTGTCGGTGTTCAACAAAAATGTATTAAAATAATTCATAAAATTCAATAAAATATTATAATAAAACACCAAAGGTATTCCCATAATTTATACGGCATTATTTCCAAAGCTTCCAAAATGCCACATAATCTCCAAAGCTTATTTTATTCCAAAACCCGCAAACAAAATATTTCTCGTAAAACTATTGAATTACATTTCTTCAACAAACGATATCCTTTCGTACTCTTCTCCACCACCGTAAAGAACACTTTTATATACCTTCTATAATATAAAATAAATTATGATTAATTAAGGAATCAACCTTTCATTGATATAAAAACGCTATACGGGTGGGTCGCCCTCTTGCTGCGAAGAATAAACACTACCTTCATTTTAATACCGGATTAGTAAAATTTATTCAAATTATTACAAAAATACAAAACAGAAACACAAATAACAGGAATCTTCTCATATTGCGCATTTCATGGGTTTTTAGCCATTTTTATTAGCAGCTAAAAAATTACGACAGTCCTCCAAACTGTGCCGACTCAAATAATTCTCTTTACTGAATGTTTTCATAGATTTCGGACACTGGAAGCTCCAATTGTGATGACCTTTAGTACGTTGATGAGCGCGTAAATTCGAACTGAAAGAATTTCATAATTGTATTCAAAAACATACCGAGGTGAATTCATTATGTGTTAAAAATTATAAGATACCGACCAGCGAAACGCTTTTGGCACGATTCAATTGGACAAATAAATGGTTTCTCGCCTGTATGAAGACGCATGTGGCCACGTAATACCCAAGGCCGATCGAATCTCTTGTGGCATTGCTCACATTCATAACTTTCCTCTAATGTACTAACACATTTACTAATGTGTTTAGTACGTAGCCGTTTATTCAGTTCGGGGACGGCAAATTCAAAATTATGATATTCTTTGGTAGCGGCAATGCTAAAACGAGGGCTAACCACTTCTACATCTTTAGACGGAGGTATTACTTTGGCGGCCTGCGCTACTTGAGGCTGTACCCAAAGATGTTGCTGTTGTTGTCGATGTTGCAATGTTTGACGCTGCGTAACTTTTGAATTAATATTAGTTGTTAACGTTTGAGTCTGCCCTATTGCACACTCTTGACTGTGATTGTCTTGTATGGACGGTGTCGGTTTTATTGGAACTGGCGCGAATGTAGTAGCCGTTTCCATATTTTCCACCGCATCAGAAAGTTTCCAGTAAACATGACTAAAAGTCCCCTTCCAGTTATGTCCCGAATGACGTTCCATCAATTGAGTGTCGAAAATTAATTCAAGCTCACGTCGCGTGGTCATCGGAATGATAGCGCGGTCATGCCTGCGGTACGAAGGGATAAGGATGTTATAAAATTAATTATGGTCGTTTACCAACCAATCGACCGAACTAGTTCTTTTTCTCGGTCATCGGATTGGGTGTGGCAATATAGTAAATACGTTTCAACTTTGGCAATTTGGCAACTTTTGGAAAGATCGCAATAAGACGGGAAAACGAAAAAGACACGAAAAAGGGTTTTCTGTCTTCGATCGGAATGCCATTTTGGATAGCATTGCTTTTCTCGCTTGCAACTTCCTTTGTGGCCAGATACTTTGATATTTATCGAAAATGGATGATTTTCAAAGATCTTCGCAATATATTCCCCCGAACATTATGATCAGTTACTGTCAAAATAGAACAAAAGAATGATAATGAGAAAGATAAGAAGAAAAATAAGAATGATAATAAGAAAGACAATAATGATAAGAATGAAATATGACTGCTTTTTTGTCACAATTATGACTACTTCAAGTGATTTATTAATTAAAAAAAATAGTTAAAAACGAAATTATAAACGTTAATTTTACTTATATAATAAAAAATAAGGGTGTTATTTTCGGCCTGGCCGAAGCATAAATACCCTACATCCACAGGACTTATCTGTATTCCCAATAGAGTCTCATTAATTAGTAGCATATTTTTCGTTGATATTTCTTTATATATTATAGATTATTTTTACACACATATACATTGCCATTAAATTAATATTTTACAATATAATATATCTACAATAAAAATTTATTTAAATAATGCATAATATTCAATAAAATATTACAATAAAACAGTAAGAATATTCCTGTCATTTATGTTGCAATATATCCACAGCTTCTGCTATAACAGTTCTTTTCGGCTGATTACGAGTACAAAATAATTTAGTACTCGTGGGTAAGTTCCAGGATAAAATGCTGTCTTCGATTTCGCTCCCAAACATTGAAACTGAACTTCGTATGTACATACACTCACATAAGCCATCAATAATAGGCGTGTTTCTCATCCGATTTTGCCCACTTTCATTACCAACTTGTTGACAACAGAAAATATTTGTGCAAAATTTTATGACCATAAATCTTTTAATTCACTTGTAATCTTGATTTCAACAGACAGACAGACAGACGGTGTAGGGCTAAATCCACTCAGAATATGATTCTGAGTCCTTTGGGATTCTATGAATCCTTTGGGTATAGGTTATAAAAATGAGCATTCCCTGATAATTCTAATTATTTATCTATTGAATGGTAAATTTCATTAAATTTTTGGGTCCTTGGGCAATAGAACATTCCAACAGGACTAATTTAAAATCTCGCCTTCTCAAGAATTATTTTTCCTTCAAAGAGGAAGTTGGGAACATGCTGTGAATCGTAAGATATATATACGTTACTTGCCAAATAAATCATTCTGGTCTTTAACACACTAGTAGACCGCTAGTTTATCAGTTTTTATTTAGTTAAAGATAATTCTTCATATCAAAATTGTTATCGTGATTCGTTACTGAAAATGTAATCTAGAAAATTCTTATAAAAAGGGAGGATAGAAAGAACAATTCGGTCATTCATCCTGTCTTTGTTCACCGGATCGAAAGTTATTCAATTATAAATCCCTGCACGTTAAATAACGTCCCGTTAAACGAAGAAAAAACTCATAATGAGAAAATTTCAAACAAATTCGCGTAAGTAAACATTTTATCAAATAATTCAAAAAATCATAGAATATTCCAGGGGAAATTCAATATTTTGTCTAGGATCATTTAATATTTTGTCAAGGATTTGAATTTTTTGCAACAAAGATTTTAATCTGGAGTTAAAATTCTTCGGTGTTAAAATCAATATTCTAATAACAAATATATGTTTTATAAGAACTCTAATTAATTATGATAATTTTAAAATCATCATCATTTTAAATTTTATGATAATTTTAAATTTTAAAATCAAAATAGTTCAGACTTCAATAGCATTTAGTGATTCGGATTTCGACAAAGATTGTCTTCAGATTTCGATTTTTATATTTCCCGATCTCTGCATATTTTGGTCTTCACAGCTAATTAAGATTATTGGTGTTATGATTTTCAGTTACTTTTCGAATCCTGGTGACGGCGTTGGTGGCATTTTGTTATCATTTCAGCAATATTCATGCCGAAGATGATGCCGTGTCCTTTGCAAGGAATAACACTAATAATTTTCTTATAAAACTAATAAAAGAGCAGAGTGAAAATGAGTTTCTATTCAGTCCGATCGCGCTTGAAGCAATACTTTCACTAATTCGCTCAGGTGGCGATACTAACTATAGTGATGAACTAGATAATGTACTTCCGCACTCAAAAACAACCTTAAGGGATTTCTTAACGAAATACACGAATAATAACATTTTGAATATAACGCAACGGATTTATGTCTTGAAAAACTATAGCCTGATTCTGCAATTCAAAACAGCCTCCGTAGAAGGTTTTCCCAATACGCAAGATTTCTACCTCTCAAAAGAAGAACAAATCAAAGCAGTAGAGGATTGGAGAGAAACGCACAAAAATATGGTGTCCACAACTACTCTTGTAATAAATGAGACAATGTCACCTATCGAGATTATCAACACGATGGAATTTAAAAATGATTGGCTTATCCCGTTCAATAAAACACGTACAACTCGAAGACGTTTTTATTTTAATGACACTATAGTTCCATATACGCCGATGATGCATCGTCGTGGTTATTACTTATTCGCTGATATGCCCGAACTAGACTGCACAGCCTTAAGAATGTACTATAAGGATAAATCGTCAATGTTAATACTTCTACCAAGATCACGCTATGGCTTGCCAGAATTAAAAACGAGCCTAACGCCCGACTTGATCGAAACACTAAATAATAGATTGGCTATTACTGATGTAAGAGTTACGTTGCCTAAAATCAGAGTAAACGCTTTTGAAATGCGTCTGGAAGAAATGCTGAAAGCGGTAATATTTTATAAACGATTTTCTTCAACGAAATAAATACTTGCAATTATTAATTTAGGTCGGTATTCGAAGGATATTTTCGCCAACGCCACTTAATCGACTCGTTGCACCATTTGAATCGATATATTTACATGGAATTAAAACGGTTACAACATTCCATGTGGATGAACTCGGTACCGATGTCGAACGAGGAGAAGTTCCAAACATCCCAGTGAAAGGTAAAACATATTTTTATATATATTTTTATGATGATGCCTAAAATGATGGATCAGAACAAATTCGTAATCAACTTTGGAAATCGTTTTCATTCGATTAGAATTGATTGTTCCAAAAAACATAAACAAATTCAATACTTGTTGTTAATAGAATTTTGTATCAATATTTTCTTTTATTTCTAGTTCCAGAGGTACGAAACGATGTCATTTTTCCGCCTTCGAAATTAGTACAAACCTTCAACGCCAACAAAGCGTTCCTTTATATCATCCAACACAGCACTGGGACTCCCCTTCTTGTTGGCAGTTACTATGGCTTAAACTAAAGTAATTTAAGTAAATTCCTAGTTGACCATCAATTAATAATTATTTCGTATAAAGAATTCGAATGACTTTTATTATTATGTTTTTGTTTTTTTTTTTCTTTCTCTTTGCAAAGCATTCAAAAATACATAAATATGCAATCAACAATATATACAAAATAATACAAAATAGTATTAATTTTAACCAAACGAAAAGGAATTTACGATGTCACGTGATTCTAATGCTTCTGTGCCCATTGATTCCTTTTGTGTGGACTCCTTTGGTTATCTGAGGAGATTGTTCAGTAAATTCTTGAAGTTTTAAAAGACTTCGATTTAAAAATAGTGATGACAAATGCTGTGAAAAATGTCTTTGAGTTTTTTCTTTTACGATTCTTATCAAAACATCATCGAAAACGTCATGAAAAAAATTCAATTCGTACCAGTTTTACATTCTACAAAATATCATTCGTAAATATTTCAGATAAGTTTTGGTGATTTTGATGATAATTTAGTTATGGATACCCAAATTTTTTGTCGCCCTTAATGCTTGAATAGACCGAACACACTAAATCAAAAAGATTAAGAAAATTAAAAAGCAACAAGAAAATTTTTAAATTACAAACTGATAAGGGTATGATAAACACCAATTGTGTTCATTTGCTTCACTATGGCTACGGACTTTATTGCTCTCAGAACAATAAGGCGAAGTTTTTTATTTAAACATAATAAAATATATTTTTCAAAGGTTTGTTTGCTAAACCAAAAAATCAAAAACCGGTCATTTTTAAACTGTTTTCTTATTTGTTTAATAATTTTATTAAAAAATTATATTTTCTAATAGAAACGAATTTCGAATATTTTTTTGTGGAATATTCTACATAAGAATACGTGTCAGAGGCCGATCGTCATCAAATTATTTTCACCGCTACAGACCGTTAGAACCCGAAAAATAACTGCCGAGAGAATAGAATTTCTCATGTTTGGATTCAGCCATCTTGGATATAGAATATATATATATATATATATATATATATATATATATATATATATATATATATATATATATATATATATATATATATATATATATATATATATATATATATATATATATATATATATATATATATATATATATATATATATATATATATATATATATATATATATATATATATATATATATATATATATATATATATATATATATATATATATATATATATATATATATATATATATATATATATATATATATATATATATATATATATATATATATATATATATATATATATATATATATATATATATATATATATATATATATATATATATATATATATAATATATATATATATATATATATATATATATATATATATATATATATATATATATATATATATATATATATATATATATATATATATATATATATATATATATATATATATATATATATATATATATATATATATATATATATATATATATATATATATATATATATATATATATATATATATATATATATATATATATATATATATATATATATATATATATATATATATATATATATATATATATATATATATATATATATATATATATATATATATATATATATATATATATATATATATATATATATATATATATATATATATATATATATATATATATATATATATATATATATATATATATATATATATATATATATATAATATATATATATATATATATATATATATATATATATATATATATATATATATATATATATATATATATATATATATAT